>REGO01000303.1:1513884-1526280 GCA_010120015.1 Rhombomys opimus
AAACTAGCCCTATATGTTATCCTTATATAAGAATTTTCTCTCTGCTATTTGAAAAGTATGGCTTCTACTCAACTCAAAAAACTGAATCTATAAACCTCTAGAAGCCTGCCATTTAAACTTTAGAGACAACTCCTGCGTTTCTTTATCTGCAGGTGCTACCCAGTTCATGTGATTTGCAGAGCTGTGTAGGTGGTTAGAGTTTGACTCTTAATTTATAGAGCGCTCTCTGTCTCTCTCTGTCTCTCTCTCTCTCTCTCTCTCTCTCTTTCTGTCTCTCTCTCTCTCTCTTTCTCTCTGTCTCTCTCTCTCTGTGTGTATGCTCTTTAGAGTAAAAAATGTGGCATTTACTCTAAATTGGACCATGTTTATTTAGGGTTTGGATATTCTTGAAGATGAAATCAAGAATCTACATGCTTAGTAAATTTCTTGGGGTTTCAAAGTCCATTTTTTATAGTAGAAAGAAACTTCAACAAAAATTTCACTAGTTGTATCATATAACCCTGGATTGTATACATGCTGTAGCCATCTGCCAAATAAGCAGCCAAATGAGTATCTATGAGCTTTACTTATGGTTAATTTGGGTATTAGAGATTATCTAAAAACCTAAGAAATGTTATTTTCTCAGTGTCTATGAATAGGTATTGATCATATCACCATGACAGGATAAGAAGTTTTAACAGTGGAGCCAAGTGTTTCAATGTGTAAAAGACACTGCTTTGTATGATGAAGAGTCTAAGAATTGAGTCATATGATGGGAAGAAATTAGCAGCAAAAGGTTTTGGAAAGGGAGGAGACATGACTTTGTCTTATTGACATCATGGCTAAAGTCTATACTTCTTCATAGTTTTTTTGGTTTAATTAATTATCCACTTCTTAGGAAAACAAGAACTCAAACTTTCAGTTTTGTCTTAAGGTTAGTGAAGAAAAAACTTATTAAAAAACCTAATGAAACCAAGACATAAAATCTTCTCTCAGAGCACTACAGTATTTTACCTCTGAAGGCCGCTGTGAAATATGTCTGGATAGCATAAGTGTCTAGTAGAATGACTCAGACCTGTCCTTTCAGTAGTGGTAGTGAGAAGGCCTACATTACCAGATTGTGTTGAATGAAAATTACAGCTACTGTATATTGATAATTAAAGTATCCACTTAAACAGACAAGAATGCAAAAGTGCTACTGATAAGTAATTATAATAATTAAAAAGTTACAGGCAAAAATAATATATTCAGCAACACATACATAAGTGAAAACTACAGTAGCCCCTTAGGAATGAAATAGAAATTTAAATTAAAGGATAGAAGCCTTTAATAAAAGAAAGTTCAAACAGTCTCTTGGAAGATGTAGAAAAGAGGGTATGAAATCTCATGAATGATCAAGTAAAACATTATGGATTGTCACTGAATAAATTCTTACTAATTTGCATCATAATAAGTAGAGTTGGGTTATTGGTTTCTAACTTTTTCTCTGTAACTTCTGAATGATTCACACTTATCAGATTAACATAAAGCATTGGTTCTCAACTTTTCTAATGCCGCAACTACTTAACTCAGTTCCTCAGATTGTGGTGACCCCCAAACATAATTTTTTCACTGCTACTTCGTGACTGTAATTTTGTTACAAATCATGATGTAAATATATACGTCTTCCATTTGTCTTATGTGACTTCTATGAAAGAGCTGTTTGACCCTCAAAGGGATAGTGACCAAAAGGCTCAGAACTGCCACATTAAAGGAACTTCTTTCTGATACAATATTTCACAGCTAGTTAAAAATGTTCCCACCTGGCATCGTAATTGGAACATTTTAGTGCTAATCTCTAGAAATGATAAATAAGTGTTTGCAGAATTGTCTGAAAATGACAAAGTGGTAGTTTAAGAAGAATGGTGATCTAGTTAAGATTTTATTGATGTGAAGAGACAGCATGGCCATTGCAACTCCTATAAAGGAAAACATTGAATTGGGCTGGCTTACCTTAAGTCCATTATCATTGTGAAAGGAAGCATAATGGCATGCAGGCAGACACTGGAGTGGACAGGTAGCTGAGAGTTCTACATCTGCATCTGCAGGCAGGAGAACAAGAGAGAACCACTGGGCTTAGCTTGAGCTTCTGAAACCTCAAAGCCCACCCCCAGTAACACTTTCCTTCAGTAAGGCCACACTCCCAAATAATACCATATCCTACGGACCCATGGAGCCCTCTTCGTTCAAACCACCACAAATGGAAAATGAAAAAGTCAACCCTCCCCCCACTCAGTGCTGGCAGGACTAAACCTTTGATCTAAGGCATTTTGCAGAAACATTCTGGAAAGGCTGTGTGACTAGATGGTCTATATGTGTATCATCTGTAAAAGGGCAGGTTTGGCTGACCTTTCGGTATGTACCTCTTAGTATTAACTGGAGAGGACACTTGGAGTGCCTCATCTTTCGATGAGGAGGAAGTTTCTACAATAGCTTGGGTTCCTTTCATCCCTCGCAGAAAGGATGACCTTCAGTGCCTCTGAGGTAGCCGTGTGATAGCAGGTATATAACAGTCCAGATGAGGCTTTGCTGCTATCTCTTGGCAGCAATGGAAAGAACACGTGCTGATTAAGATTCTGTTGCCACAGTCAGCTTTCCTGGGCTTTGAGAGATGAGCTTGCCATGCATCTTAGGCATCTCTCATCCCTTGATGCCTATCTGGCTGATAAAGTGGCTTCCCTTGACAGTTTATGTGAGAGGTCAACCTCACCTGACTTGTTTAAGCGGTAAAAGTTACAAATTGGCAAGTGGTGTACAGTGAACATGCCTCATAGTCAGCAGCTCCACTCAGGCCCATGCCCTACAGTACCATGGTCATCTATAAGACAAAGAAGTATGCTCAGAGGAGCCCAAAGATAATGACACCTTCATCTTCAGTGCCCACTCTCCAGAACTGTGATAAAATAGATTCATGCTGTCTAAGCCACCTCTGTTTTGAGACCAGGCTGACTAATACAAACACTAAAGAACGTGGTACAGCAAAAAATGCCTTTCCTTTCCCTTGACTTGGAAGAGGGTGCTTTCTAAGGATACACTGAAATTTAAAACTATCCTGAGGAAGGGTATTCAATGTCAGAGTCTCAAGACAGATGACAGTGAAACTGATTTGATGAAACAAAATGTCATAGAACTGACCCAAGAATTCAAAAATTCTAGAATGTATCAATATTGAAAGCCTACAAATCTAAAAACCCAAACCTATAAGAAAAATCAGTGTAGCTGTACTATTTTTATGCTTACACCTAGGATGCAATGTGGATCCTCTCTGTGGCATTTCTGAAGGTAGAAGATAAGTAGCTAGGCAAGAACATGACAGTACAGGCATCTCTAACAGGTGCTGCTCCAGAAAGAAGCATTGTCGGTCAACAGCATTCCTTGCAGGCTTACAAGGAGCCCAGAAGCAGAAGCAGCCAGTGGCTGCATTTGTGAAAGGCTCATGTAACTATTGGTATTCACAGTGTGGAACATGCAGTTGTGACAGCAGAAAGGGATGTTTAGCATGTGTATATGAGCACATCATATGAATTTTATTAAACTTAATATGTGTGGGGTATGTATATAGCTATGATTTATTAGAGTTTTCTGCTGAAACAGCCAATTTACACACACACACACACACACACACACACACACACACACACATATTATATATACCGGAAAGACCAAGATTTCTCATGGTGAATGAGAAGACCCTGGTGTGAAAATGCTTAGATGAAAATTTGCTGAAAACACCCTCTTGCTGAGGGAGGTTAGTTCTTCTATTATATCCAAATGTTCAGCTAATTGGTATGGTCCACATATATTATGTAGGAAATTTTGTTTTATGGTAGGTCTACTTGTTTAAATCCTAGTATCATCCACAAAGCACTTGAACTGACTCATATAAATTAACCACCATAAATTTCTATATAGACAGTAGTATAACTGCTATTTTTTCTCTCTCTACAAAAACACTATACTATTTTTGAATAGGTAGTAATTATGATGTGTGTCGCCCATTTCCATGACCTGTTTTTAAATCTCAATTTTGCTTTACCTTTCCATATTTTGTAAGTATTGACAGCTCACTTCAATGCATCCTGAAGTATAGCAATATGTTTCAGTCATGAAGTTTGTAGATCATAGATAGCCTTCATCGTCTGTTTAAACTTGCTGGGTATATTCTGATAGGAACAGCCAAAACTCGTGGCTTGCTGGAGATGAACACTGTACAAATACCTGCTGCGGTCTCTTGCCACTGGAGTATGCCTTTCCTTTCTGCCTCTGTGCTGTGACTGAGTGAGGCATTAGCCATTAGCTGATCTTGCTGTGGATGGATGGAAAGAAAACTGGTTCTCTAATGGGTTCGGGGATGATACAGCTCTCTTCTTTGTGCTTGCTTCCTTTCCAAGACACCAGGAATTCTGCCTGTAGGGAAAACATAACTGGTTCTCTTAGGGAGCAGTCTTGCCAATTACATTTGATTCTTTTTAAGAACAAAAACAGTAGCATGGAAAGCAGGGGCACATACTTCTCATTATGTCCTTATGAGCTGGAGAGAAAAGTGAAAGCTGAATGTGAACATAAATATGAGAAGTTACATTTGATTGGACACTTGCAGTCATTTTTAGTACCCACTTGTTCTACATGTATGGTCTGCCACAGGCTTTGTCCAGCTCTGGGTACTCTGCTTACATTTGGAAGAGAGCTGTTTAGAAGGCTTCATGAATCTTAGATTGTAAAGTTTAACAAAGGTACTTCCATGGTTGAGAACAGATCTGGAGAGGTGCCCAGAGAATGACGCCTGTTTATGTGGTTACCACAGAAGCATAGAGGATACAGACTCACAGTAGGGTTAAAATCATGACCGTCCCTAGGCTACCAACTGGGCAACTATGTACAGAGAGTAGAACTAATTCAGCTTAGTGAGCAGTGACAATTTGTGATGTAAGGGAGTCTTGTGCTGATTTTACAGTTCAAACCCCAGCTCTGCCTTCTTATATTGTATGCATTTTAAGTAAGCGATCTTTTTAATAGATCCCAGAAAAGAATATTTATGTAAATAATAACTGTGTTGTTCCCCAAAAGAAGTAAATCAAACCACCATTGGGATGACTAAGATGGTAACTGCTCGTGGTGATGCTGGCGGAAGAGAATAAGAATGGGCTGCAAGGCTTGAATCTCTACACAACCAGTAGTGTTTTCCTCTAGTAAAATAATACCGTCTCTATAAATTTAGAACTTTGAAGAGTTCTCTGTGATCTCGTGTTGGAAATAATAGCTACTTTTTTTCTAAAGAACTAGTCTTCCTTTCTAAAGCCCATGTTTGCTTGCCTTTAAGATAGTAAGGTTTTTCCAGCATATATAGTTTATAGTGATTGCTACAGTTATTTGATAAACTTCAGAAATAGCAAAATATATGCATTTTCAAATCATGACAATAACTAAAACTATTAGTAATACTTTGAAGAAAGTGCCCTTATTTTTAATTGATCAAATACAAACTCTTCTCTTTTTAACTGGAAAATAAAACTGGTATTATGCAAATTCAAGGCAAACTTGATCTGCATTCTTAGAATGTTTTGGTCTCAGAATGCTAACAATGCTGCCTTTACTGAAAACTATCTCAAAGCCAAATGAATTGAAGCAAAGAAATGTGTCATTTTCCACAGTGTTCCATGACTTCCAGTTTACAGTTATCCTCTTCAATAATGCTGATTTTTTTTTTTTTTTAAGCTTGGGTTGAGAATCAAAACACAATTGAATTTTACTCTCTTGAGACCTGGAGATAAAATACTATGAGTCAACACTCTTGGTATTTATGGTATACAGCTCTCTCTCTGGACTTGAATGGGTTGCAGCCATTAGTCCCTTTTCCTCATGCTTTATTTATGCTTTACGTCTAGGATCTGGTTTCACACATCTGTAGAGTTACACTTCTTGTGAAGAAAATCAGGTAAACTTTCATAGTTAAGGGTAACTTCCTGAATGTTTCACATAGTATTCTGTATCCCCAGATTTCTGGAGCATTAGCTTCTACAGTGAATGCTGATATTATTGCATTAAGCTGATAGGACAATGGCTTTTGCAATTTTTTTTGTAATGAATCAAAAAAAATAAAAAGGGTAAAAAATCCCAACTTTCCATCTATGATGGACTTAATAGCTCTTCCTAAAAGATAAGTCCTACTCTTAACCCATGACTTGAAAAAGTATTTGGAAAAGAGGGTTTTCACAGATATAAATAAGGATTATAAAATGTGATAACTCTGAATTTAAAGTTGGGCTTGAATCTTTCTGGTTCCTTTGTAGGAAGAGGAGCATAGATACATTGATGAGAAATCTCAGAAGGCAAACATTGCATTCATAAGAGTTCTCCTTGTTATGTGTTTGAAAGTGATAAACTTAAGTAAGAATAAACATGCATGTAAGAATTTGATTGGTTCTCAGCATAAGCTGTATAAGGTGCTGAAGTAAGGAAATTCATTGTTGGGAAAATGTACTCTACATGAAGCCTGGCAAGTGGCAGGAAACAGACTTGCAGAATGAGGCAGGTGAGTTTTATCAACAGATACCAGGAAGGGGTTGGGTTATCCAAGAATGCTCTGTGGAAGAGTCTGCATACATTGGTTGCACAACCTTGACCAGACACATGGCAGCAGATAAGGTTTTCGAGAATGTGGAATAAAGGAAGCACTGCTAGTTTGGACAAAAAGACAAAGAGAGGTACAAGAAAGGCTGGGTGAAAATGGAGACAGTGGTAAATGTTATGCATGGGAAGATTTTCCTTGAGCCCTAAGGAGGGCCGTGGCTCTAATAACACTGTTGTTTCATACACCTGGCATCCAGAACTATGAAGAATGTATAGCTGATGTTCGTGGGACTAAATCTGTGGTGTTTTGTTGCGGCTCTGGGCAACAAACCATTTACTACTGATTCTTTATTTGGCTTTGATAGTATCAGTGTATTCTGTTTGTTCTCACACTTGTCAGTATAATCCTGACTATTTCCCTACCTTCTATAATCTGTTTCTGTGAATGATTGCAAGAAACATTACAATTTCAACACAGTCTTAATGTACTTAAACCTTAATGTCCTAGCCACGGTTTATTTTTCAAATTTTTAAAATTGTATTTAATCACTTACAGCCTGATCCCAGCCCCCATCTCTTCTTCCAGTCCCATCCTCATGTCCCCTTCCTCCATTTCCCCCTCTAATTCTTTTTAGAGAAGAGGAGGTCCCCAAGGGGTAGCAAGTTGCACCAGGTCTATGCACACCCTCTCCCACTGAGGCCTGACAAGGCAGCCCAGATAGATGAAAAGGATCCAAAGTCAGGCAACAAAGTCAGAGACATCCCCCACTGCCATTATTAGAGGACCCACATGTTAACCAAGCTACACATGTGCTACATGCGTGTAAGGGGTCGAGGTCTAGCCCATGCATGCTCTTTGGTTGGTAGTTTAGCCTCTGTGAGCCCCCATGGGCCCAGGTTGGTTTACTCTGTAGGTCTTCTTGTGGTGTCCTTGACCCCTCCAGCTCCCTCTATCCTTTTTCCCACTCTTCCACAGAACTTCCCAAGCACTGCCTATTGTTTGGCTGTATGTCTGTGCATCTGTTTCCTTCAGTTTCTGGGTGGAGCCTCTCAGAAGACAGGTATGCTAGGCTTCTGTCTGCAAGCACAGCAGAGTGTCATTAGGAGAGACCTGTGTTGTCTGTCTCCCGTGGGATGGGTCTGAAATACAGCCGGTCATTAGTTTGTCCTCAATCTCTGCTCCATCTTTATCCCTACACTTCTTGTAGGCAAGACAAGTTTTGGATAGAAGGTTTTATGGGTGGCATGGTGTCTCCCTCCCTCCTCTGGAAGTCCCACCAGGCTACAGGAAATGGTAACTCCAGGTTCCTTAATCCCTGCTGCTAGAAGCCTCAGCTAGAGTCATCCCCATTTACTCCCCGGAGCCTCTTACAGATTTCCAATCTCTATCACTCCCTCTCTCTGTCTCTCTCCAAACTGCCTCCCTCCTCTCTCCACACTTGATCCACACCCCCTCTCCTGCCTGTTTTCTCCTTCCATCTACTTCAGAAGCCTATTTTATTTTTTGTTCTGAGTGAGATTCATGCATCTTCCCTGGGACTCCTTGGATTCTTTGGGTTTGTAGATTGCAGCATGGTTATCCAGGATAACCAAGGTATTATTCTAAGTGTATCAGAAAACTCTTAAATTTACAAAGCCCCATGCTCAGCAATAGATGATCAATACAAAACAAACTCAATGGCATTTTTGGAAGTTTTATTTTTCTTTTTAACCATGTAGCTCTTTTGCTTATATATTATGGTTTCCAATTTTGTCATGGGATTTCTGTATATGTGAATGTGTGTGTCTTAGCACTTATTTGTGTTTCTTGTGCTTTTCCTTCGGCTCTTTATTTTTCTGTTTGTTTTGTCCTATTATGGTTTGTTTGTTTTTAGTTTATCTCATTTATTATTATTATTTTTAGATACTTGTTTGCACTCTAATGAGAGAGTGAGAAAGAAACAATGTAGGTTTAGGTAGGGATGTGGGGAGGATCTGGAAGAGGATGAGGGAAAGGAATCATAATTAGATTATATTCTATGAAAATAATATATTTTCATTAAACAAAAAAAATTAGAACGTTATGACGGTAAATGAAACACTGTATAACACACCTTATATTTAATTTTGATCAGTATAAATAAATTCTATACTAATTTGCAATTTTTTTCAGTCATCAGACTGCACATTGATCACCTTTGTCCAGTTTTTAAACCCCTTGACAGAAGAGAGAAGCAGAAGAGCCTAAGCAGATGGAAGCTAAGCAGTGAATTTTGGGGCTATACTGATTGGAGGATGACAAAGTAATTTTCCTCTCTGCTTAATAACAATATTATAAATTTACCCATGAATGAATTTATTAAAGTAAATGTTATGGAAATACAAAATAATAATAGCTCCCTTTCTGGAGTCTATCATTTGTCTTATAATAATTTTAGTGATAATAACTTCTATCCATGTTTATCTTCAGAATTCATAAAATATTTATTAATGGTTTCTTTGAGTGGCTATATAACACTAATTCTTCTGGTAATTATACCATGTTAGAATTAATGTAATTAAGATTCACAAAACAAAAATACTCAATTCTTAGAGCAAATGTATATCAGGCCAGATCCTGGATTCTCTTTATTTTGGTTCATGGTTCTTCTTGGGCTCTCTTTATTGATTAGAGAGACCCAATTATGGTAGATTAATAGATTTATATGTTATGTTTTTATCTATTTAAATCATATGATCTGGGACTTTATGCATAAGATAGTAATATGAAAACCTTTTGGCTTAGTGAATTGTTTAAATATATGCTTTGATATTTTTGTTAATATTTAGATGAAGTAAATGGAGGGGTGAGGAACTTAAATTCATTTATTTTATTAGCAAAATATGTCATGCTGCTACTCTTGTGTTAAGGGAAAATGCTTATGATGTAGTTGCACACAAAACCATATTTTACAAGTGAGTCAGAAACTTATTTTTTGTTGTTTCATGTTATATTTTGTTTTATGTTATATATGTCTACATATATATTCTATATGTATAAAATGATGTTGAATCAAAATAGAA
The DNA here is from genome assembly GCA_010120015.1 of Rhombomys opimus. Taxonomy (NCBI): domain Eukaryota; kingdom Metazoa; phylum Chordata; class Mammalia; order Rodentia; family Muridae; genus Rhombomys; species Rhombomys opimus. The sequence continues at coordinate 1,523,515 of REGO01000303.1, forward strand.
ATTTATTATTGTTTGGAGGCCAAGGAAACCTCTACAAAATACTTTTGAAATATTTATACTCAGCACTTCCTAGGGCCAAATGAAAGGAAAATAGTTCATGATCCAACACAGTGAAGGCCCAATATGTTTCATGCTAGGAATTTGGCAGCACACAATGCAAACCAATTCAAACCCTAGAAGGTTTTGTTTTGGGAAGAATGCATGAGGACACATTTTTAAGGGAAATTCTTAAAATGTTCATTAAAATTATTTAATTTTTGAAGAAACAACTTAATAAACCAATTGTCTAGCTAGTCTTATATCTAAAACACTACTCCTAGTCTAATAAATTAAAATGCAAAATGTTTATTATAAAGTCATTAAACATGCACTATGTCAATCCAATTAGTCCTTCTGTTTTTCTTTAATGGCTATTGATGATGTGATAATATCAAACTTCTGAAATAGCACCTATTCAGAATATTTGCAACACTGGAAGAACTGGTTTCTCTTTAGGAAACATGTATTCCCAAGGAGTACATTTCCGTGAAGGAAGTGATTGGTTATGCAATGTGATTTATTTAACAACATATATGAAAACAAGTGAAACCACAGTAAAACGTCTGCGGTATTGAGATGATAAGGGTAAACCAGGGAGTAGAGAAAAGCAAAAATTAACGGCACTGCACAATAATACATGATGTTGCAAAGGAAGCTTTTCAGAGATGACAATAACTCAACAAATATTTACAGAGAAAATAACAGTTGGGCACAGACTGCTTGGCATGGCAAACTGCAGCAGGCATTCCAGAAAGGACTCAAAAAGATAAAGGGCTGGAGGAGTCACCATCTTTCCATGAGTCCTATCCAGAGCTTGCTCTCCATCTGTGATTTGTGAGCTCTTGATGCTGTCTGGTTGGATTTATCTATGGTATAAAGTAAATCAAGTAAAGCTAGTTACTCAATCAAGGTCTTCATAGAAGGAACAACGAAGACATTTTCATCCATGTTCTCTGTTGATTTGGTCATTTAGACTTAAGTTTGGAATTCAATGTATAGTTAATGGAATTAGCACCTCTAGGAGACCTGCTTTCTAACAATTGGGGCCTCTGCCTTCATGATAAAGCTGGAGTTTTATACACACTTGACTGTAAGAATTGACATGGGAAAAGAAACGACTTAGTGTGTGCATCGAGTTGTGTCAGAGTGGCAGAGTTGAAGGGTGGTTTGAGTGGGTGCTGGTCACACAGTAAAGAAAAAGGAAAATCCGAGTAAGCGCAAGCTATGCACAAGTGCATATGCCTGCCTTTGGGTGTATAGACTGAGTGGTTGGTCCTCAGCAGCATACTTGAGGCTTCTATGGGTTGCAGTTTTCTGGCTTTGTAACTGGATCTCAGAGATTCAAAATCAAAGCCATCATTGCTTGCAGTAGCTTTTTTAAAAATTTTTATTTATTATTATTATTTTTTTTTAGTATCCCAGTACAAAAAAGGAAGCACTATTTAAAGTATCTAAGTCAGGGCCTCCAAAATGCTTAGAAATGCCTATTTTTAACTTTTTTGCTTGTTTTCCAATAGAAACCAAGACACCAGTCTTAGATGTTGCTGACTTAGCGTTGCTTATTTTTCTCATTTCTCATTTCTAATAGCTCCTTGGTTCATTTATTTTACTCTGGCTTATGGTATTACATGTAGCTTAGGGTCTTTTCTTGTCTTCCTTATATTGATTCTAAAACTTATTTCTAAGGCCTGAGCTTCCTGTTTCCTTTATTTCCAGCCTGGCAAGTTTATACTGTACATAGACCGCAAGTAGCAGAAGGAAAGAGGTTGGTGGAAAAGGTTTTCTTCAGTGTTTACCTTAGTGTGTGTATGTGTGATTTAGGCATGTGTTCTTATTTTTTGTGTGCATGTGAACATATATGCATGTGCAGGATATGTCAGGGAAGCCTTTCTCTATCATTCTCTCCCTGTTCTGTAGACAAAAAGCTCTCAATGAACCCAGAGAAGTTCACTGATTTAGCTTTTCTGGATAACCCAAGTGAACTCCAAGAATCCACCCGTCTCTACTTAACCCCCACCACTGTTACTAACATTAGAAAGAAACTCTGCCATGCTCAGCATTTTTTAGGGATGTTGAAGATCCAGATTCACCTAGTGAGCCATTTCCCCAGCTTCCTAGGAGAGAATTAAATATAAAAGTAACTACTTATGAGATGTGCTCAATAGGGTAATGCTGGCTACTCTTATATTCTTACACCTTCAAAGGGGAACTGCCTCCACAAGGTTCTAATGGAGGCACAAGCACACTCCTAGAAGCAACAGCCATCTTCTCACCATACCAATCCCCATTACAGACTAATGGGGAACACTTAAAAGATCTCCACATTCTTTTGATAATTCCCATAGATCTCAATCTGTCACTGATACAACCCCAGAGGTGACATTGCGAACTCCTGTACTATCTCAAATAATCTCTACCTCACACACATCGCAGACACACTTACCATCATAGACATGGTCGCAATTAGCTGCACTGTGCATGTCTGCTTGTCATAGTAGGAACTGAATGTGATCAGACATGTAGGAACTGAATGTGATCAGACATGGTGATCATTGGCATAGGTTTCCCATACCGTTTTAACTCTAGATGGTTTCTTTTTCACTCTTCTTAGTATAAAGTAAATCATCAGAAAAATATTCTTCTTTATATTCAAGCCATTTTCAGTCTTCCTCTTATCTTCTCTTCCTAGTTAACACATAGCTTTCCTGAGAAATGGTTTTTTTTTTT
>REGO01000303.1:1577497-1591645 GCA_010120015.1 Rhombomys opimus
ACATCTGTGCAGGGGTTCTAGGTTATCTCCATGCCTGGTACTTGGTTGGAGTATGAGTCCCTGGGAAAACCCCTGTGTTCAAATTTTCTGGATCTGTTGCTCTCCTTGTGGAGTTCCTGTCAGACCACCATGGACTAAAGCTGGACCTCAGCAACAACAAAAATAACAAAAAGCCTACCCATGTGTGGAAACTGAACACCTCTATACTCAATAACAACTGGGTCAGGGAAGAGATAAATTAATGATTCCTTTAATTTGATAAAATTTGATACAAATGATGGCACAACACACCCAAACTTATGGCACATGATGAAAGAGTGCTAACACAAAAGTTCACAGCACTAAGTGCTTTCATAAAGAAACTGGAGACTTCTCCTATAAGCAACTTAACAGCACACCTGAAAGACATAAACACAACAAAACAAAAAAGCAAACAGAAGTAGACATACCCAAGAAGAATAGACAGCAGGAAATAATCAATCTTGGGGCTGTAATCAATAAATTAGAAACAAAGAGAAGAAAACAGACAATTCAAAGAATTAATGAAACCAAGAGCTAGCTCTTTGAGAAAATAAACAAGATAGAAAAACCTTTAGCCAAACTAACTAAACAGCAGAGAGACACTATCCAAATTCAGTAATGTAAAGGAGATTATAACTACAGAGACCGAGGAAACAAAAACAAACAAACAAACAAAAAAAATAGGTCTTTCTTCAAAAACTTATATGCCACAAAATTTGAAAATCTAAATGAAATGGATAATTTTCTTGTTAGATTCCACTTACTAAAGTTCAATTAACACCAGATAGACAAATTAACTAGATCTATATCTTCTAAGAAAATATAAGCAGCCATAAAAGCTCTCCCAACCAAAAAAACAAACCATCCAACAAACAAAAAGCAACAACAGCAACAAAAACCTACCAGGGACAGACGGTTTTAGCACAGAATTCTACCAGACTTTCAAAAAACTAATACCAATACTCTTCAAACTATTCCACAAACTAGAAATAGAAGGAACATTACTAACCTCATTCTGTGAGGCCAAGTCACCTTGATACCTAAACCACACAAAGACCCAACACAGAAAAAGAATTTCAATTTCAGAACAATATCCTTTATGAATATTGATGCAAAAACACCCAATAAAATACTCACAAACCAAATCCAAAAACACATCAGATATCATCCACCATGACGAACTAAGCTTCCTAGGCATGCAAGGCGGTTCAGTATTTGGAAATCTATCAATGTAATCCACTATGTAAACAAATTGAAAGAAAAAAATCACATGATTATCCTCTTAGATGCCAAAAAATCATTTGACAAAATGCAACACTGGTTTATGTTTAATGTCTTGGAGAGATGAGGGATACAAGGCACTTACCTAAAGAGAGTAATGGCAATATACAGCAACTCTAGAGCCAACATCGATGGAGCGAAACTTAAATCAATTCCACTAAACTGATGGACAAGGCAAGGCTCTTCAATCTCTGTATCTCTTCAACATAGTACTTGAAGTTCTAGCTAGAGCAATGAAACAACTAAAGAAGATCAAGGGGACACAAATTTGAAAGAAAGAAATCAAAGTATCACTATTTGCAGATGATATGATAGTATATCTAGGTGACACCATTAATAGCAGTGACTTCAATAACCCAGCTCTCACCAATACACAGGTTATCCAGTTAGAAACTAAACAGAGAAATAATAGAGCTAATAGACTTTATGAAACAAATGGACCTAAGATATATCTGCAGAATAGTTCACCCCCCCCAAAAAAAAAACAATATACTTTCTTCTTAGTACCAAATGGAACATTCTGCAAAACCTACCATGTTATATACTATGTCATAATGCAAACCTCAAGAGATATAAGAAAATTGAAATAATCCCCTGTATTCTATTAGACAACCACAAATTAATGTTCAGTTTCCACAACAACTAATATAAGAGAAAGCGAAAAATTCATGGAAACTAAACAATTCTCTATTGAATAACCACTGAATGAAGGAAGAAATAAAAACAGAAACTAAGGACTTCCTAGAATTCAATGAAAATCAATACACAACATACCCAATCTTTGAGAAACAATGAAGGTGATGCTAAGAAGAAATTTCATAGTACTAAGTACCTTCATAAAGAAGTTAGAGAGATCTCATACTAGTAACTTAACAATACACCTGAAAGTTCTAGAACAAAAAAAAAGAAAATATACCCAAGAGAAACAAATGAGCAGGAAAAAAAATCAAGCTCAGGAAGGAAATCAATAAAATAGAAACAAAGAGTACAATCAAAGATTCAATGAAACAAAGATCTGCTTCTTTTAGACAATCAACAAGATAGATAAACTCTTATCCAAACTAACTTTTTAGTCAGAGAGATATTCAAATTAACAAAATCAGAAATGAAAAGGAGAACATAACAAGAGATACCAAGGAAATTCAAAGAATTATTAAGTCATTCTTTAAAAGCCTATACTCCACAAATTAGAAAATCTAAAAGAATTGGACAATTTTCTTCAAAGATACCACTTACCAAAGTGAAATCAAGATCAGATAAACAATTAAAACTATGACCCCTAAGGAAATAGAAGCACTCATTCAACATCTCCCAATCAAAAAAGTTCAGGACCAGACACTTTTACTTTGAATTCTACCAGATTGTCAAATTATCCTCATATTATTCCACAAAATAGAAATAACAGGAACATTGCTGAATTCCTTTTATGAGGTCACAGTCATCCTGTGATTCAACAATGAGGATAACAGATTCATTTTCTACTTGTAATCTATGCAAAAATACTCAGTAAAATACTGGCAAATCAAATTCAAGAACACGTTGAAAAGATCATCCACTATGGTGTAGTATCCAGGGATGGTTTAACATAAATAAATCTGGCAATGTAACCCATCATATAAACAAACATGATCATCTCATTAGATGCAGGGAAATATTTTGACAAAATTCAATAGTCTGTCATGATTAAAGTTTTGGAGAGATCTTGGACACATGGGGTATACCAAAGCATAATAAAAGCAATTGACAGAAAACCTATAGACAATATCAAATTAAATAGAGAGAAACTCAAAACAATATTACTAAAATTCAAACAAGAAAAGATTGTTCACTCTCATTATATCTCTTAAATATAAGTACTTGTAGTTCTAGAAAAAAACAACAAGAAACTTAGAGATCAATGGTATACATTGGAAAGAAAGAAATCAAGGTATCATTATTTCCAAATGACATGATAGTACTATAAGCCATGCCAAAAATTCTACCAGAGAATTCTTATAGCTTAAAAACACCTTCAGCAAAGTGGCTAGATAAAAAACAAAACAAAACAAAACAAAAAAAACTGTAGACATCTTATATACAAGTGACAAGAGATTGAGAAAATTCAGGAAAACAACATCCTTCACAATAGCCACAAATAATACAAAATATCTTGGAGTAACTCTAATCAAGCAAGTGAAAGACCTGCAGAAAATGGACTTCAAGTCTTGGAAAAATATATTGGAGAAAATATCAGAAGAAGGAAATATCTCCCATCCTCATGGATTGGCAGGATCAACATAGTAAAATGGCCATCATACAAAAAGCATTTTACAGATTCAATGAATTCCCTATCAAAATCTCAATACAAGTTTTTATACATTGGGAAAAGAAACAATTTCACCTTCATATTAAAAAAATTAAAAACTCAGAATAGCTAAAACAATCCTGTACTGTGAAAGAGCTTCCAGAGGTTTCTCGATCCCTGATTTCAAGATCTACCACAGAGACATAGATAAGGAGTCTGTGAGGGAGGAGTGAATCAGGTTGGAGGTTTGGAAAACCAGATTAGCAATCCGATTGTTTGTTTATTCATACAGGCTTCACAGAACAAAGACAGACTAACAATTATTCAAGAAATATAGAATACACTATTTTGTCTCTGGACATGTGTTGACTGTTCATTACATGGCCAGGATTACAAGTTTAGTCACAATTAGAAGGTACAAATAGAAAAAGAAAAAAAGAAAAGTTTGTTGAGATACATACATTTGGAGCATGGTTAATTTTGATGCATGCTGTTCTTTCTTTGTAAAAAAAAATACAAAGTTTTAATAAAAGTTTAAAAATGTTTGTATAACTTTAAAAAAACAGGAAGTACAAATAGAACATATTTAATTTTTATTATCATCCTTATAACTCCAATTTAAAGAATGTCTCCTCCAAGTCAAACACATTTAATATGTACTTTTAGGCTGACAGTATTTGCCATTTTGAAGCACTCCAAAAAACCAGAAAATATCTGAACCAGTGTTTTTATGACTAGCAAATACTAATATCTAGCACCTTTTACTCTATACTTTTATCATCTGTGGTATAGAGTAGAAAAAAGTTATTTTAGTCAATCTATCATATTTACAGTCTTCTATTCCTTCATCTGTGTACACTGTATAACCCCTCTCCAAAACTACCTTTTAGGGGAGCTCTAGGCATTTTGTTAAAGGAAGACTTGAATCTGTAACCAGTTCTAGACAGTCGGGGTTTGCCAAGTGTCTCAGTTTATGCTGCACCAAGTATAATGTTAGGGTTTGTGTAGAGGTGGCGATCCCAAGAAGACATCTGAAGAAATCGTCTCATAACGACATTTTTATCTGTGTGCTTATCTGTGCTTAATGATCTCCAGGTTGCAGGCAAATGATGGGATCTAGAAAAGATCATCTTAAGTGAGGGATACCAGAAGCAGAAAGACATATAGGGTATATACTCACTTAAAAGTGGATTTTAGACATATAATATAGGATAAACATACTAAAATCTGTACACCTAAAGAAGCTAAGCAAGAAAGAAGACTCTGGGTAAGATGATCAATCAGAAAGGCAATTACTCAGAAAGGCAAATGGGACAGACATAGGAAGAGGGAGAAAACAGGGATCAGGACAGGAGCCTACCACAGAGGGCCTCTGAAAGACTCTACCCAGCAGGGTATCAAAGCAGATGCTGAGACTCAGCCAAACTTTGGGCAGAGTGCAGGGAATCTTAGAAAAGATGGGGGAGATAGAAAGACCTGGAGGTGACAGGAGCTCCACAAAGAGAGCAACAGAACCAAAATATCTGGACACAGAGATCTTTTCTGAAACTGATACTCCAACCAAGGACCATGCATGGAGATAACCTACAACCCCTGCACAGATATAGCCCAGGACAGCTCAGTCTCCAAGACTAGTAAGGGAAACAGGGACTGACTCTGACATGAACTCAGTGGCTTGCTCTTTGATCACCTCTGGCTGATGGGGGAGCAGCCTTACCAGGCCATAGAGGAAGACAATGCAACCAGTCCTGATGAGACCTGATGAGACCTGATAAACTAGGGTCAGATGGAAGGGGAAGAGGACCTCTCCTATCAGTGGACTTGGAGAGGGACATAGGAGGAGATGAGGGAGGTAAAGTGAGATTATGAGGGGAGGAGGGAGAGGCTACAGCTAGGGTACAAAGTGAATAAATTGTAATTAATATAAAAAAATTAAAATTAGAATGACACACAAATAGGGCCAGATAAAGTTATTTCCCTAATAGTAGAAGTTTAAATTAGTTTAAGACTTTTCCTAGTTAGTATGACGTGGAAAGGATAGGAGCTCCACAAGGACCAAATATATCCGGGCACAGGGGTCTTTTCTGAGACTGACACTCCACCAAGGACCATGTATGGATATAACCTAGAACCTCTGCTCAGATGAAGCCCGTGGTAGCTCAGTAACCAATTGGTTTCCCATAGTGAGGGGAACAGGGACTATTTCTGACAGGAACTCAATGGCAGGCTCTTTGACCTCCCCACTCTCCCAAGGGAGGAGCAGTCCTGCTAGGCCACAGAGGAGGACTTTGCAGCCAGTCCTGAAGATACCTGATGAAACAGGGTCAGATGAAAGGAAGGAGGTCCTCCCCAATCAGTGAACTTGGAAAGGGGCAGGGAGGAGATGAGGGAGCGAGGGAGGAGGGTTTGGGAGGGAATGTGGGAGCAGGATACAGTTGGGATATACAGTTAATAAAATGTACAGTTAATAAAATGTAATAATAAAAGATAAAAATTAGATTGAAAAAAAATGACTTTTCCTAAAAAGACTTAGACATATTTTCTTAGGAAAAGATAGAAGTGAATTATAATGCAGAAAGTTCCCAAGAATGCAACATGCAAACCAAAACCTAGAAGTGGGAGACAGAATGACAGTGATTGCAGAACTGTTTCAAACAGCTGTACTGGCTTCATGACTTTTTCTGTTTCCAGTGGATATGGCTGTGTGAGACATGCCTATAAAGGTACAAGGAGCTTAGAGAAAACCAAATAAATTGAGCCAGTAAAGAAAATCACCCCCCACCACATAATAATCAAAACACTAAATGTACAGAACAAAGAAAGAACATTAAAAGCAAGGGAAAAAGACCAAGTAACATATAAAGGCAGACCTATTGGAATTACACCTGACTTCTCAACAAAAAGTCTTAACACCAGAAGTGACTGAACAGCTGTCTTGCAGACTCAAAGAGACCACAGATATCAGCACAGAATACTATACTCAGAAAAACTTTCAGTCACCAGAGATGGAGAAAAGAAGATATTCCATAACAAAACAAAATTTAAATAATATCTATCTACAAATTCAGCCCTGCAGAAGATACTAGAAAAAAATATAAACAAAGGAGGTTAACTACATGTACACAGGAAATAATAATTTCACACCAGCAAAACCAAAAGAAAGGAAGTATGCAAACCCACAGACACACACACACAACTACCACCAATAATAAAAACATAACAGGAAGTAACAATCATTGGTCATTAATATCCCCCAACATCAGTAGACTCAATTTCTCAATAAAAAGACATAGACTAACAGAATGGATGCAAAAAATAAGATTCATCCTTCTGCTGCACACAAGAAACAGCCATCAACATTCAAAATAGACATTCCTTTAGAATAAAGGGTTGGAAAAAATTTTTCCAATCAAATGGACCCAGAAAGAAAGTTTCTGTAGACATTCTATTATTTAACAAAATAGACTTCCAACCATAATAAATAAAAAGAATTAGGGAAGGATACTTCATATTTATCAAAAGAAAAATCTAGCCTATCAGGTCTCATCAAGGCTGGCTGCATTATCTTCCTCTGCGGCCTGGCAAGGCTGCACCTCCGAGAGGGAGGTGATCAAAGAGCCATCTGGCCACTGAGTTCATGTCAGAGACAGCTTCTGTAACCCTTACTAGGGACCTCTTGAAAACTGAGCAGCCAATGGACTTCCTTTGAAGAGGGGTCCAAGTCCTCTCCATGAACGTGCTGCACTCTTTAGACTCTTGTTTACTTCTAATATGCAGGCACTGCCTGACATAGGTTCCAACTCTTTCTGGCCAGGCTGCTCCCCATTTTCCAGCACTTTTGTATGCTATAATGAACTCTTCTCTTCCAGAGAACTCTACATTATTACAAGCCATAGTGTTGTATTTGGGTGACTTGATGTGATCTTTCCTGAACTTGTGAGTATTGTTACTGGTAAAACTGAGGCACTATGGTGGTGTCTTTTGGATTGAGAAGACATCTGTATACCAGAATAATGAATGTTACTTACTTTTTATGGACAAAAAAAGAAAATTAGACAAGAAATTTATATTTTGACTGATTTTTAAAAGCAAATTGGCAATATTGTATGGCCATTTAACTATGATATAGAGTTTCAGAAATATTTTTTGCAGCTATTTATTTATTTTTTAAATAATTTTTATTTTTTTATATTAAGCACAGGTTATTTTCTTTGTATTCTATCGGTAGCACCCTCCTTCATTTCCTCCCAACCCCACCCTCCTTCCCTGAAAAATATTTTTAATTAATCATAGAAAACAAATTCAAATCTATGCTTTAACATTTACCATACTTCATTCATGGTACTGTGCAAATTACATCTCCGATACCCAAGCTTATTCCTAATTAGGCTGACTAGAAGTAATGCCTTTCCTGGCTTCCAAGAGGCTTCAAGGTTTAAATGGACCCTTTGAATTATGGATAGACATCCCCCCAATTTATATTTAAAGTCATACTAAAGAGGGCAAAAATGTACCATAAATTACCCAAAGTAGGAGAAAATGTCCTTGCATTACAGATGAAAAACTAACATAGATTAAGTGGTTGACCCCAGGTCATGATGGTAATAAGAAATATAGAGATAAGAAATGAAGTCATGTGATATAAAGTGTTGTTTATTAAAGCAAGAAGAAAGTGCTATGGTGTGACATGGTTAATTTCATTAAGAATTGCTACACATGCATCTCTAGTCAGTCGCCAATAAAAGAGAACTTCAGAGTGGTATGTTTCACCGCAGAACTATGTCTACCAATTTTGCCCACTCTTTACTGTCATAGTTCTTGGGCTAGTATTAGTTAATGAATGAATGAATAAGTTAATGCCCTCTTCAGCTGGCTAATGTTTGGTCTCATAAAGGAAACTATATACAGTTACATGGAGATTTTTCTAAAACATTTGAAAAAATACCCAAATAAAGGATGTTGGTTGGTTTACTCAGTATTGTCTCCAAGGAGACTTTTTCTTTCTTTCCTTTTTTTTTTTTGCCTGTGAATTAGTGTGTGGGAGGGAGTCTGTGAAAGGACCTGTTAAATTATGTTAAATATTCATCTGCTCACTTTAGCATCTGGATAAGGACTGCTTCACACTTTAGAAGATCCATCTGCACAAGATACTTTAATTGACTTGGTGAACTTTTTTTTTTTAAAATAGGGTTAAATAAATAGGACTATGTATTTTTGTCTATTATAAAATCATAACAAACACCATAAAGGAAAATCATGATGGTAATATATCAGCAAAACTGCCTAGTTATAATATTTTTCAAACACTTTAGACAGCAATATTGATTTTTCTATACATATGTATGCAAAAATATACAGGTGTTTATAATCTAGGTATAATTTGCAATGAATTTTAAAGATGTTAAAACAACAGCACCAAACCATGAATGATTAGCTTGGCAAATCCAAGGTAGAAGAAAGGCATGATGAAACTGCAAATTATACTTTTTAATAAGTGCATTGTTCTACTGAAAGAGATTATTGTATTTACTGACAGCCAATTCCGGAACGAGGAATTATTGCTTAAAAGCCTTTCTTGTGGTGGTTTGCATGCTGCTAACAAATAACTGTTCAGCTAATTCTCAGGTGCACATTTACAGACGTTTGCTTTAACTTTTCAACCAGGCTAGTGAATAAATGGTTTTGATGGCATATATACATCCAATACCTTTTCTTGTTTAAAAAAAATATTCCCTGAAACATATTTTCTAGCCATAAATTTGGCTTACAATATGAATAAATGGAGTAGCAGATGCATTATCTTTCATTTTATTTCTCTTGCATCTTTTCAGAAGAAAAACAATTATCACCTTGAACAAATCTGTGAATACTGCAGCTTTTACCGCAGTTCTTCATACTGTGATCAACATGGAGAAATTCCTTGCTTAGCTTGTACTTCTATCTTCAGATCCTCATGAAGTTATTGAAGTGTTAGGAAAATTCCTTTGTCCTTACCCATATTTGTTAGTTCTAGAGATAGGAAAAGCATAAAAGATAATTAGACCCTCTATTATTAATTTGCAGTATATTATGTTTAGGTTCACATGATATTAAAGGTTTATGTTTAACTCCACCCTCACCCTGTTGAAACTTTATTAATTCTGGAGAAAATTTCTGGTGATAATTGTTTGATTGATTGAAACTTGGAAGATCAATCATAGAAGCAGTTTATATAAGTTATTTACTGGCAAACAATTAAAGTCAGAAATGAATTGGTTGTTGAAGATTAAGGTGCACAGGAAGTGTGCCCTTTAAATCAAACATCATTGAATATCACTTTTCTTTTATGAGTTCAGCCAATGAGAAGCTGAGCAAAGAGCAAGTGCCAAGGCAGTGCCGTCAGGGTTGTGCCATTCCTACACCCAGAAGATGGAGACTAATGGATTAGGAGGGGAAAAAGTAGGAAGGAGATAAACTGTTTTACCTTACAGTTTTGCCTCCAGCTTTTCCTTTAAGTTTTATATGTGATTATCTACTTGTGGCTGAATCATACCATGTTTGTTTTTATAGCAAATTGTTTAATATTAATTTTCTAGAATAATTTCTTGTATTTCCCTATTTATCTTTGATGTTTCCTATCTCAGGGATGGCATTAGTTATGCTTTCAATAAAATTATCATTTATTTTAGTCATTTAGCTTTAAACAGGAATGGCTACCCTTGTAATGGATACTGTAACTGTGTCTTCTTCTGTAGATCATTACATTTATACATATTTACAACTTTTCTCCACTGAATGCCCAGAATGAGGCCTATTCTGTAGCTTTAGTAAATTAATGGTTTTGTATAGGATAAAAAAGAATAAAAGGCACAATAGTCTTTTGTTATCAGTGCACACAGTCCAATTTTCTCTTGATGTTCTTTTATTCATTGAAATTCCCGTAAATTATTGCTCACATGCAAAGGAACTGTAGCTGCTAAAGGCTTTTGCTTAGCAATGTAGTTCTGCACAATGGTGCACATGTTTGAAGATCTGATTCTTATGTGAAGATTGCTTATTTCCTGGCTAGTGAGGATTCTGCTTTTTGTCTTGCAGGAAGTAGTTTGAACTTGCTATTCTGTGGGATCTCATCCACATGGGGATATGATGGTTGAAAGCAGACAGTTACGGTCTGTGATCTGGGCTTCCCTTGTGTGCTGTGCTCTTCACACTGGAAAGCCCCTTCTGACCCTTCCTGGAAAAATCCATACAGAGACTCAGCCAAGCCTCTGACCTTTGAGAAGGCAAATGGAAGGTGGTCCACTTAAATAGGCTTTCATTGAAAGAAGCCTGGCAGGGCCAGATGAATATCTAGATAGGCTCCAGCGGTTTACCATACACAATGCTAGCACACCAGTTTAAATAATAAGCTTTTGTCATATTTGAAACTCTGTCTTTCATAATGGCAAATAATATTGTAAAGGACAAAGCAAAATAAGCAAGGAAAGCTTTCTTTTGTCCTTTGCAGTAGGAAAGGGAGATTGGACTGAACTCTGCAGACACAGAAGGTAGGAGTGTTTTAGCATCAGATGAGCTACTGATAGACTAGTGATGAGTATTGGGTTAAAAGCGCTTGGTAGAATGTTACCAGCATATAGTGTTTCTTGTGAAATTGTATATATATATATATATGTAATTAGGCCAACAATGCTGACTAACTGGTGCTCAAGAAATTAGGCTCCAACCCCTTATAGAAGCTGGAAGATACTATCTTCATTGATTAATACATTTTAAAGAAGTAGTTTGGAAAATGACATTGGGGCTATGAAATTAGTTAGGAACATTACAAAGGCTCTTTCAATGGGCAGAAAAATAAGTGAGAAATTTCTTACCATAGCGAAGAGCAAGGTCGTTTAATTTTAATCAAGTGGAGGGAGCTTTAACGTTTTCTCGATCAACAATAAAGCTGATTCCTGCTCATGCTTCAGTAGTCGGGGAGTGGTGGTGACTCTCAACCACTTTGAAAATCTGTTCTATGGTAGATTTATTTTTAAATTTTTAGAATTTTCCATACTGATTTCCACAGTGGCTGCACGAATTTGCAATCTCACCAACAGTGAATGAGGGTCTCCTTTTACCTGCGTGCCCTCCAGCATTTGTCATGGGTTGTTCTATTGATCTTTGTTGTTCTGATTGTGGAAAGATAGAACATAGAGTTGTTTGATTTCAATTTTTATATTTACTATAGATGATGAACATTTTTTTTCTTTTTTTCATTTTATTTTTTTCTTATCAGTTACATTTTATTAACTCTGTATCCCAGCTGTATCCCACTCCCTCATTCCGTCACAATCCCACCCTCCCTCCCTTATCTCCACCGTGTCCCTTTCCAAGTCCACCGATAGGGGGGGACCTCCTCCCCATTCATCTGTTGCTGTTTTATCAGGTATCTTCAGGACTGGCTGCAAAGCCCTCCTCTGTGGCCTAACAGGACTGCTCCTCCTTGGGGGGTGGGGAGGCCAAAGAGCCAGTCATTGAGTTCCTGTTAGAAATAGTCCTTGTTCCCCTCACTATGGGAAACCAATTGGTTACTGAGCTACCACAGGCTACATCTGAGCGGAGGTTCTAGGTTATATCCATACATGGTCCTTGGTTGAATGTCAGTCTCAGAAAAGACCCTGTGCCCAGATATATTTGGTCCTTGTGGAGCTCCTTTCCTTTCCCCATCAGACTAACTCCCCTTCTTTCTTATGATTTTCTGTACTCTGCCAAAGGTTTGGTCATGAGTCTTTGCTTTGAAAACACTGCTAGTTAGAGTCTTTCAGATGCGCTCAGTAGACTCCTGTCATACGTTCAATGCACATCCCATCTGTCTTTCTAAACGAAGATTGATCATCTTACCCCAGGTCCACTCTCTTGATTATCTTCTTTAGGTATATAGATTTCATTATGTTTATCATATCTTATAGGTCTATATAAGTGAGTATATACCGTGTTTGTCTTTCTCCTTCTGGGATATTTCACTCAGAATTATCTTTTCTAGATCCCAACATTTGCCTGCAAATTTCATGATTTCCTCCTTTTTGATTGCTGAGTAGTATTCCATTGTGTAAAAATACCACAATTTCTGTACCCATTCCTCCGTTGATGGACATCTGGGTTGTTTCCAGGTTCTGGATATTACAAATAAAGCTGCTATAAACATGGTTCAGCAAGTATCCCTTTTGTGTACTTGAGCAAACTTTGGGTATATACCTAGCAGTGGTATAGCTGGGTCTTGAGGAAGCACTATTCCTATTTGTCTTAGAAAGTGCCAGATAGATTTCCAGAGTGGTTGTACCAGTTTACATTCCCACCAGCAGTGGAGGAGGGTTCTCCTTTCTCCACAACCTCTCCAGCATGTGTTGTCACTTGAGTTTTCCATGTTGGCCATTCTGATGGGTATAAGATGAAATCTCAGGGTCGTTTTGATTTGCATTTTCCTGATGAGCATTTCTTTAAGTGTTTCTCTGCCATTCGATATTCCTCTATCAATAATTTTGTTTAGCTCTGTTTCCCATTTTTAATTGGAATACTTGGTTTGCTGCTTTTCAGCTTCTTTAGTTCTTTGTATATACTGGATATTAGTCCTCTGTCAGATAAAAGGTTAGTGAAGATTCTTTCCCAATCTGTAGGCAGTCATTTTGTTTTGATGACAGTGTCCTTTGCTTTACAGAAGCTTTTCAGTTTCATGAGGTCCCATTTATTGATTGTTGCTCTTAGAGCCTGTGCTGTTGGTGTTCTGTTCAGGGAGTTGTCTTCTGTGCCAATGAGTTCTAGGCTGTACCCCACTTTTTCTTCTAACAGATTTAGGGTATGTGGTTTTATGTTGAGGTCTTTGATCCACCTGGACTTTAGTTTTGTGCAGGGTGATAAGTATGGATCTATTTACATTTTTCTATATGTAGACATCCAGTTGGTCCAGCACCATTTGTTGAAGATGCTGTCTTTTTTCCATTGAATGGTTTTGGCTTCTTTGTCAAAAATCAAGTATTCATAAGTGTGTCGGTTTATTTCTGGGTCTTCTATGTGGTTCTATTGATCCTCCTTTCTGTTTTTATGCCAATACCATGCAGTTTTTATTACTATTGCTCTGTAGTACAACTTGAGATCAGGGATGGAGATACCTCCAGATGATCTGTTGTTGTACAGGATTGTTTTGGAGATTCTGGGTTTTTTGTTTCTCCATATGAAGCTGAGAATCTTTTTTTCAAGGTCTGAAAAGAATTGAGTTGGTATTTTGATGGGAATTGCATTGAATCTGTAGATTGCTTTTGGCAGGATGGCCATTTGCACAATGTTAATCCTACCAATCCATGAGCACGGGAAATCTTTCCATCTTCTGATATCTTCTTCAATTTCTTTCTTCAGAGACTTCAAGTTTTTCTCAAACAGGTCTTTCACTTGCTTGGTTAGTGTCACCCCAAGGAACTTTATGCTATTAGTGGCTATTGTGAATGGTGTTGTTTCCCTAATTTCTTTCTCAACCCTTTTGTCTTTGGTATACAGGAGGGCTTCTGATTTTTTTGAGTTGATTTTGTATCCTGCCACTTTGCTGAAGGTGT
>REGO01000303.1:1592692-1623713 GCA_010120015.1 Rhombomys opimus
GGAACAAGGACTATTTCTAACAGGAACTCAATGAAGATACCTGATAAAACAGGATCAGATCAATGGGGGGAGGTCCTCCCCTATCAGTGGACTTGGAAAGGGGCACAGTGGTGATGAGTGAGGGAGGGAGGGACTGGGAGGGAATGAGGGTTCGGGGCACGGCTGGGATACAGAATTAATAAAATGTAACTGATAAAAATAAAGAAAAAAGGAAGAAAAGAAGGAAATTGTCTACGCAAAAATAAAAAAGAAAGAAAAGAAAAAGGAAAAAAAAAAGAAACACATGAGTCATTGGGGGCCATTCCTATTCAACACACCACAAGAACTTTTCTATTTAGGTCTCAGGCACATTTTTTGAAATGGATATTTGTTTTATGATTCTTTGTTTTTTGACGTCACTGTATATTCTGACAATGAGAATTAATTGTTAAAAAGAGGATATGACTGTGAAGGAGAATGGGAAAGGGGTATATGGGAAGACTTGGAGAGAAGAATGGGAAGGGACAAATGTCATTATATCTTAATCTTCAAATTAATATAAAATGTTAATACAAATATAGTCTGTTTTAGTCTGGGTTAATCTTGGGTGGGCATATCTATCTACCATATATTTCTGAAATATTATTAACAAATTAAAGAAGCTAAATCTTTGAGAAAATGTTTATTGAAAACAGTTTAAATCATACTCTAGTTTCTACAGTTTACCTAATCTCACATCACCGTACCTTAGGCATTATAGGTCTTTCCTATTCTGACAACAGTCTGTCTGATTATCTCCTTAAATAACATTGCTATTACCTTGGCTCTTCAAAAGAGAAACTTTTTCTAAGAAGGACTTCAGATTTATTTAGGATTTATATTATTTTTAACTGTCTGTATATTTGTCTCTGTGTGTATGTGCATATGAGCATATGTGTCCACAACAGTCAGTGATGTTGGACTTCCCCTGGAGTTAAAACTGGTCGTAAGCTATCTAACGTGGGTTCTGGGAACTGAATTCAGATCTTATGGAAGAGCAATATGTGCTCTTAACAACTGAGCCACCTCCTCAGCCTGGGCTACTCCTTTTCATAGTAACCTCTAATTTTACCATTCCTAATCATTATAAACTAGAAAAGTAATTTTAACCATAATTTTGTGGTATATAGTTAATTCTGATTATAATCCTCATATGTTTTCTGTATTATAAATTATAAATTCTCAATTTGAAATATGGAATAAGCAAATACTTAATCAATTAGGAAATATTAGTTTGAGCATGGAAACAAGAAGAGAATGAAGTGTTGATACTTGATCGTCTAAAATTCTACTTACCAAGCGCTTAGAGTGTGCCGTTGTTACTCAGCATCCGTGATAAATATAACTGGGCAATTGCTAAGTTTCATGTTGCTTTCTTAGTGAGACAAGCTATTAGCTTATGTGACCTTCCCTTATATTTTGCCTTAGTTCCAGGAAGGAACTCATTTTATGATACTATTAATGAAAAGAATTGGCTTTCCTTGCCATCACTGGGTGGTGGCTGAGGCCCCAGAAGAAGAGATTAACAAAAGAAAGACGTTATATGTAACAAAGGATGCTTCACAATGAAATGATGATCCAAGAAAACATGAGGACCTGTTTATTTTTATTTTTGATGGAGAAATGAGTTCTTAGTAGAAGAGCAGTTGGAGGAAGCTTGTGACCTAATGGTGGGTAAACTCGCCGCTTATTTCTAAATTGTTTTCCACGTTCCTGTGTCTTTGAGACCATTGTGCTCTTTGCAGGTAGGTGTCAGGAAAATCACATTTTAAGGGAGGAGTGATGAACTTCTTTGGGGGATTTGAGTGGGAGAAGTTATAGAATCATATTCCTCCTCAGTTGGTTTTCTTAAATTAATTGAGCTTAAAGTATTCTTCATGATAGGACATGAAAGCTACCAATACTCTTAAAATAAAGCAATAGAGTGATAGTTTTAGCACCTTGCAATAGAAGAAATTATTGTATGATTGGGTCATCTGTGAACATCAGATCCTACAGTTCTTATAAGCTGTGCTCAATACAAACATATTGAGATTTTTCAATGCCAAGTCTGTGCGGGGTACTGTAGTGGATGTGAAGTTTATATTTGTAACCTAGTAAAGACAGTGTGTCTACACTTTGCCCCACGAGAGAACAAATAGGAACACTGTGTAATTGATGTTAAGCAGGTCCTAGGTTCATTGACTGGTATTGTGAAGACAAAACAAATGGAAATGTATTATGCAGGTAAACACTGGATAACTTGATAAGTAGCAACACCAATATTTATTTGACAAAATTTGCTCAACAGCTGTATAGTTATTAAGCACTGTCACAAAACAATAAATGCAAAAGTAAATGAAAAAATGTATTATGTTTTTAATGGTATAAGTCTCAGAAAAATAAATACTCTATGTGCTCACTTATAAGTGGAGATTAGCTGCTACGTAAAGGATAATCATGCTGCAATGCATAGCCCCAGAGAAGCTAAGCAATAAGGAGGGTTCTGGGGAGAGGCATGGAGCTCCCTGGGAAGGGGAAGAGGTTTATGGAACTGGAATTGAGCAGATGGGAATGAGAACTGCATGGATCAGGTGAGGGAGGAAGGGGGGAGGGAGTACATGGAAAGAAGGCTAGTATTGGGGGACATTTGGTGGATGATGGAAACCTACAGTATGAACCTATGAGGATGGCACTAGCCAGGACTCCTATTAAAGGAGAATATGGAGCCTGAATTGTCCTTCTTCTGATATCAGACAAGGCATCCAGTGGTGGGACTGAGACACCAACATAGTCACAATATCTTCTACCCACAACCTGTTCTCCTTGTAAGATGTGCTGGGAAAATGATGGCTCAGAACTTCCTCAGAGAGGCCAACTAAAAACTGGCTTAACTTGAAATTCATACTGTTGGAGATAAGCCCCGAGAAACTTCCGACCTTTTCTCATTCCCCCCACCCTGCTGCACTTGGTTGACCAACATCCTGCTTGACAGTTACAGAAATGTTCTAACTGTACCTTGATTTCCTAAAATAACTGCAAAGTGTTCCAGGCCCCGGGCCAAGAAGATTCTGTAACTTCCAACCTGCCCCTTCCTGAGCTGAGAGGCTCTAAAGTAGGCCTTTCCAACCTGCCCCTTCCTGAGCTGAGAGGCTCTAAAATAGGCCTTTCCAACCTACTCCTCCCTGAGTAGAAAGGATTCCACACTGTGCTTCTCCCTCGCCCCGCCCCTATCTAAGGTTGGCCTTAAAAGCCTACTTCGGTTCAATAAAATTTGACTCTTGACAAGTGCACATTTGCTTGAGTCCTTCCTTTCTCCCGCTCATCTTTTACAGGCTGTGACTCCCTTCGCCCCCACGAATAACTAGGTCCCGCGGGTCGGGGCATCATACCAAAAGAGGAAGCCCAAGCCTGATACTGCCTGGATGGCCAAGAAACAGAAGCTGGAAAGCCCAAAGATCCAGGGTAGAACTAAACATGACTGGCAATACAACAACCAACCCACAAACAAACAACCAACAAATAAAGTCAATGAAATGATTCTACTGATTTTCTGCTGCACTCATAGATTTGTTCCTAGTCAATCATCATCAGGAAGACTTAATCCAGCAACTGATATGAGCAGATGCAGAGACCAACTGCTAACATTGGTTGGAGCTCAGGGAACCCTATGGGAGAAGGGGAGGAAAGATTGTAGGAACCAGAAGGACATAAGGTTCTCAGGACCCACTAAGCAGGGCTCATAGGGGGTCACTGGGACTGAAGCAGAGAGACTGCCTGGATCTAAGCTAGGTCCTTTGTGCATGTTTTGTGGCTATTTTGCTTTGGATTTAGAGAAACTACTATTATTGGGAGTGGTGCTGTCTCTGACTCTTTTGCCTGCTCCTGGGACCCTTTTTCTCCTACTGGGCTGCCTTGTCTAGCCTTGATGTGTGGGTTTGTGCCTAGTCTTATTGTAACTTGTGCCACGTTCAGTTGAAACAGAGAAGGATGGATCTGGGCGGGGGGGGGGGGGGGGGAGTATGAGAGGACTTTAGGAATGGGAAGCTGCAATCAAGATGTGTTTTATGATAGAAAAAAATTAAAAGATAAGAGAAAAAATAATACGAGTACTCTAAAACATATGATTCTTCTTCCTGATGGTTGTTTATAGAAGGCTACTCTCAATGAGCATATCTGTGTAAGTGCAGGCTCTGGACTGAAATCTGCCTCACCTAAAGGTCTGGATTCTAAGACCCTCCTGTAGTATCCACACTTTCTACTAACTCATAAATTTATATAATTTCTTGTTTGTTCCCACTTTTTCCTATATTGTCTCCTACACTGTTAAAGAATTACTTTGAAATAAAATGTAAAACTTATTTATCTTATTTAAACTGTACAAATTCCCAGATAGGACCAAGGCTTGGGTTCTTGGAAAATATATTCTTAGTCTGTAAGCTGTACTCACACCTGCTACATTATACAGCCCCTCCACTTATCAGAGTCATGCATGTCATTCATAGGTAATGTCAGTTGCTGGTACATGAGCATGGTGGCTCTTGGTATTAGGGCCAGGCTGGCATGAGGTGATAAGATAAGGAATCTCCCTCATGAGGGACTCAGATAGTCCCCGACTAGTCATTGTTCAATTACATTTTCTTTCCCTTCAAATTTAAAGAGAAAATGTAGGAATAGAAGATTATTAGTATGGGTCTGTAGGCTCTAAGTAAAGGCTTGAGTGTTTCTGAGCATATACTGTCTTCATCATAATCTAAAAGACACACTCCTAGAAAAGAACAGAGCTAGAACATAAAGAAGAGTACTTGTTTGGTATGACTAATCATAGTGCCAAGCCTGTCACATACCCTATGGAAGAAGAAAGTCAGTGAGAGTGCCGAAGCCTTGCACTGAGAACAGCTACAGTGAGGGAATCCACAGGAGTGACACCTATAGGAGGCAGGCAACTGTGCTTTCTTGCTAAGGTGCCATTTGATGAGCTAGAGTGTTGCAATAAGAAGTTAGAAAGATAAACAACACCAGAAATGGAGACTAAATTCCTCATAACATTTATAAGAAGGTCGTGTCTTAGAACACAAACTGTAAAACATCTGGACTGTTTAGACATGACAGAACTTCAGTATAGATTAGCTGAAAGCCAACTCATCATGCACATGGCTATCACAGACAAATTCTGTAAGTCAGTGTTGGCGTCTTTTCAATTTATGTGGCTTGAGCATGTTGCTTTCTTTTTTCAAAGATAAATTATATAGTTAAAACCACACTATGTATTATATCATTATATACTAAAACCCAACCATCTAAAGTAATCATCCTCCCTCCCTCATTTTGGGGAGCCGTGAACGTAACAGAGGGTATGACATACATTAGGCAAGAGATTTACTATTGAGCTCCATGTCCAGCCCTTGCTTTTTTAAGGCAGCTGGTCACTAGGCCATGCTGACTTCCTGCTTCCACCTCCCTCCTGTAGGGATTACAAACCTTTACTACCATGCTTGGTTTAAGATGACTTTCAGAGTTCTTGGAATAGGTTCTAACTGAATTTCAAAGCTACTGCTTTAGAAAGCAACTCTTTCAGGATTTTTTTTTTAACCCAAGAAAGCTATTAGAGGGATGAAAATTTTCTTGTGCTGAATATTTTTCAATAGAAGTTACTTTTAAAGGAATGCTGAGAATGCCTTTATCAAGTTAGTACTAACAATAAATGCTATTAATTTACCCCTTAAGTTTTTCCTATTCTAGGTTGGTATTTCTCTGAATTAAGTAGATAAAAGAAAGTAAAAGAAGAAATTGGTTTATTCTTTATCTTGTATTAAAATTTTGCATATTAAAAATGAATAGGCAATGACCTAGTTTTATCCTGTTACTTCACAAATAGTGACAGAGAAAATATACCTATGTACTTTATTTTATTTTTTTAGAATGATGAATTTTACTTGTAAAACTTTTCAAAGCTGATTTTATTAAATAATTAATTTCAGTGGACTAAGGGAGTGGCATGGGGGAGAAGAGGAAAGGTGGATGGGTTCGGGAGGAGATGAGGGAGGGGCAACAGCTGGGATACAAAGTGAATAAATTATAATAAATTATTATAATAACAATAAAAGAAAAAAGTAAAAAAATTAATTTCTAAATAGTATAATAGCCTTCTGAAAAATATTGGCAATAAAAAGTATCATCATTTAAGTAGTATTTTCAACATTGAAAATTTGATAATTAAACTCATTTCTTCTGAAACCAATGTTCTTAATTTTATAGGAGCATTTGTATCCTCATGACAAAGGTATACGTTATACAATAATTTTAGAAGTTTCGTGAATTTAATCTTTATTATCTCTCTATTCTTATTTAAAAGGAAGCATTACAAAAATTAACATTTTCAAGGCACAAATGTGTCAGGAAAAATCTGAAAAATCTGAAAATAAAATTGTTAATGAAATATGAAAATACCACAATGAACACACCTATTTTAGGGCTTTCTCTGAATATAGATGGATTGTGGACTGCTTGAAAACTTGTAGAAGTCATTATGGTTTGACGATGGAAAACAAGGCGATTGCTAATAAAATTTAAAAAGATGTTCGTGCTAGCAATTAAAATAGTGAAATTATCCATGTTTTTATTATTACTGAACATTATTTAGGTAAGCGAAAAGTGATATATGTGATTCAGCTCCTAAAATCTCAACAATATGTCTGCCTAAACAAGACCTGAACAGTGACAACACCAATTGACTCGCCAGTGTGGATGGGAGAAATCTCATGGGATCTTACCCACAAAGAGCTAGGTGTAATTAAGGACTGCTAAGAGAGGAAGAATTATTCTCTGCCAGGGATGAGTCTCCTAATTGCTTATCCAGTACCAACTGGTTAGACCTAAAAATATTTACAAGTAAAGTAACAGTGTACAGAGTCAGCAGGTATATTTATATATTTGTGTGTGTGTGTGTGTGTGTGTGTGTGTGTGTACATTTGACAATAATTAAGGAACAAGAGGTCATGAATTTGAGAAAGAGTTTGGGGGGCATTAATGGGCCATTGGAGGGAAAGAGGGAAGGGAAATGATGTAACTGTATTTTAATTAAATTTTTTTTGTTCTCATTTGTCATCTTTTCAAATTCTGTCATTATATTACAGTATGCAATATAATATAATATGATAAACATAGAAAATATAATATAATGTAAAGGTACATAGGAAAATATGCACACACTGGTAACACACATCTTTATAGTCGGGCAGTAGATAGATACTTCTTAAACTCCCTCAACTTCAACAGAAGAGACTCTCATGGAACTGTAGGGCAATTGTGGTGAGTAAGGCACATTAGGACTCCAAAAAAAAGAAAGGCTTGATGTGAGCATGTATGCACATTTTTGACTTGGCAGAATTTGAGATCTCCCAGGAGATAGGCCTCTAAGGTAGAGGATAATCTTCTGTGGAGGATTATCTTGATCAGGTTAATAGGTCTGGTAAGTGGCACTGTTTCCTCTGTTGGCATCCCAGACAGTATAAAATGAAGAAAGGGGACTGAGCATAAGCAGTGGTAGCTATTTGCTCTTTACCTGGCTCTTCACAATGTGACCAGATACACTAAGCGCCTGCTGCTGTGGCTTTTCAACCATGACTGAGTATAACTGAGGGTCTCCCTCCCCACCCCCGGGATTGATAGCCACTAGTCCACAAGGGTGAGGGGAGCAAAGCGGGAAGAGGTTGAGGAAGGGTAGGCGTTTGGACTGCCACAAGTACTTTCTAAGACCAGCTTCAGTGAGACTGCTCAACTTTATTTGGGGTGAACAAGGCTATACAGTTCTTGGTAAGTGGGTGGAAGGTCCCAAAGGTAGGCATAAACTATTAGCTGGGGCCTGAGGTGCTATCGATGCTTTATTTACACACTAGAATTTCCAAATACTTGTTTGGTAGGCTCTTATCAGGAGAAAGGAAGTTGAACCTACATTTTGGCCATGGGCTACATGACTTTCCTCAGGGGTGAGGATCCTGCTTAAAGACAGTCTCTAGATGAATCCAGGGAGAAAGAAAGAAGGCCCCTACTGAGAAAGGGAGTCCTCTCTTCTGTGCCCAGCTCAGGAGAGCTGCACAGACATGACAGGACTACACGTTAAATAGCAGGGTCTTCCAACATACAGCCTTGAACTCTGAAGAACATCCTTTCTCTAAGGTTGATTTAGTCAGAGTACTTTATCACAACAATGTGAACAGTAAGGAAGACTAGAATACCTGAAAGCCTGAATACAATTCATCTTCAAGGAAGAGAATCTGCTGTATTATTTAATACATGTAGAAGTCTGAGAGCAGTTTGGGGATTGAGATAGGTATAGACTCTTCCTGTGGGTTGTTACTTTGTTAGAGCTGAAATGATAGTATACTCATTACTTTGGTAGCATTTCATAAAACTGTCTTTATGGGAATAGGTTCAGAATAACTGACGAAATGCTAGAACCTAGGCTTTCTGTAGGGAAGAGGAGTCCAGGCTGCTTTGCACAAACTATGAGATAAAATAGTTCCTTGCTGCACAGTAGCCTGGAACACATTTCCTACCCACATGAGTATTGGGCTGAGAAATATTCACTTGTGAGGTTTACACTGGAGAATGCATTTGAAGCTCTTGGATGTAGGAAATGTCAAACATGCTAAATGCCAAACTGGATATGTACTATGGATTTCTGGTGACAGAGTGATGATAAAATCATGCTGGTAGGTGTCTAATACATGGGGAGGTTCTGAAAACACGGACATTGCTTTTTCCTACCCTATTTTGTGTCTGGCCTGGATGAATACATTTGACATTAGTGCAAGGAAATCATTAGTAAGGTACTCAGAAATACTAGATTAAATGTGTTTATGAGAACAAATTTTAAGGCTTTTATGTTAGATAAATTTCTGCTGAAAATCCAGTGACTTTGGCCTCTCTTTATTTTAAGCATTGTATCTCATTATGGCATTGATTATCAATCATTTTAGGACAGTTCTCTAAACACCTATTGAAAAACCCTTCCCTGCATTTTTAGTCACTTCCTTGATTTTCCCTAAAGTGCTAACAACTGCTTGCCAATCTACTTGATCAAGTAGCATTTCCAATCTCTGCAGTCACCCATGAGGTGACAGTCTCTTCAGGGCAAATCACATGCTTCTCTCTCTCTCTCTCTCTCTCTCTCTCTCTCTCTCTTTCTCTCTCTCTTTCTCTCTCTCTCTCTCTCTCTATATATATATATATATATATATCGGTATATAAATTGCTATGGCTTGTCTCTTGATCTCTAAATAGTTTTCCTAAAATGGTGCTCCTATTATGAGGTATATTTTCCTCTACAGCATCCAGCAGAGTACCACACACGTAGTATGCACCATACATAATAGTTGAATGAAAGTAGGCATAAAGAGAATAAAGGGACAAAGGAGAAAAGGCGACAGCAGGGTGTATGTGTTTGCTTGTGTTGTCGGGTATGAAAGTTGTTGGAGAGAGAACTCTACTGGAATACATCTTCCCTCTGTATAATAGAAAAGTTATTATAGAAACCAACTTCTGAATTTTATGCATTAGAACATTAATTAATGGACACATTTTGATTTTTGTCTTATAGAAAGGACAGATTAACTTCTTTTTTAATAACAATGATGCATTTTATATTATTTACAAGAACATTAAGTTAGTAAGTTATTACTAACTTAAAGGCAAAGTTGTGTTAGCAAGAATTTATGTAATAAATTCTGTATGGCATGAAAGATTTATTTCTTATTTTATTATTTATTTATTTAATCAATTTACAGCCTGATTCCAGACTCTTTCTGCCTCTCCTCCCAGTGTCTTCCCCTATCTCCTTCTTCTCAAAGAAGGGAGGCCCCCAAAGGCCCACCCTGACACCTCAAGTTGCAGTAGCACTAAGGGCATCCTTTCCCACTGGGGTCTCATAAGACCTTCCAGCTAAGGAAAAGGGACCCAGATGCAGGCAATAGAGTCAGAGAGCCTCCATTCCATTGTTAGAGGACCCACATGTTGACCAAGCCTTACATCTGTTACAGATGTATAGGGCCCACAGACCAGCTAATGCATGCTTTTTGGTTGGTGGTTGTGTCTCTGTGAGCCCCTATGGGCCCAGGTTAGTTGATTTTGTAGGTCTTTATTTTAATATTTAGTTTATTTCAGTTTATTTACTTTGCATCCCAAATGTGCCCCCTCCCTCCTCTTCTCCCAGTCCCCCTTCTCCCTCCTCCCTTCTACTTCCTTTCAACCCAGAAAAGGGGAGTTTCCTTCTCCTCCTTATATCAACCCTCTCTAGCACATCAAGTCATGTCAGGAATGAGCATATCCCCATCCACTGAAGCCAAGCATGACAGCTCTGTCAGGGTAAACTGATTCAAAAGCAGGCAAAAGAGTCTATGGTTAGAAACAGCTCCCCTTGTCCTCTCTCCCTACCCTGCCTCCACTCTCCAAATGACCCACATGAAAACCAAGCCTCCCATTTGCCACATATATGCAGGGTTCCTAGGTCCAGACCATGGATGCTCCTTAGTTGATGCTTCAGTCTGTATAAGCCCCCATGGGTCCGGGTTATTTTTTCCTGTTGTCTTCCTCAGAGGTTTCTGTCCCATCCAGGTCCTTCCATCTTTCCCCCAATACTTCAACAGGACCCCTGGAGCTCCTTCCCATGCTTGGTTGCAAATCCCAACATCTGTCTCAATCTACTGCTGGCTGGAGTCTCCCAGAGGACAGTTATGTTAGGCTCCTGTCTGCAAGCAAAACAGTGCATCATTAATAATCTCAGGGGATGGCTTTCTACAGTGAGGTGGGTCTCAAAATGGGCCAGTTATTGGTTGGACATTCCCTCAACTTTCTTGTGATGTCCTTGACCCCTTCAGATCCCTCAATCTTTCTTCCCACTATTCCACAAAACTCCCTGAGTTGACCTATTGTTTGGTTGTGGAACTGCATCTGTTCCCACCAGCTGCTGGATGAAGCTTCTAAGGCATGAAAAGTCTATTAAGATAGAGTCTATAATGAAGATAGTCTTCTAGCTTTCTAACTTAGTTTTAAAAATGAGAAATGAGCTATTGAACATGGGCATCTGTAGAGAGCTGCGTAATGCCGCGCCTTAAAGATGGAGCTGGTTTCTGCCTTCCACCTTCCTGATGGTGAGTGCTCTCTGTCACAAACAACTCCATATTTGGCTAAGACTGAGGATCTGGCTTGCTTCCGTGTATGTGGACCTATCTGCATTGCCCATGTAGCATGCTGGGGTTGGCTACCCAGAGGCTATTTAAGCTGTGGGCTGGCTTTCCCCAGGGTCAGAAGATTGTTCAAGGTTCCTGAATAAACTGTATTGAGAAGAGTCCAGTGTTGTGTCTTCCTTGCTGGTCGAGGCGGTCTCGACAAGTGGTGGCCCATATGGGGAAACCGAGGACTCAAAATTTTCTGCAGTCAGGGCAGTGCACTGGTAAGTTCCTGGGTAAGGTGGGAATCCGACAAAAGCGGGTAACTTGCTCTTCTCTGTAGATAAAGAGAGAGCGGAAAGAGTTCACAGAGTCACGAACCTAAAGTAAAAAATTTAGCAGAAACATTGTTACTTTAGCTATGGGCGCTTCTCAGTCGCACCCAATTTTTTTGGCTCTTAAGGAGCTGCTTCGTTCTAAGAATTTAAAGATTAAGAAAAGCACCTTAGAAAGATTTCTAAAGGAGTGCGATACCGTTGCACCGTGGTTCGCAGTCTCCTGGAATCTTACGGTCTCTTCGTGGGAGAAACTAGGAAAATATTTAGACTTTGCTTTTGAATAGGGAACCCTTAAAGGTGGCGTAAGACCTATCTGGAAACTGGTGAGGGGCTGTCTTGAAGACCAGCGGTGTAGTGAGGCAGTAGAAAATGGACAGGCCGCTTTAGAGATGTTACAGGAGGAGAGATCGGAACAGGCGGCCAGTGAGAAGGGAAGTAAGAATAAGAATAAACTATATCCCAGTCTCACAGAATTGGATGACTCGGAGTCTACAGACTCAGAGGAAGAACTACAGGCTCTCATAGAGCAGATGGAGAGAACAAAGTTACGAAAGAGGGAGAAAAAGAAGGAGAAGGGAAATCCCGAGAGGGAGGAGTGTTGCGAGCCTCCTTCTTGTCAAGTAGTGCCGTCCACACCCCCTCCTTACGCGGAAGGAAAGAATGGCAGCTCGGGGTGCTCCTTTTGTCTAGGAACCTGGAGGGCAGTGAGGACAGAATTAAGGTTGGCTTTCCCAGTGTTTCAAGACCCACAAGGAAATAGATATGAAGAACCTCTAGACTTTAAGGTGATCAAGTCCTTAGCTGAATCTGTAAGAGCTTATGGGATCACGGCCTCTTTTACTGTAGCACAGCTGGAAGCCCTAAACAGACACTGTCTGACTCCTAGTGATTGGGGTGGGCTAGCTCGAGCTTGCCTAAGCCCAGGCCAGTACTTAGATTGGAGAGCCTTTCTAATTGAGTACGCCACTGAACAAGCTGCAGCTAATCAAGCGGCCGGGAATCCGGCATGGGATAGAGATATGCTGCTCGGGCAGGGTTGTTTTGCCAATCAGCAGACAGGATACCCAGTACAAGTTTATGAACAAATCAATAAGATTGGGATAAAGGTGTGGAAATCCCTGCCTAATAGAGGGGAAGTGAGTGGCAACCTTACTAAGATCTTACAGGGCCCCATGGAGCCGTTTTCGGACTTTGTTGCTCCTATGGTTGAAGCTACAGGCAGAATTTTTGGGGACCCAGATGCAGCCATGCCTTTGATGAAACAACTTGTCTATGAGCAATGTACCAAGGAATGTAGGTCTGCCATAACACCTTACAAAGGTAAAGGATTGGAGGCATGGATGAAGGTCTGCAGAGAATTAGTCAATGGAGGGCCATTGACTAATGCTGGTCTGGCGGCAGCTGTAGTTCAGCTGACTCAGAATAAAAGAGAAAGTTCAGATGCTTGCTTTAAATGTGGCAAGATGGGGCATTTGAAACGGCAGTGCCCTGAAAGAGGAGTCCCCAAGAGGGATTTCAGCCATATCCCCTGGGGATAGGATTGCCCAATTGATGCAGGATGTTCCAATGAGGGGGTTAAGGCTTCTCATAATATTTCCTATAAGTCCACACCTGTTTGTTTATATCCCCCATTTTTATTCATTGTTAGCCAGATAGAGCCAAGTAATTGTGGTAATGATACTTGCTTTTTTGCCCCATGCTGGAATGCTAGTGAATTTAGGTATGCCCTGGTTACTCGCATGCCTCGCTGGGTGCCTGTGCCCGTTGATGCCCCTCATGCTATGACTCTCTTCAGACAGAAAAGGGATCTTGGAATTACAGCCGCCATTGTTACTGCCATCTCATTGGCGGCTGTTGGAGCTACCACGGTGACATTAGCCATGAGTCATACTGTGCAGACTGCTCAGACCCTAAATAATCTTTTAGCCAATGTAGCTCATGCTTTAGATGTACAAAAAGGAATTAATGCTCAACTAAAAGGAGGCTTGATGGTGTTCAATCAGAGGATTGACCTCGTGCAGGAGCAAATTGATACCCTATGGCAAATCGCTCAACTTGGCTGTCAATGGAAGTATGCTGGACTTTGTGTCACTAGCATACAATATGAGAATGTTTCCCGTGCTGCAAATCTGTCTAAACAATTGTCTAGCTATATTTCAGGTAATTGGACCGAAGAATTCGATACCATGATGGAGCAGCTGAGAGTGGCCATTGTTACGGTAAATTCTACCAGAGTGGACGCAGGACTAGCCACAGGATTATCGTCATGGATTGCTGCAGCCATGAATCATCTGAAGGAATGGCGGGCATGGGAGCATTAGCAGGCCTTCTGGTGTTGGTCGCCTTGGTTTGCCTGTGGTGTATATGCAAGATTAGAGTCTCACAACAGTGTAATGCAGCCATGATCATTCAGGCCTTTACAGCCATTGAAGCAGGACAGTCTCCCCAAGCATGGTTGGCTACCATAAAAAGCTAAAATGTTACGCTCAGGATGCGAGGCTAAGCACTGCACTCAGGGTCAGCCGCTTTTGACCCAGAGAAGAGCATGTCTGATTGCATGCGGGTTGATGCCCCAGGACCCGCCTCTGAGAAAAAGGTATCGGACGGGTCTGATGCTCTTTGGGTGGATGACACCTAAATGAACATTGGTACAAAGTCCCAATTTATTTCTAATATCAGAGATCAGACCTCTACTCTTGCCTGATGCGTCTAAAACAAAAAGGGGGAACTGTAGAGAGCTGCGTAATACCGCGCCTTAAAGATGGAGCTGGTTTCCGCCTTCCACCTTCCCGATGGTGAGTGCTCTCTGTCACAAACAACTCCATATTTGGCTAAGGCTGAGGATCTGGCTTGCTTCCGTGTATGTGGACCTATCTGCATTGCCCACGTGGCACGCTGGGGTTGGCTACCCAGAGGCTATTTAAGCTGTGGGCTGGCTTTCCCCAGGGTCAGAAGATTGTTCAAGGTTCCTGAATAAACTGCATTGAGAAGAGTCCAGTGTTGCATCTTCCTTGCTGGTCGAGGTGGTCGCGACAGGCATCCCTCTCTAGAAATCTTAACCTCAGCTTTCCACATCTGATAGAATATCCACTTTTCTTTGTCTAGACTACCACTTCCATATCCATTGCCTGCATGCATTCAGACCACCACACCCATGCTGTTGTTCAAGGCATTGCATTACCTTGAAGAAGCCTCTGGACATGTGGTCACCTTTCTGGGTATGCAAATTCTCTTTGGAGGCACCAATTATGTTTTGGTTAGTGCCTCTAGTTATCAAACAGTTTAGAGTTTGAACGACCACCTCATATATATATATTTTTTTAATGAAACTTGTTATGTTGGTATGGAAAATGCAAAACTTTGGAATGAGCATATTTAGTTAGAGTGAAATTATATAAATATTACCAAGACTTCAGTGTGGAGATATCGGGGAGGGGCGTTGGAAGAGTATAAAGGCAATGAGGAAAGCTGTGGGAGCTAAAATAGACAAAGGAGGCTGTTTCAGTGGTTCAGTGTATGTAAATCAGCCTCATATCCTGTACCTTCCCATTCAGTAGGTCTGTCAGACCCAAATGTGATGCCTTCTCCAGGGGTGACAAGGGTAGAAACACAGGTGCTGATAGGAAGGCTCACAGACTAGGAATGGCCAGTACGTAATATATTTTTCTAGGCCGAGATGTGCAATCCTGATTCACAAACAGACAAAGGGCAGAGTTAAAGGCTGAAATTTGAAATTAATCAAAAAGAAATAAAAAGCTTGGCCAGTGTCCATGTTCCTTTTGCTTTTCTCACATTTGCACTTAGGAAATCTGATTTACCAAGTTGTTGTTAAAATACTTACATGTAGAAAGAAATTCTTTGATGTTGTGTTAGTAACAGCTTACATTATCGCCTCCAAATGTCTTCAGGGCTAATGGAAGAGGCAGGAAAGGTAGCCAAGTCTAATCACTTATAACCTCCAAGTGTCTTGAGGCTAATGAAGGAGGCAGAATAGATAACCGAGTCCAATCACTGTTATTGACTAAACAAAGTAAGCTTCCGCTCTTCTTTTACTTCTTGACACTTAACTTTTATTCATCTGAGTTCACAGTAACTGTGATGAGGTCTCAGTGACCTTCAAGTCTACCAGCATGTGCTGTAAAGTGGAGTCTAGCATTTTCTAAACAAAATGAGACTTCTAGAAGCTCAAAATGCTATCATAACAAGAAAATTTGAAACCATTTAGCATATAGATAGATGTTTAATGGCTGTGTTATTATACTGAAAGATACACACTCTTGGCAAGAGACAAAATAATAATATTGTAGTCACAACTGGTTTTGGAGTTTCTCACCCAACATCTGATTCAGGAAAAGTTGGTGTGGAGATGCTATTTATTAAACTTACTTCACAGAGGAGGGAGACAAAGTTTGCAGAAGTCACTCAAAGTCGCAGAGAGTGACAAGCCAAGATTCAAGCCCAGTCTTGCCTGAGTTCAACACTAAGTTCATCACTAAACTCTCTATCCGATTGGAGCCACTAACATTTAAGTCGAAATTATGTCTGATTTATATGTTATGACAAACAAAAAGAGCATGAAATTCTCTTTGGCATGCAGCCCTTCCTGTCTGGCAGTTACCTATAGTCATTTTTGGAAGTAAGTACTGTCTAAATTTTAAATAAATGCAATATTCAGATGCCCTCTGATCACTTCAAAGACTTCTTAAGTACATTCTGTTTTCTGAAGGAGCAAGTTGGAGCTGCCAGTCCATGCTTCTTGGGGTCCTGGATCAAAGCATCACATGACTTTGGAGGTATCTGTGTTGTGACTGTTGAAAACCCACATAGAAATCAGATCTCTGGATTTCACATATCTAGTTATTATAACCTGAACATTTATATTTCCTTCAATTGTCTCATACATTATTGGTGATGGAATCATGATGCAAGGGTAACGTGGGGGATACATGACTCCGGCCTATCAATTCTGAGCACTGACGGGGGAAGAGTCTTCTGAATTTAAACAGCCTGGCAACCTTCACAATCAACCAGGTGTTAGAAGAAGAAAGCCGTAGAACAAGAAATGGATGCTTGCTGCTTGCTTGCTTTAAGAACAGCTTGGTGTTCCGTCAAGCTCAGCTGGCTGTGCAAGGGCACATTAGGGAGACTGACTGCATTTCTCCTTGATTTAAAGTAATATGTTAAAGATTTCTAATAAAGTCTCTCCCTATCAATAGTACATAGTTCCAGGGCCTGTATTTGAATAGAGGAAGAACAGGGCGCACAACATTACAGCAGATTTTCTGACAATGTTAACAGAGAATTAAATTTACCAGAGTGCTTCCTCAGAGCTGTTTCTGTTTGTTACTCTTCCAAGGCTCTTAAGACAGCCTCAGTTCTGTTTCTCAACAAAGCTTGTTATGTTTCCTGCTCAGCTTAACAGAAATGAGATTGTTCAGGACAGATCTGTTCAGCGTGATGCTGGGTGGGGTGAGCTAATGAGTGTACTCCAGAAGAGCATCATTTTTCTGAATAAGTACTAGGAAAACTGTGCATGTGATTGACAGCATCTACTCTATGCAACAATCAGCACTCTAATACTTGTTTCACTGTCACTCACGGCAAGCCTAGTAAATGTAGCCTGCAGGAGGACTTTGTAATGTGAGTTATATGAAGTACAGGAGTTGCTAACTTTCATGAAGAATTTCCCTGTTATCCTTTCTTTGACATAAAATTAAAATAAGGATATGTAAGTAGGAATTCCTTGGAAGACACTGCTATGATAAAAATATATAGGCAATAATATCATAGATTCATGTAAGTACTATGTAGAAATATTATAAAAATAAAATTGTCCATCAATGCACTGGCAAACTTTGGAAGTTGGAGAGCTCGCTGGTAGTAAAACTATTCTAATGGAATCAACAGGGAAACTCATTCTGAAATTTTATACCAATGCCATCTATGCTGTTTATAATCTTGATGTAAAAAGTTATTTGTAAAATTAAGATTATTATTTATTGACTGTTGTAATGACCCATACAGAAATTTTAATACAATTTTCTACACAGAGGATAGATACTTTATCCTTACTAAATAGGAAAGGAAAATAAAGCTTAGGGATGTTGAATAACTCACTCAGAAACATCAGAACCAAGACTGAATTTCACATCAGTAGGCTTCAATTGTCCTACAGTATGCATAGTTTAGATAAAAGTCATTTTACATGTATTAAGTATTTGAGCTAACTCTTGGAATGGTCTCTCTCATAAACAAATAAAACTAAATCTAAGGTAAGGTATGAATGTATATTACTCATCTATTAAAATTATTTAAATATTCAGCACTATTAACAAATGCAATATTGCCTTTCTTCATTTTAAAAGATAGAAAAATATTTGTTAAGATTATAAGATGAAAGGACTGAGGTAAGGCAGTGATTTCAATTCTTTCCTGATGTTGGGTATGAATAAATTTGGCATTTTGAGTCAGTTCTTTAAGAATATACTTGATTTTTCCTTACGGTGTCTTATTCTCATCATGTTGTAGTCCCATGTCCCATGTCATCAGCTTCCCTTCTCGTTGGTGTCTGATCATGACATTGCCTATGAAGTCATCAGCGTCATGGCGCTCTCCAGGTGGCCAACCTTCCTTTCCCTTAGACTGCTCATTTGCCTCTGTGTATTACTTTCGATTTACCTTCTCATTTATGGTAAATGTAGTGACCAGTTTGTGGCACAGAGGGACCTTGGTAACCTCAGGAAAATATGCTAAGTCTTGAATATTTTTTGAATAACAGTAATTGCCAAATTTACTTCCTGAGGACTATAATTGATTTTAGGACAGTTTGTTCAATGGAAGTGAGGCATATAAATGATCCAGGAACATCTTGGGATATGTAAATATTGTGTCACATACACATCAATATTTATGATGATAAAAGAGTTAAGTAGAATTGGAACATTTTCTAGACCTTCTAAATTGACTAAATGGATTAATAAAATTTACTGCATCATTTACTGTGAGGCAGCTACATCACTTATATTAACAAAATGAAAAAGATAAATTTGTAATTTTTATGTAAAAGTGAATAGCATTGCTCTTCAGGGTACTGAAATTTTTTTACCTATACTCATTAGATACTTAATTATCAGTTGAGACTGTTAAACCTAAAGACTTTTACTTGAGTAGAGTTAGAGTCTAAGACAAGATTCCAGCAAACCTCCTGAGAATGTCAGTAATGTTTTTTGGCAGACCATACTTTGAACAGGAAGACTGAAAAGAAAACCCTTGAAGATCTGTCCAACCCTTGGCATTGGAAATGAAGAACCATGGAGTTGATTTACAAAAATATAAAAACAAACAAAATAATATAACATATAATGTAAGTTGACAGCTTTGCATTGGGCTCATTTACAGTGATCGTCTGATAGATGAGGCTTATGAACCATCGAGTGAGCCTATTTGCAAGATATTAAAACATCTCTCAGCCAGGGTCTTTGAATGACTGTGTATAAAGCAGGAGTGTGAAATATAAAATTACGTTGAGGCAACAGGGTATCACAAATGTTATTTTAGTCATCACAAACTCAATTTTTGTAAGTAGTCCAGCAGCTGCCTATAGATATATAAACAAATTATTTTAGCTTGTAAAATCATGAAATGAGCTTTAATGAGACAAACTATTAAAAAAATAAATATTCTTTATTACAAAAAGCAATGAGTGTCGCAGATAGATAGAAATGTTCTTTTTTGAAGGATGCTGTCATTTCTTAATTTCAGATCACTAAACTTGGGACACAGGTACTCCTCAGTGGTAAAGGGTTCTTGCTGCCCTTAAATAGGACCTGGATTTAGTTCTCAGAACTCACCTGGCAGGTAACAACTGCTTGTAAATTCAGTTCCAGAGGATTCAATGCCCTCTCCAATCTCTTGGGTACCAAGTATGCATGTCATGCACATACATATATGCAAGCAAAAAACTCACACATATAAAAAATTAATAAATCTTAAAAGAAGTCACTAAATGTCATTATTTATTTTTGTACATGTTGATACTATTATATTTATTTTTACCTTATAAACTCTCACACGTTTTTAACTTATTAGTCTAAAAACTGTCGTGCCTCTCCAATAAATTTGGTTTATTTTATTAACAAAAAGAAGTCATGTATTATAGAGAGGTGAACTATAGCAACTGGGACATTGGTAAAATGTATTTAAGTTCAGTGACGTATTAGGGCTCCTACCTAAATGATACTACTAGTATAAAGTATATCAAATTAATAAGTCATAGATATTGTCACAGATTTTAACACCACAGGCTTACTGATAAACATGTTAAGGGTTAGCTCTTTTACAGTATTTAATTTTGTTAAAATGATAAGTATCCAGAGAAATTGTGCAATCCAAAAAATATATGCTTAAATAACTTAAGTTTTGGAGCACTAGATGTTTGGGAAAAACAGCTGGATACTAGAAAAAAATGACATTTTTAAATACTATTTGATTTATATACAGAAATATGAAGAAAAGTTAGCTTCTGTGTATAATTAATTTACATGATTTTAGCTATCTCATTGATGACAAAGACATGAAATATTTTCATTTATGCTTCCCTTAGGAATAAATTTGGATTCATATGCTGAAATTAACTCTTGTCCATATAATGGTACTTTTACTAAGGCTTGAATCTTTGGACATAGGCAACACTACAGACATATTTTTAATTTCCATTTATTATCTACACTTAAATAGTAATATTTCAGCAAATTTTTATGAAAGACATTTTCCTCAAGTGAGCTGAAAATGTACCTGAGTTTAGAGTTTTACAACTGCCAAAATGCAGAAGCACCTGAGATATCACTCTGTAGATGAGAGGCTAAAAATCTACTGTGCACCCAGATACTAGAATATTCTTTAGCAATTATGAAATAGTATGTTAGCCAGGCAAGGTGGTGCATGCCTGTAATCTCAGCACTTGGGGAGGCAGAGGCAAGTTGACTTCAGTGAGTTCAAGGCCAGCCTAGTCTACAAAGCAAGTCCAGGACAGCCAAGGCAAAATGGAGTTGCCTTGAGTTTTTCATCTTGGCCATTCTGATGGGTGTAAGATGAAATCTCAGGGTCATTTTGATTTGTATTTCTCTAATGGCTAATGACGTTGAGCATTTCTTTAAGTGTTTCTATGCCATTCCATATTCCTCTATCAAGAATTCTCTGTTTAGCTCTGTTCCCCATTTTTTAATTGGATTATTTGGTTTGTTGCTTTTCAGCTTCTTTTTTTAATTTTTTTTTTAAATTTTTCTTATTAGTTACATTTTGTTAAATTCTGTATCCCAGCTGTATCTCGCTCCCTCATTCCCTCCCCAGTCCCACCCTCCCCCCCTCATCTCTTCCCTGCCCCTTTCCAAGTTCACTGATAAGGGAGGACCTCCTCCCCTTTCATATAACTCCGTTTTGTCAGGTATCTTAAGGACTGGCTGCAAAGTCCTCCTCTGTGGCCTAACAGTACTGCTCCTTCCTTGTGAGCTGGGGAGGGCTAAGAGCCAGTCATTGAGTTCCTGTTAGAAATAGTCCTTGTTCCCCTTACTATAGGAGACCAACTGATTACTGAGCTATCACAGGTCACATCCGAGCAGAGGTTCTAGGTTTTATCCACTCATGGTCTTTGGTTGAGTGTCCATCTCAGAAAAGACCCTGTACCCAGATATGTTTGGTCCTTGTGGAGTTCCTATCCTTTCCACATCAAACTCCCCTTCTTTCATATGATTCCCTGCAATCTGCCGAAGGTTTGGTTATGAGTCTTAGTATCTACTTTGGGACACTGCTAGGTAGAGTCTTTCAGATGCCTTTTGTGGTAGATTCCTGTCATACATTCAATGTACATCCCATTTGTCTTTCTAAGTGAGGATTGATCATCTTCGCCCTTGTCCACTTTCTTTATTATCTTCTTTAGGTGTGTAGATTTCATTATGTTTATCCTATCTTGTAGGTCAGCTTCTTTAGTTTTTTATATATACTGGATATTAGCCCTCTGTCAGATAAAGGGTTGGTGAAGATTCTTTCCCAATCTGTAGGCATTCGTTTTGTTTTGATGATGGTGTCCTTTGCTTTACAGAAGCTTTTCAGTTTCATGAGGTCCCATTTATTGATTGTTGGTCTTAGAGCCTGTGCTGTTGGTGTTCTGTTCAGGAAGTCCACACACAGTATATACTCACTCATATAGACCTATAATATAGGATAAATCTACTAAAATCTGTACATCGAAAGAAACTAATCAAGAGGGAGGACCCTGACTAAAATGCTCAATCCCCATGCCAAAAGGCAAAGAGAATGGACATCAGAAGAAAAAGAAAACAGGAAACAAGTTAGGAACCTGTCACAGAGGGCCTCTGAAAGGCTCTGCCCTGCAGACTATCAAAGCAGATGCTGAGACTTATGGCCAACTGTTGGGGGCAGAGTTCATGGAATCTTATGAAAGAAGTGGAAAATAGTAAGATCTGTAGAGGACAGGAACTCCACAAGGAGAGCAACAGAACCTGAAAATTTGAACACAGGGGTCTTTCCTGAGACTCATACTCCAACCAAGTACCAGGCATGGAAATAACCTAGAACCCCTGCACAGATGTAGCCCATGGCAGTTTAGTTTCCAAGTGGGTTCCATAGTAATGGGAAGAGGGACTGCCTCTGACATAATCTGATTGGCCTGCTTTTTGATCACCTCCCCCTGAGGGGGGAATAGCCTTACCAGGCCACAGAAGATGACAATGCAGCCACTCCTGATGTGATCTGATAGTCTAAGAGCAGAAGGAAGGAAGGAAATTCCTATCAGTGGAATTGGGGAGGGGCATGCATGAAGAAGGGAGAGGGAAGGTGGGATTAGAAGGGGAGGAGGGTGGGGTTTATGGGGGGATACAAAGTGAATAAAGTATAATTAATAAAAGTTAAAAAAAGGAGGAAGAAAAACATAGGTAGATCGGAGAGATTTTTCACCCTACTTCCTTCCCTCTGTCTTTTCCTTCTTTGTCACCTCTTCCTCTCTCTCTCCCTCCTTCTCTTCCTCCATCTTTTTTGTTTGCTTCCTTCCTTCTCTCCATCCTTCCCTTCCTCCCTCTTTCCCTCTCTCCCTTATCTCTCCCTTAATTTAAGGAGGTCCTCTTCAATCACTTCTCCATCTTTTTTTTTTATAATTGTCTTATTGAACCTGGAACTATCTGTTTAGAAGACATTAAAAGTCAAAGTAGGAGCCTAATTAGAGTAGGTTTAAAGCTACTATAATGATCCTGTAATCTGCAACCTCTGGTTCCCATAAATAGGGTTATGGGAAAATACTTCTGAGATTTCTGTAAATCTAAACTCAGGTCCTCATATTTGCATGTCATCTCCCAACCCTTTGTTCAGAAAGTTTTCTAGGCAATAAAGCTTCTGTATGATATTATAATAAACAATACATGAGTTTTGATAACTATATGACAGCAGCCATGACTTAGGACTTTATCATACAGCTCAAAGGATAAGCTTTTACATAAACTATGAACTTTAGTTACTAACGTCTTAATATTGACTGGTCAGTCCTCAAAATTGTATCACCCTAAAACCAGATGTTACTAATAGGCTAATAATGTATTTGTGGTACAGGTTTTCTTTCTAACTAAAATTGCTCTAATAATAAACTTTATTTGCTTATAAAAGTCAGGAAAAACAAAATATTCCTAAATGTTTACACTGTTGCAGAGAATAAATCAAATGCTAATTTGGTAACAGACAGGAAAAATAAAAGAAATATAAGATTAGAATGTTTAGAGGGTGCTAAAATAGATAATTTATGTCATAAAATTTTAATTTTCTTGTATGTGAGATAAACAGCATCTCTATTTTCCATTTGAAAACTAGGATTTATACACTGCCCTTCAATAAAAATATATTCTCTATTCATTAAAGAAGTGAGTACTTTAAATTGAGAACTATGCTGATTTGCTATGGAGGGGTATATATAGGAACTATCAGTACAGCCCTGACTTGGAGACACTTTGCTAACTTTAGAAACGTCGGTTCAGAAGCCCAGGGGATGCACAGTTACTATAGCAGGTTACATTTTACAGCGTCATGAAAGATGAGAAGAAAGTGATTTTAAAAACGTTTAGGATAGGTGTGGGTGGCAGAAACACTTGAAAAGGGTCAGGAAAAAGCAGAAATAAGGAAATATTGTTTGCATAGATAATATAATCTAACCATAAGAAATAAGAAATGTTTTCTTTTGGTTATAGAAGCTAGAAATCTGAGATCAGCAAACCAGCATGGTGGGTTCTTGTGGCGTTTGTCTGTGCTGTAGGCCTCGATCTTACTGTTCCTTTGTGTTCCTCATATGGCAGAGAGGTGAGGGGAGAGAGAGAGAAGAAAGAAATTTATTTGGGCTTCTGATTGCAGAGGAATAAGAGTACCATATAGCAGGGAAACACCAATAAACTTGCGGGGGCCTTGCCAGTACCTATGGCAGAAGCAGGAACCAGAAAGCTCAGAGCTCAGACACTTCCTAGGGCCTTCAGCTCTTCAAGCTGCCCCACAGTGACATTTTCTTCCTAAACCTCGCACATAGCACTGTGAACCACGTGTTCAACTGCTGGAGACAATGGGTGCATTTCTTATTCAGATTACCACAGGGTTTTTTCTAATAGGGATTAGTCCTGTTAAGGAACCCCCCACATTCAGAACACAATCGCCTTCTAGTAACCCTGTCTTTTCCTATCCGCACAATGGGAGTAGCTCTACTGCATACGATTTTGTAGGCAATGCAAACATGTTTCTTTTCACACTCACATAGATCACTAGTCCGTGATCTTTCATCTCCAATGTTTGAAGGTTGAGTTCCTAATTCCAAATAATTCATTTATATCTGCCTTGTTTACATATGAAAACTAGACAGAAAGAATTTATTTCATTTGTGTTACATCTTTCTCTCTTGTATCTTTAATATTTATATTATTTTAATTCTTATTTTAAATGTAAATGTTTATCTCTTTAATTTTAAATAAGATATGAAATATAAAGCCCCCAATTGGCAGTTTAGATTTTGACAGTTTTTTCCTAGCTTCCTATTATCAAATTTTTATATAAAGGTGAAAAGGCTAAAACTATCAAAAGCTTCTTCCCTGGAGACACTGAGATTTCTTATCTCCAGTTCTGATTGCTAAAATGAGAGATTAGAAGAGTGTCACTATAGTATATATATACTTATATGCATATGTATTTATTTATATTATACACTATTGTTATTTAGATTAACAAAAAAAGCTATCTTCTTATGCATGTGCCTCTGCCTTTAACCCAGTATAATATCATATGTCATTTTGTTTCTGGAAAATTTTATGGAATACTCAGAAAGTAAGATTTACAGGTCAAATGACAACTGGGGAACCAGCTCAGTCATAAAGAGAATGTTAGTATGTATAAGGCCCTGGGCTCTATCTAAGACTACATAAAATGTCACATAATATTTTATTATTATGAAAATGGATTTGACATTGCAAATAAACATGCAAATTTTTCTCATATTTGTTTGGAGAAAACAGTGGTATCATGCCAATCATGTAAGCTACATTTTAGAAGATGACAACAGTGTCTGAGCTTGTCTTGCAAGCTGATACAATATTAAATTTTCTGAAATACATTTGCTTATCTCACACTAAGTAACAGCACATTAGAGAATGAATAGAAACAACATTTAGTCCATTGAGAATCTATGGAATCTACACTGTCTACCTAGATAGCACTTAATGTTTTTGACAATTGAG
Source organism: Rhombomys opimus (assembly GCA_010120015.1). NCBI lineage: Eukaryota > Metazoa > Chordata > Mammalia > Rodentia > Muridae > Rhombomys > Rhombomys opimus. Next base: position 1,617,965 of record REGO01000303.1, read on the forward strand.
ATGTCATCTTTATGGTAATGCATATAATATAATTTTCTGCAGTAAGTGCAGTTTTCTGGCTGAGATAGCCATCTAGAGCCATTATTGAATGATGATAAAATGAGATTGCTTTGTAATAATAAGGCACATTGCCAATTCATTGGTTTCTCTTTTCCTCAAGTCATAATAAATGTACTCAGAGTCATTTATGCCTAGGGCCACTTTTTCTCCAGATTTCAGGTCTGGCATACAGTATGACTAAATCGTTTTCTTTTTCACTGGATTTCCCTTATTTAGTGACCCAGGACTTCTTTATTTTGTGATCCAATGTCAAGTCATAGATTTCCCATTGGGTCAGGTAACAAATCAGATAGAAGTAGGCCTTAGCCAGGGAACTTGGGGAACTAACTTGTCTTTACTTTTAGGAGATTAACGACATGCGTTGTCTTTTCAGCCTGTTTACTGACTCTTGGATCTTAGCCAGCAGAATCTTTTCTTTTTATTTTTTATTTTTTATTTTTTGTTGCAGTGCCTGAGGATTAGTGACAAAAGAGTCTGCTCTCTAAAGATCCTTGCACATACAAACATACACAATAAATTTTCAGTGAACTCAATGTGAAATCTTGGTGATCTTGGAGTTCCTCCAAGGGAGTCATGGGAATGAAATGAGATTATCCTTCTCTTGACTGTCAACATTTTTAGCATGGGTGTCTCACATCACAGTTGCCATCTGTTTTTCACTCCACTTTCTGATTGTCTCATTTTTCACCTTGTCATTTCTTCCTCAGTCATACCTCAGTTCGTAGAGGAAAAAGCTATAAAAGGTATTTATAAATACCAGCTTAGGCTTGTATGTTAACTATTCACTCTAGCAGTATGTACTGAACACTTTTGTGTACTAGACTCTGCTAAGGTATTTCGGAAGATGAAACACAGTGTAAAACTTAAGTTGTTTATCTAAGGATGGCTAACTGCTACCTAGAAGAAACCTTAGATTCGAAGAAATCAACATGTAAATTGGAATCTCTTGGTATCAAAACCAACTCCTGTGTACTATAACATAGTATATATCTCTTGTCTCAAGCAGTTTTCTTGTCTTTGATAGTTAGTATTTTTGTACTGTGTATATTTTTAATCATATTCATAGTATTTACCACATGATTAACAAATTATGTATATCAAAAAATAAAAGACTGTATATGTGTTATTTATACCTACTCGTTTCTTCCTGTGGTTTATTAATTCCTCTCTCATATAATACATTCCAACTGCAGTTTCCCCTCCCTCTACCCCTCCCAGGCCCCTCCCCACCTTCTCTCTCCCCTAAACCCACCCCTCCTTTGTTTCCTTTCAGAAAAGACCAGGCCCTCCCATGCAAATAAACAAACATGGTTTAACAAGACACAAGACTAGGCACAAACCTTCTTATCAAGGCTGGATGAAGCAACCCAGTTAGAGGAAAAGGATCCCAAGAGAAGGCAAAAGAGACAGTCTCAGTTCACTGATTTCTAATACTCCTTCCTTGTAACTTAGTGAAGAGACCCTCATCTGTGGCGGCTCCATTGGAACTGCCTCTAATAGGATTGTCTCCACAGTTTCTTTTCTTTCTGTGGCGTTAGAACATTCAGTTCATTTCTGTACTGTATAGTTTGGGGCACTTTCTCCTCATCATCTATCTGAAGTTCCCTGACCATTAGAAAGTAAGTTCCTGAGAACATGAGCAGCTATTAAAAACAAAGAAATTAAGGGCAGGCTCCTTGACTCCCCCTCCCCCCCAGGGGAGGAGCAGTCCTGTTCGGCCACAGAGGAGGACTCTACAGCCAGCCCTGAAGATGCCTGATAAAACAGGGTCAAATGAAAGGGGAGGAGGTCCTCCCCTATCAGTGGACTTGGAAAGGGGCAGGGAGGAGACCAGGGAGGGAGGGTGGGGTTGGGGAGGGAGTGAGGGAGTGGGATACAGCTGGGACACAGAGTTAACAAAATGTAACTAAAAAGAAAAATAAAATAAAATAAAAAAAACCAAAGAAATCATGAAATTTGCAGCAAATGGTGGGAACTATAAAAGATCATCTTGAGTGAGGTAACCCAAAAGCAGAAAGACACACATGGTATATGCTCAATCATAAGTGGATATTAGTCATATAATATAGGATAAACATACTAAAATCTATACTCCTAAAGAAGCTAAACAACAAGGAAGACCCTAGGGAAGATGCTCAATCCTCATTCAGAAGGACAAATGTGATAGACATTGGAAGCAGAAGACACAGAACAGGACAGGAGCTTATCACAGACGGCCTCTGAAAGACTCTACTGACCGAGGTATTGAAGCAGAGCCAAACTTTGGGCAGAGTGCAAGGAATTTTATGAAATAATGGAGAAATAGAAAGACCTGGAAGGGACAGGAGCTCTAAAAGGAGACCAACATAGCCATAAAAACTTATCCCCGGGTGCCCTGAAGAGAATGATACCCCAACCAAGGACAACACATGGAGCGGACCTAAAACCCCAGGTCAGATGTAGCCCATAGACTCAGTCTCCCAGCGGATTCCTAGTAAGGGGACCACTGACTTTCTCTGGCATGAACTCAGTGGCTGGCTCTCTTATGACCTCCTCCTGGGAGGTGCAGCCTTGCCAGGCCACAGAGGAAGACAAAGCAGCCAGTCCTGATGAGACTTGATAGGCTAGGGTCAAATAGAAGGGGGAAGGACCTCCCATATCAGTGGACTAGGAGAGGGGCATGGGAGGAGATGAGGGAGGGAGGATAGGATTGGGAGGAGAAGAGGGAGGGAAGGTGGGATTAGGAGGAGACAAGGAAGGGGGCCAACAGATGGGATACAAATTGAATAAATTGTAATAAATGATAAAGAAAAAAACATGAGCAGGTCCATCTTCTCAGCATTTACCCAGAGTGAAAACACCATTATGCATTTAGTATTTGTCAGATGAGTAAACAAATTAGTGATTGTGTCTGACCCACTGGTCTATACTTGCTGAAGTCTGCTGTGAGGGGCTTCATGAATATCTGTAAATGACATTTCACTAAGTCCTTGGCAACAGAGTAGAGCTGGCTGTCAGGGTCTGTGACAAGGTGTAACTATGAGCAGAAATAGTAAGAAAGAAGAGACTGGACATTCCAGATATTTATGACCTACATAAACACCTATAAAGCTTAAAACCCTAAGATGTGAAGCATGAGAAGGGTGCCCCAGCATCACAGCTTCCAGATATCAAAACTTCCTTTCCTTTTAGAGGCAGCACCAGTGTTTTAATCTATCCAGCACATTTTTAACTTGGTCTCTGAATGTGTAGATGTGGGCAATTCGTTTTCAAAATCATGGATTCTGTTTCTGACTTAGCCTGCATTCCAAGACTGTAGACTTTTGTGAGGCTGGAAATGCTCCTTGAACTGTGAAAGCTCGGGAAGCACTGCAAAGTGACTCTAAGCTCTTTTTCTATGTCAGAGATCAGCACCAGTGATAAGTGGCTGAGAAGTATTGAAAGAATCCTCTGGATTTTCTTTGCTTTGTTTTGTTTTGTTTTTTTAATTTTTTTCCTCTGGATTTTCTTATGCATTGTGTTTGATTGTAGGTAGTATAGCAGCCAACATTTTTATAATTTGATAGATCCAACATGCATCACCCAGTGCTTTCTCCTAGCAGATCTTGTAATAAAGGAGAATCCTATTCTTAAACTGGATCTGTCCACAAACCCGAAGGCCAAGTGTGTCTTCAGTACATCTGTTCTGTGGCAAGGAAGATCCTGGTGGTTCTTCTCTACAGCTATCTAGACTTGTTTTTTTATTTGTATTGCCAGCTTCATTTTTGTTTCCTTCTTTCCTTCCTTCTTTTTTCTTTCCTGTCATTTTAAAACAAAATACATGAGTATATTTTATTAGTATCTGACTTGGTGTTTATTCTAACAAATTCAAATAACTTTGCTGTTATTAGAAATAACATGAAAGCATTGGTAGGATTTTAAGTGCTATAGCTATACACACTTGAACCAAGAAACAATCTAGTAGGATATACAGAATAAATCACAGAAAAATAAACAACATGCATATTTTTCTTATGAAAACCATACAAATGGGAAAGTGAGAAGGAAAAGCGATCATACTTAGAATAAAATAATAGGAAACAAAAATAAAATCATCTACAGAATCACATGCTATCTTAGTGTGTTAAATTTAAATTTATAATTAGGAATGAATGTTATTTGGACTTGATTTCAAAAAACTTACATAAAATATCTGTTTCAAATCATTCTTTAAAAATCAACTGACTCCAATAAGTTGTGTCATTCCCTGTCTTTTTTCTTCTTTTTCACACACACATTCACACATGTGTGTAGACACACACATGTTCTCACTAGCACACATACTAACCAGTCATTGCCTACAGATTAATATTTGAAGTTTACACAAAATTTTAGATAAAATTATAAAAAATTTTCCTTTTTGACTACATAAATACAAAAAGGAATCATAGTAATTTAAAAATACTGCATATAATACTACAAACACATCAAAACAGGACAGAGTAGGCTATTTTTATTCCTTTTTGACACATCTCTATGCTATTTATTTTTATACTTCACAGAACTCCCTGTGTTGCCTTATTCCTGTGATGGCAATCATAACATTTTCTGCAGAGATGATAAAAAGATTTTTTCTATTAAATGGTTGATTATAATTTTGAGATTCTGATTGATAGTTGATAAAAGTTTATTTCAGCTTCGTAACTTGTTAAGCTATGTGTGAAACAGTAACTGTTTTGTCAAAAGAGGAGATAAACTCATTACTGATACACCATGGTACTAGGTTTGAGTTTTCTTCATGCTACATTCTAGTCCTAAGGGTCCCACATTTCCTTTTGCCCTTACCATATACAACAAGTACCAAGGCTCCTGAAACAATTCATATTGTTGGCTTAATTCTATGTTTTTGTCACTGGGTCTCAATTACAAAGATTTCTCGCATATCAGTTTGCTCTTGGTGGCTGAATTATATATGAAATTAACTGTCAGTCACATCATATATGCCTTCCACAATGCACGAACCAAATGAATCTCTAGCTAAACTGAAGCCTTGGGAATTTGCTGTTAGGCATGTTTAGCAGTACTCTTCCACACTATGAGATCTTTGCGCACAGAACTTTGAATATTTTGCAAAATGAATGAGTAGACGTTGTAGAGCTCTTGTAACTGACAGACCTTAGAAATGCAAAGTGATTTTTTCTTTAGAGAAGAAAATGCTTACAGTTGTTTCATGATGCATGCCACACCTCTCTACTACCTTGCTATCTTATCTTCTTGAAGCTGAATCTCACATCACAGTGCATGTAGTTCAAGCTGTTCTTAAAATCATGCCAGTTTTCCTAGCTCAGCCTTCTCAGTGCTAGGATTATAGGAATGAGCCATTCTACACGACATTTTCACAACTTTCTAGGGTCAAAATAATATACTAGGATTTTTTTAATTTGATCACAGGTGAGAAAAATTATGTTATTGATAACTCATATGTTTGTAATGTGTCTAGTCACATGTTTTATGAAGTGAGAATTTTGGAGTTTTGGTTTCTTGATGAAACAGAGAATGTTATGTTTTAATTTTAATCCTACGTGTGAGGATACGGGGCTGCTCTGCAACAGCTGACTATGATTTGCCATGATTTTGCCAGCTGCAGATAGTTTCTGTGGTTGTGTGATCCTTGGAATTGTGTGGGTTTTGGTGGATTGTTGGTCATGGTTTGTTAAATAGTCATGTCCAA
>REGO01000303.1:1645346-1658274 GCA_010120015.1 Rhombomys opimus
AGCAGTGTATGAAAGTAGATGCTGAGACTCATAACCAAACCTTGGGCAAAGTGCAAGGAATCATATGAAAGAAGGGGGAGTTAATATGACCTGGAGAGGACAGGAGCTCCACAAGGACCACATATATCTGGGCACAGGAGTCTTCTATGAGACTCTTTCTCCAACCAAGGACCATGTATGGATATAACCTAGAACCTCTGCTCGGATGTAGGCCATGGTAGCTCAACATTCAAGTGGGTACCCTAGTAAGGGGAATAGGGACTATTCCTGACATGAACTTAGTGACAGTCTCTTTGACTCCCCCCCTCCCTCGAGGGAGGAGTAGCCCTGCTAGGCCACAGAGGAGGACTTTGCAGCCAGTCTTGAAGATACCTGATAAACCAGGGTCAGATGAAAGGGGAGGAGGTCCTCTCCTATCAGTGGACTTGGAAAGGAACAAGGAGGAGATGAGGGAGGGAGGGTGAGATTGGGAGGAAATGAGGGAGCGGGATACAGCTGGGATACAAAGTTAATAAACTGTAACCATTAAAAAAATCATAAAAAAAGAATCAGAAATCAGGAGGGCTGCAGATTTTTTTTTCAGTTAATTTTGTATCCATCTACTTTGCTGAAGGTGTTTATCAGCTGAAGGAGTTCTCTGGTTGAAATTTTGTGGTTACAGTTATGCTGCCATATCATCTTTCAATAGTGATACTTTAACTTCTTCCTTTCTGATTTTTATTCCTTTGATCTTCTTCAATTGTCTTATTGCTCTAGCTAGTACTTCAAGAACTATGTTGAAGAGATATGGAGAAAGTGGGCAGCCTTGCCTTGTCCCTGATTTCAGTGGGATTGATTAAGTTTCTCTCCATTTAATTTGATATTATCTATAAACTGGCTGTATATTGCTTTTACTATATTTAGGTATGTGCCTTGTATCCCTTATCTCTCCAAAACTTTAAACATGAACGGGCATTGTCCCTGCTCAGATGTAGTCCAGGAGCAGCTCAGTCTCCATGTAAGGGGACCAAGGACTGTCTCTGACATGAACTCAATGGCTGGCTCTTTGATCACCTCCCCTGATGAGGTAGCCCAACTGGGCCACAGAGAAAGTAGATCCAGACAATCCTGTTGAGACCTGATAAGCTAGGGTCAGATAGCGGGAAGGAGATCCTCCCTATAGCAGTCTAGGGGAGGTACATAGGGGACAGGTGGGGTGGGCCAGGAGGAGATGAAGAAGGAAGCTGCAGCCAGGCTACAAATGAATAAATTGTAATAAATAATAACAAGAAAGAAAAAAATAAAAATAACTTCTAAAAGTGAAAAATAAAGGGGGAATCAGAAAATACGGGTTTGCCAGCATTTTTGCTGACTGTCTGATCTGTGCTGTCTAATTTTGTGACCCCGAAAAACGAAGGATTTTGTGAGGTTCAGTTTTCTTGCTTGAGAAATGGGAATATCTAATACTTGTATCTTAACCTTATTTGCCAATGTTCAGGTAAAACAGTTTTTAAATGAAAAGCACCATGCTTACTTACAGATAAGATATTGTTCATCTGGATTGTAGACGTGACATAAATGTGGGTTCTTATTTAGGACTTTCTAATTTATCTTAGATAATAAATCCATTACTTATCCTCTTAAAAAAAGTTGGAGTTCCATGATCAGATGGAGAGAATGCATGTAGAAAAATAAATAAAAGTTTTACTGTACAGGCTTATTGAATGTTCAGGAATATTGACGTTTGTAACAATAACACTTCATGAATGAATATATGTTTACGGTATTCTATTGTGTGAAGTATAATACAAACTAAGGGTATAAAAGTTCTTCTAGAACATTTTTCCTAAATGTTTCCTAAATGTTCCTAAAAAATTCTGAAAAAAATAAATCTGCTTAGTTTGTAGGTCCTATGAAAGCACCATGGGCAGCACGGTGATGTGGAAGCACTGTGAGGCCACAGATAATTTTCGTGATATTTATAGTCTGTGTGTATGACCGTAGCTGGAAACAAACCATTCTGTGTAGAGAGAACGAACTACTGCTTCATGGATATCAACATGTCCTGTCCCAAGTCAAACTCTTATGGGCCTTTTAAGAAAGGCAACAGACTTTGGATCTTATGTAGCTTCACAGAAGACTGTTTCTTATTCCCTCTGAGTCTGTGAACACATTCAAATAGAATGAGTGGTCACATTTACTGAGTGCTAAATAATTTGCCTTTACCTTTCAGAATTATGGTTTAGAGGTTTACCTATGTTGACACATAATTTCATTTAAATCTCTTTAATCAGTATGGCCGAATCACTGTCTTCTTGCTCATTTTTCTGTTCGTGCATATTTGAAAACAATCCTCTTATGATGTGGTGTAGTGATGGAAGACTTATAGCAGGTTTTCTTGTATAGATGATAAAATGATCTGCATTCCACACTCAGAAACAGAATTGTTTTGTCTAAGGATGTAATCATTTTCATGCATTTACTAAGTTTGTTTCTGTCTCTGTTACCTATTGGTTATCCCAATTTATAGACAAGAACTGTAATTCCAACACAATTCTAAAACCGTGTTTTGTCAGACAAAAAGACTTTTGATAACTTGTGCATGAAACTGTAATTTGTGTGTGTGAGCGTCTCTGATTCTTCAGGGGTCACTTTGAGTTCCCCTGCAAAACTGAAATATTATACTTGCATATTTCTGGATCTTACTAAGGTGTTGATTTTCTTTGCTCTGTCATTGGTTTCAGGAGTCATTTACAAGAGTGCCAATACTTTGACAGTTACATGATGATAAGTATTTTCTCCCAGACCAAAACTTTAACTCTCACCTTTTCCTCTGATAGCTGTTGTAGAATTAAGGTTTAAGTCATTACATTTATTAATCATTTCCCAGTAGAATTTATAACCTTTTTACTTTATTTCAGAAAGTCTTCTGCTCAAAGGTTATAAAATATGCTCTTACATTACTTCCTATACTTTTGATGTTGGCTCTCCAGATTTGACTTAATTCACTGAAATTTACCATTTTCCGATAATGTAATATTAAACTCCAAGATTGTTTTCATTCATATATCCAATAAGCAGCTACAACTGCCATGCTTTGGAACCTGCTCTTCTAGTCTGTGAGGTTTATAATGCTACCTCTGCCATGAGCTACAGACTCTGTCACCAATTCATGCATTGCACGAACCTGTTTCTAGGCTTCCTGGTATGTTCCAGAAATGCTTCTTCCTACCAGCAGTTGTACTGTGGTCCCTGAAAGAACATCTTATATAAAGTCCAAGATTTTGTATCAAGCAGCAGCAGCCGCTGTGCTGTTCCTCAGCTCAGGTGTGTATTGACTGCTCCCCCACCCCTTTCTTCTCTATACTGATTTAAGGATCCACTTATAAACAGTAAGTCTTGGGAATCATACTGACCCATCTTTACCTCAAATTTATATTTATACACTGAATTCTGGAAATAGTATTATATTCTCTCAAGACCTCAAAGCTTGCTTCCACAGTGATTCACTTTCTCCAACAAGGCCACACCTGCTCCAATAAAGTCAGACCTCCTAATAATGCCACTCCCTATAGCCAAGCATTCAAACACATGAATATCTGGGGACTGTACCTATTCAAACCACCACACCCCTATTTTTAAATAGAAAGAAATAGTTTCATATTAAGAGAGTCATATTTTACTGCAAAACACATTTTATGTTAACAACCTTCCTCCAGGATCTAGAGAGATGATTGCTGATGACTTCTAGAGTACAAGGGTTCATTTCTTAGCACCCACATTACGGCTCACAATTGTTTGTAAGCTCAGTTCCAGGGGATCTTATGTCCTCTTTTGGGTTCTGTAGGCACTACACATATGTGGTTAACAAACATATGTGCATACAGGACATCCTTATACAAACAAAACAAAACAACAGCAAAACACCAAAACTTTAAAAGATAGTAAACTTCTTCCACGCTCCTTGTTTGCCTACAGTTTTCCTGTGAGTGGAGGCTGAAGTGAGGTAAATGCAGTTATTGATATTCACATTATAATACAAAATAAGTTCCAATGTATTAAAAACATAAATCTTTTTTTCTATCTTTCTCCACTGCTATTCCATTCCAACTTGATTTTGAAGTCATCACAGCTTATAACATGCAGTTACAAGAAAGAACATTAAAGGAACTCTCAAGCTTTTATTCACCCAGCACAGTGCTACATCCAAGATCTTGATACTAAAACAGTGTGATGATCTGATATTTTGCAAGATTTTTTTGTGCACTCATTTGTGTGGGTGTTCCATGTATTTAATTTTGTTAGTTGTATGGCTCTTTGTAACTAAACCAAGCTCAAACAATTCGGCCACAAAAATCCTCTGTGCTATACTTTTTTCTGTCTCCTAAGCTACAACAGTGATCAATGTTATTAATCCATCTCTGCAAGTTCATCATTCTAAGAATTCCCATGAGTGGAATCCGGTAATATGTGACCTTTCAAGACTGGCTTCCTCTGTAACAGAGTAATTTGAAATCATGCAAGTTGTTCGCAACAACAGTTTATTACTGAGTAGCCTATCACAGTAAGCAGATAGCTCAACTTGTTAAACCACTCATCTGGTGGGGAAACTTGATGTATTAGTTACTTTCCTTCTTGCTGAAACCAAACGCCTAACATAAGCAAAGTAAGGAGAATTTACTAAGCTCTTGGTTTTAGGGATGTCAGTCCATCAAGGTGGGAGGATGTCACTAAGCGGAATAGCTCACACCATAGAGGCCAGAAAGTGGAGAATGGGGCAAGAGCACCACAGACAGACACCCATATCTCTACCCAGTGTTCTGTTTCTTCTACTTAGATGGTATCCAAAATCAATACCACCAAACAGGAAAAAAAGCTGCCAATCCATGAATCCTTTCATGGGGGGTAAGGGTGCATTTCATATCCAAATCAGTACATTGACATCTATTTTTTGCTACTATAAATGAAGCTGCCAGAGATGTTGACCTAAGGCTGCAATGCCCTAAACACTCCTCATCTTGTTAAATAGTGCTGTACCTGGTTAGTACTTGCTAGGATGGGAGAGTGTTTTAAAATCAGTTTCCTTTAGTATATGCAAGTTAAATATTCTGTTAAAATAGTTGCAAACCTCCGTGGTGTATACACCTTAATCGCAGTTCTTGGAACACTTAGTGATAAGCCTGTGGTTTCCATTTTATTTTCTCATTAGAAAATATCACCCCCCTGTGTATGGGGTTTCTTCAAGTGAAATGTTCAACACATCCCGCAGTAAGGCATGTATAGTTTGTGAGAGAGTTCTTAGGTGATTTTGATTTTTTTAAATTTATATTAATTTATGTTTTTTTTAAAAGGACATTGTTGGAAATTGGTCTAATGTTTGCATTTTGATACTAATTACTGGCCCTCAAGATCTGGTTACTGCCTAGACACCTATCCTTGTTTGTGTAAAGCTGCCTAAGACATTATACTTGATTGGTTGATTAAAGGCCTAAAATCTGGGCAGAGTAGAATGGGGTAGGCATGGCTAAGGTTCCTGGGTTTGGGGTTCAGGAGAATCACATGAAACCGACAGAAGAGAAGAGAGGAGGAAGAAGGACCCCACGATGGGTTAGGGTAGAGAAGAAATCACATTGGCTGGGAGAAGGGACTCCAAGGATAGCATGAATGGAGAAAACACCAAGATGAAAAATATAAGCAAGTATCTTGGGATTTTGGATGGAAGGTAGCCCAGATAGAAACAGTTAAGACAGATGGCATTGGATGGGGGCTGAGAAATGGATGGTGAGGTTATTGAGACAGTTTAGGTAGAATATTTGCCTAGCCCAAGGTAAATAAGCCAGTTATAAAATCTAACAGGTGTCTGTGTCTTATTTGATTGTGATAGCAGGCTAAATAATAATGCAGAGACATTTATAGGGCTAATAATAACATATAACCCAACACCAGTTTTTATTTACAACAGCAGAACATATGCGCTGTATTTTTACATTTTGCTAAATAATATGATATTCATATAACAAGATTATTTACATGGTCACCTGTAGAAATTAGATAAAGAAAACAGCAGGAAGAAATATGTTCTCGATAAGTAGAAGGAATAAGGACAGCTGAACAAAGAAGTGGGATGATGGAGAAAGTAAAAAAAAAAAAAAAAAAAAAAAACAAAAAAAACAAAAAAAAAAACTTGACAGAAGACATCAGAGAAGATTTAGCAAGTACCAGAACAGGAATGACAGCAGTGACAGGGAAGAGCGAGACAGAAAATGTGTGGTGTGGCTTGGCTAACGTCACTGTGACTCTGGAAATCAGCACCCTTTCTTTGGATAGGTTTTTGAACGTGTGTTTAACAGCCAACACTGGCTGCAATGATGGAAGCAGGACAGCAGGAGATCTGTGAGTGTTTCCCAGAGTGTGGCGTGTGCTGCTTAGGAGAGGCAGAAGTGGGAGAGAAGACACCGGGTGAGGATTTCTGTAAGAGAACTGGAGAATTACTGAAAATACAGCTATGAACATTAGAGTCAAAAAATAATTAAAAGTAAATTTAGTGATGGAGAGGAAAATAGAGGCAGAAATAATTGAAAGCCAGGTTTTAGAGAAATTGCTACCTTCTGTGGGTTCAGCACAACAAAGCTGAGGGTGGGTCTCAGTTATTGTGGAAACCAGAGAAGCATTTAGGCCAAAGAAATGTACTGTTTATCTTACTTCTTAATCCATGTGGATTCTAAAAAACTTATTAAAAAAACTCTGATAACTAGGTTGATGCATTCAAAGCCTCTTGTCTGTTTTGAGGACTGACTTTGAGTTTCAATCATTTACAGTATTTCATACATGTAATCATATGTTACTTGTAGTTAAGTGTTTATAAATGAAAATGTGTTCTTTTGGATAGGGCCATGGATTAAAGAAAGCTCTTGGTGTGGATGGTCAGATGAGAGACAAGACATAGGGGACTAGGGACACATGTCTTGTGCTTTCAACACTGCCTTGGCTTTATTTCTGTTGTTGTGAGAAAATACCCCAAGAAAAGGCAACCTAGAAGCAGCAGCCTTGCTTCACTCACAGTTCCAGGTGATAGGCTGCCACTGGAGGAGAGTCACAGAAGCAGCTGATCATGCCTCGTCCACCATCAAAAGAGAGATGAGCTTACTCTTAGTGCTGCTTGCCTTTTGCCTTACTGGCTTTCCTCTTTCTTATATTGTACAGGTACTGCCAGGAGAGTGGCCTAACAGTGGATTGGGTCCTCTCCTATCAACTAAGTCAATCAAGTCTGTTCCCCACAGTGTCCCACAAGGCCAACCTAATCTAGACACTTCCTCCTCTGACAATTTCTTCCCAGGTGATCCTAGGTAGCACCCATGTAGCTAACACACATCCTTCCTTCATTCTGGTTCTAGGAGTGAAAAGCTCACTCTTGATGATTCAGTGGTTTTCACTAGTGAACTTGAACATGCTAATTGGTTAGCATGCAATCACCAATTTTGTTTCAGTATAAGTAAAAATGAGAAGCATGAGAGCATGGATAAATGACTGATATTTAAAATGCTAAAAAAGCATTTCTTTTTGCCATTGCTTTTGGAGTATACAGAATGTATATGTTTACTATTAATTGACTGGATCAAAGGGGGAATATGTGCACACTGGATTATTAAATGAAGACCAAAACTAAATGCACTACTATTTAATGCAATATTATGAATTAAAGTTGCAAATATAATATTAAGAAGAAATATTTTAATAACTTAAATAAAAACAATGGTTATTATCAATAATAGGCTTTAAGGGAAAAATCAAGGTATGAGTGATCACTCTAGACTTCAGGGTAGGATGAGAATTATCATTAAGGTTAACTCCATTTTTATAATGCTCCTAGAACACTAATTATGGTATTATAGGTAATGTAATAAGAGAAGATGCATGGACTAATAACATATTCATTTATATACACATACGTACATGTTAACACAGAGAGCCAGAGAGATAATATCAAAGAACCCAGTTTAGACTAAGTTCTGCTGAATTCCTTCCTACCTTATGATGCTTGCCTCAGGTTGTGAGGATTTAGAATATTATCAGGACCATGTCCCCCATGCATGTAGCTCTTCGCATGTGAGCTCTGTGTGGTATGAAGAATTAAGAGTTGTCTGTTAAGCAAGGATCAATGCATCTTCTGTCACTGGGACTTGTGAGGACCATGATTCTCAGGAAGGGTAAATCTTACTGCAAAATCTCAATGCAACTAGAAGTTTCCATGGTTACAATGTCTTCTACATTATATTCCCATGACTGTAATTTTGTGCTTTTATTTTACTAAATTATTTGACTGTTTTGTTTGTCATGATTAATTTAAATTATTTTAATGAAGTCAGCTATCTATGACAGAGTAATACATGTCATTAATCACTAAATCCATTGGTTTGAAATAGGAAAATAATCAAAATGCCTGTGTAAATTATCAGAAGTAATTCTCCATAAAAATGTTTCACATCAAAAAATAAGGATTTCTGGAATATAATAGTGACAACACACTGAGCAAGTAGCATTTAATTGAAATATTTAAAAATGATAATTGACATCTCCTATTGGCTTTGTATTTTCAAACCATATGCTTCAGTCTGAGAGGATTAGCTTGAGGAAGCTTCTACAATTTATCTTTATAAAAAACTTGGGTACGTAGTTTCAATCTGGATGCAGAAATATCTTCTACTCTGTTATGTATCTTAATGACACTTCTAAGACAATGAAAAAAGAAAAGAGGAAACAAAATGCTTTTTTATATATTTGTGTGTGTGTTCTGTCTGAGGGTACTGTGTGAGCCAGTTCATGATTTATGAAATACGCCAGACTTGGAGTTTAGGGAAAGGCCACTCTACAGCTCTTAAGAGAATGAAACTGGAAGTGTAAGATGCTTGGGCTGGATACAGTGGTCCTTTTTCTCTGCTCATTTGGATGTCTTCTCTTTGTAACAGCATCTGTTTTGCCATTATCCATTCCGGCCAACGGCCTCTGACGTACGGCCTCTGAAGCAGGACAGCAGCCCTTTCCCTCCATTACTACAGAAGTCAGAAGGCCAGGGCAAAGGACAACTACATCATTTGTGGGGAGTAGTGAAAAGCAAAAATCCATGTAACCCTTTTTAAAAGTATGTGTGTGTGTATTCTTCTCTTATATACTACATCCTTATCACAGTTTTCTCTCTCTTCCCCCCCCTACTCTCTCCCCCAGACCCAGCACTCCTCTGCCTCCCCTCAGAAAATAGCAAGCCTTCCAGGGACATTAACAAAACAGGGTATGGCGAACTATAATAAGACCAGGCACATATCATCACACCAAAGCTGGACAAGGCAAGCCAGCAGGAGAAGGGTCCCACATGCAGGAGAGAGCTTCTGCTCCCCTTAGGCATCCCACAAGAGCATCAAACTACTCAGTCAAAACACATATGTGGAGGACCTGTGTCAGACCCCTACAGGTTTCCTGATCTGTGCAAGCCTTTGGGAGTGCAGGTCAGTTGAACCTGCCCTCGGGTTTCCCTGACCTCTCTGATTCTCCTTTCCTTCCTTCTCCTCCTCTGGACTCTCCAAGCTTCTCCTAATGTCTGGCTGTGTTTCTGTCAGTTGCTGCATGAAATCTCTCTGGTGTCTCTGAGAACATTAATGCTAGGCTCTGGTCTCTGAACACTCTGTCGGCAGGAAAAAAACAACTGTAGGTTTAAGGTTTTGTGGATGGATTGATATGCCAGTCTCTCCTTTTGAGGCTTTTCCTGGTTAGAGAAGATGAGGGCTTCAGGCTTCATGTCCCCCATTACTAGGAGGTTTTGCTAGTGTTGCTCTTGTAGATTCCATAGAGTTTTCATTGCACTGGGTGTCTGCCTCACCCCCAAACCCCCCAATTCCAGGTGTCTCTCCCAGTATTCTGTTCCTCCATCTTCACCTCATCTGATCCCTCCTGTTTCTGTCCCCATTCCCCTCCCAGTCCATTGGCAAAATCTGTTCTAGTTTCTCATCCCAGCGAAATCCGTGTGTCCTCCCTTGAGTCCTCGTTATTACTTAGTTTCTTTGGGTCTATGGATTGCACCATGATTATCCTTTACTTTACAGCTAATGTCTACTTATATGTGAGTACATACCATGTGTGTCCTTCTGGGTCTGGGTTACCTCACTCGGGATGATGGTTTCAGGTTCCAACCAGCTGCTTCCTAATTTCATGACGCCATTGTTTTAAATAGCTGAGTAGTACTCCATTGTGTAAATGCACCACATCTTTTTTTATCCATTCTTCAGTTGAGGGGCATTTCCGTTGTTTCCAGTTTCTTGCTATTATGAATAAAGCTGCTACAGATATAGTTGAGCAAGTGTCCTTATGGGAGGATGGAGTGTGCTTTGGGTATAGGCCTAGGAGTGGTATAGCTGAGTCTTGCATTAGAGCAACTCCCCATTTTCTAAGAAACCACCAGAATGATTTGGAAAGTGGCTGCACAAGTTTGCACTTCCACCAGCAATGGACATGAGCTGTCACTTGTGTTTTGTATCCTAGCCATTCTAAGATGGAATCTCAAAGTCCTTTTGATTTGCATTTCCCTGATGGCTAAGAATGTTGAATTTTTAAGAAGCATTTCCCAGCCATTTAAGATTCCTCTTTTGAGACTTATCTGTTTAGATCTGCACCCCATTTTTAATAGGATTATTTGGTTTGCTTATGTCAAGTTGCTTGAGTTCTTATTTGTTTAATTTTTTCTTTATTATTATTATTTATTACAATTTATTCACTTTGCATCCTGGCTGTAGCCCCCTCCCTCATTTCCTCTCAATCCCACCCTCCTTCTTTTTTACCCTCCTGTGTCCCTCCCCTAGTCCACTGATAGAAGTGGTCCTCCTCCCCTAATATCTGAACCTAGCCTATCTGGTCTCATCAGGACTGTCTGGATCCTCCTTCTCTCTGTGGCCTAGTTAGGCCACCTCACTGGGGGAGGTAATCAAAGAGCCTGGCATTGAGCCCACATCAGAGACTGCCTCTGCTCCCCTTGTTAGGAAACCCACATGGACAATGAGCTGTCCATGGGCTACATCTGAACAGGGGTCCTCTCCATGCATGGTCTTTGGTTGATTCATCAGTCTCTGCAGGGCCCTGAGCCAGATATTTTGGCTCTGTTGGTCTCTTTGTTGAGCAAAATCTATGAATTCTTTATAGATTTTGGATATTAGCCATCTGTCAAATGTGAAACTGGTGAAGATCTTTTCCCAGTCTGTGAGCTGCTGTTTTGTCCTATTGATAGTGTCTTTTGCCTTACAGAAGCTTTTTTTGCTTCATGAGGTCCCATTTATTAATTGTGGATCTTAATGCCTGCACTATCGGTCTTCTGATCAGGAAGGTATCTGCTGTGCTAATGTGTTCAAGGCTCTTACCCACTTTCTTTTCTGTCAGGTTCAGTGTACTGGGTTTTATGTTGAGGTCATTGATCCACTTGGACTTGAGTTTTGTGCAGGGTGACAGATATGAATGTATTCTACATGCATACATCTAATTAGACTAGCACCATTTGTTGAATATACTTTTTTTTCCTCATTATATATTTTGGCTTTTTTTAAATCAAAAATAAGGTATCCATAGCTGTGTAAATTTATTTCTCGATTCCATTGATCATCCTGTCTTATCAAACAATTTATTCATTTTTATTTTATGTACATTGGTGTTTTGACTGCAGTATGTCTGTGTGAGGGTGTCAGATGCCCTTGAACAGGAGTTATGGACAGTTGTGAGCTGCCATGTGAGTGCTGGGAATTGAACCAGGGTCCTCTGGAAGAGCATCCAGTGCTCTTAACCACTGAGACATCTCTCCAGACCCAACCTGTCTGTTTTCATGCCGATACCATGCAGTTCTTTTTAAATTTTTTTTTTTAATTTAAGTGAGTTTTTTTATACTTTTAAGATTTATTTATTTTATTATGTATACAATGTTCTGCCTGCATGTATACCTGAAAGCCACAACAGGGCACAAGATCTCATACATTTTTCAGACCCACCACGTGGTTGCGGGGAATTGAACTCAGGACCTCTAGGAAGAGCAGACAGTGCTCTGAACCTCTGAGCCATCTCTACAGCCCCATCATGCAGTTTTTATTACTACAGCTTAAAATTAGGGATGGTGATGCCACTGGAGGTGTTTCATTTATGTATTTATTTATTTATTTATTTATGTATTTATTTATTTTTATTATTATTTTTTTTAAGCTATCCTGGGTTTTTATTTTTTTTCTACATGAAGTTAAGTATTCTCTCAAGGTCTGTAAAGAAGTGTGTTGGAATTTTGATTGGGATTGCATTTAATCTGTAGATTGTTATTGTAGCATGACCATTATTATGTTAATGCTACTGATCCATAAGAATGGAGTATCTTTTCAACTCCTGATGTCATCTTCAGTTTCCTTCTTCAAAGACTTGAAGTATTTATCATATAGGTTTCTTACTGGCTTGATTAGAGTTACCTCAAGATATTTTATATCATTGTGGCTACGGTGAAGGATGTTGTTTTCCTAATTTTCTTCCCAACCCATTTGCCATTTGCATCCTGCCATTTCTATGAAGGTGTTTATCACCTGTAAATGTTTCCTGGCAAAATTTCTGGGGTCACTTATGTATACTATCATTTCTTCTACATATAATGATACTTTGGCTTTTTGCTTTCTGATTTGAATCCCCTTGATAATTTCATGTTGGCTATTGGCTTGCTGTAAATTTTCTTTATTATGTTTAGGTATATGCCATGTATCTCTCCTCTCTCCAAGACTTGTCATGAAGGGGAGTTACATTTTGTCACAGGCTTTTTCAACATCTACTGAGATGGTCATGTGAACTTTTTTTCTTTCAGTTTGTTTATATAGTGAATTGTATTGACAAATTTTCATATGTTGAACTATCTCTGTTTTTCTGGGATGAAACCTTGATCCGGGTGGGT
>REGO01000303.1:1696288-1720555 GCA_010120015.1 Rhombomys opimus
AAAAAAGATGCTTTTCTGAATAATTCAGAAATGCCGGCAGAAATAAGACTGTGGGTCTGAAACCTTCTACACGAAGGGAGGATTCTGGGAAGGAAAACATAGTGTCTTATTAAAGAACTAATTCTTGTGCCCATCACTTCAGGACTGTTGAAGGTGAGCCAACATTCCTAGAGGTGGTGCTTTACACAAAGTGATTAAACTAGCACAATTCCAGTTACATCTTTCCCCAGGCCAATCTATAGATTCGACCTTCTTGACTGGGAGTATTTTTTCCTTCTGTAATGATAGGACAGTCCAGGTCATAGAGTGAGATCCTGTCGCAAAAATAAATAAATAAAACCCAAACAACAACAAAAAGAAAAAAAAAAGAAGAAGAGTATTAACTTCTAGATTTATTATGTAAACAGCTCATAGTACTGTGGAATGGAAAACCCTTTACTGCTATGATTTTAGAGTTTATTTTGCGATTGAGTGATAGTACATTTTGAAAATTAAATTTATTTTTGAACTACATAAACCCATATTAGTTTAAATATAAACCAGGTGCTATGAGTTGTTTGGATACACATATGTATTGTACAATCTCTAAACACATTAAGAGTTCAGAAGGAAAGAAAAAGAAAGAGAAGCATGTTTGTCAGAATTGTTGCTATATGGAATTTTGAGAATGATTTTACATGAGACCATGTCTTCAATTAAAAAAAAAAAAAAGATGCCAGATACATTTCAGTTCTTTGCTTCCTCAATGTAAAAGTTTTAGAAAAAAAAAAGGTATTTTTACTTAGCACTATTGATGGTTTAGTAATATCAAAAGCTAGATTAATGAGCTCTCTCATGAATATGTAACACAAGACAAAAACCACCTGAAAGTGTTGTAACCCAAACTCTCTGATATTTGGAGTTGCATCATGACACCTATTTTGGTTGGACCTTTTAGATATACCTTGCCACATATAAGTTTGCTTTTTTCTTTCTGTCTTCACAAATAATAATAATAAATTACCAGAGGAAGACAATGTAGCCAGTCCTGATGAGACCTGATAGGCTAGGATCGGATGGAAGGGATCAGTGGACTTGGGGATGGGAGGAGATGCGGAGGGAGGGTGGAATTGGGAGGGAATGAGGGATTGGGCTACAGCTGGAATACAGAGTGAATAAACTGTAATTAATATAAAAAGTAAAAATAAAAAATATTTCCTTGGTTTCTACATTGGGTTAGATAGTATTAAATTCAAAATTAATGGGAAGGGACATGAATAAACTGTAATTTCCCACCTTTTAAACAGACTTAGTATTATAGACTGGACTGCTGCTTCAAAAGTTGGTACAGATATCTCTATAGTATGATTTCTCCTCAGGTGTTATTAAGGAACTTTTTCACCGAGGCCAGGTTTAGCTCTGTCTACCCTTGGAAGGAGGGCCTGTTATTGGCCTGAATCTTCCTCCTTGTGGCCCAATAACACTAGCTGTGATTGCGCAAGCCGCTTTGAGTCTGACTTATTTGTGCTTACATTGATTCTAGACAGCCTCAAAACAGCAAAATTTGCTTTAACTTGTTCCTTTAACTACAGTAAAATATTTGAGGCTGATTTATAACAACAAAAAAGTACTTTTCACACGTATGGTGTCTGAAAATTTCAAGATCAAGGATTCCATGACCAGTGAAGTTTGTTGTGCTTTTACGATGATGTCTTTCTCCTGTCTGAATCCCCACAAGGCAGAAGGGATGGAGCAGACAGTATCCAGCTGTACCTTAGCTTTCCAAGACACTAAACTTGTCCAGAAGGGTGGGGCTCTCAATTTAATTGATTTCCCAGGAGAGCAGCCATCTCTTAGCACTGTTAAATGTGGGATAGAACACTGAACATGAATTTTCCATTTTTCAAGCCATGGAGAGATCTGTGGCATAGACCAGATTGGCCACTGAACAGAGTCTGTGATGAGGGACAAGTGTTCAGAAGAGGAGATGCTACTGGGAGAAACCTAAGATGTGAAATACTGGGGAGATGTAACACTTCTGTCTAGCTGCCCCAGAGGCCTCGAGCAATCCCATGAGGAGCACTGGGCTGGCAACATCCTTGAACTGTGTTATTTTGGACTGGTACAGTCAGTTGAGACTTCCTTAATACTATTTATCATGAGGATTCATAGTTACTTTTGAGGGTACCTTGATGCCACATAGAAATTGTTTAGAAGTCACTAATATATACCATAAAATATGCAATTAAAATACAAGTGTTTGTTCTTTTTAAAATTCAATTTCTAGAACTGATTGGCCTGTTCTTTGATCACCTCCCCCTGAGAGGGGAGCAGCCTTACCAGGCCACAGAAGAAGACAATGAAGCCACTCCTGATGAGATCTGATAGACTAGGATCAGAGGAAAGGGGAGGAGGACCTCCCTTTTCAGTGGATGGGGAGAGGGACACAGGTGGGAAGAGAGAGAGTGGGATTGGGAGGGGAGAAGGGAAGGAGGTACAGGGGGGATAAAAAGTGAATAAACTGTAATTAATAAAGTTAAAAATAATTAAACAATTTAATTTCTAGTAGTTTGTTTAGATAAGCAGAAAGAACAGTGAATGAAGATGATTCCCCACCCCCATTTCAGTCATACAATCCCTTGCACCATTTAGAACCTACTCATTTCTGCTGATTAGTACCTAATATAGAGCATATCACACAACATTACCGCTTAACTTTAAAGTCAGATATAGACATGCATGTTGGTGGGGACAGGGGCTGGAGTCGGGGGAGAGAATGATAGGTGTAGCTTCCCAAAGCATTGAATTTTTCTGCCATAGGTCAGTTAACTGGCTTTGATTTACTTTTATTAATTACAACATTTTAGCAACATTCCTAAGAAACTCTTTTGACTTCAAGTGAAGAATCTCAAATTATTCTAAGAAATACATTGTATAAACACTAATTAATTATCTCATGGCAATAGATAATAAAAAATATTTCTGAAAATTTCTATAGCCTTATTTACTAAGAGATTCAACATGTTTTTCTAGATATAATCAAAGACATAAAAGTGAATTTGTATCTTTTCAGAGTATACAGTTATTAGAATCCCTTAATTAAAGTCAATAGAATACGTTAAGATTAATTATCATGTGGCTTTTTCTAAACATGGTGTTCTATTGAGTAGTTTAGCTGGTGAGTCCTCTGGTCCTGTGTGTGAAGGGTCTTTGCAGAGGTGTAAATGACTTTCAGACCAAGCCATTAAGACACCTGAAGAGGAGTAAATATTTTGATGCCTCATTTGATATGAAAGACTTCTTTGTACATAACAGTCTACTTATATCAGATTCATGAGGTTAAATGTCTGGAACTTCACCTTAATCACATACGAATGGATTTCTGTTAGAAAGGAGCTTAGTTTAAAGAAAAGCTTCACTTTACTGGGTGAGCAAAATGTATAATGTCAGAGCGTCTTTACAAGATGCATTCAAGTTTCTGCTTCTTTAATGAGTGTTTATGGGGTTTTTCACCCTTAGTAAGCCTCAGTTAATTTTACTCCACACAAGATAGGACGGTATATACCAAGGACAAAGTATACTATTAAATATACTATATACTATTGTGTGTGTATATATATATATATATATATACAAACTGTAGATAAATCAGCTTGAGAGCAGGATAAGGAAGGTGTTGACTGATGAAATAAATACATGTACTTTTGCCAACAAACATGCCACGCTAGAATGGTCCTCAGATGGCAGTCTGAATGCATTCTTTACCTCTCCTCCTTATATGAGATGTGTAAAGTATTCACAGCAAAATGTGTTCAAGGTAATTTGCTTGAGACTTTGGCTATAATTCAAGTAGTGTTTTTGTTTGTGGATAGTGTATGACGGTTTTCTTTTAACCAGGGATTCCAGTTTCAATGCAGCTCTGACCCACATGAATGAGGGTGTGGATGTGTGTGCCTGAAGCAGCTTCTGGGTTTGTGAACTGATGAGTACAGTGTTTGTGGGGACACAGCTGGTAACTTCATTGTCTTGCAAGGCTGTTAAGAAAGGGAGAAAACATTTAGAACATTGTCATAATGTTCTAAAAGAACAAAGGCTGTGTTTAAGGAAAATTGCACGGATTAGGTTTCTTAGTACAAAATAAGTGGAATATGAATTTTTAGATTCCACTCACCATAGGGAAAGTAAATGTTGAACATGATTCTAAAAGGATTGATTCTGGAAAAATATAGTGTAAATTAACTAATGATTCATTCGCACTGCTTTTGTTAAGAATGTAGAAAACCCTGCAATGTCTATTCCGGAACGGTATTCACTGGTGATGTTACTGTTTACATTCCTACCTAATATTAAAATGATACAATGAGAATCACAAAGGTGGGGTTTACATATACTTTTCACTGCCAATTAAGACAGGTAGAAAGTAAAATTTTTATATGAAGGTTCAGAATTATGGATTGCTAACACTATGATTTTGTCATTTTTTAACATAAATTATTTCCTAGCTATTTTCTTTTCTAGTGTCTTAGCATTGACATTAACATGAGCATACACAAACATATACTGACAATTACTGAACAAGACTCTGTGAAGGATAGTATGGGAGGAAGAAGACATGATTGGTATGATTCTGCGAGTACATGATCTACACTGTGGTTCAGTGAATGTGACTGAAAATTTTCCAGTTTTATTTATTATAGTTCATCATTGTAGTTCTGCAAATGACAATAAATAAATAATTAAGAAACACAGGTGCAAAACAAGGAAATCATGAATTTTGCAGGCAAATGGTGGGATCTAGAAAAAAATCATCCTGAGTATCCCAAAAAACAGAAAGACACACATGGTATATCCTCACTTATATAGACCGATAAGATAGGATAAACATACTAAAATATGTATACCTAAAGAAGATAAACAACAAAGAGATCCAGGGGTAAGATTATCAATCCTCATCTAGAAAGGGGATGGACTTTGGAAATAGGAGAAAACAAGTAACAGGACAGTAGCCTACCACAGAAGGCACCTGAAAGTGCCAACTCTACC
This sequence comes from Rhombomys opimus, assembly GCA_010120015.1. Lineage (NCBI taxonomy): Eukaryota > Metazoa > Chordata > Mammalia > Rodentia > Muridae > Rhombomys > Rhombomys opimus. The sequence goes on from REGO01000303.1 coordinate 1,701,311, forward strand.
TAGCAATGTATCAAAGCAGATGCTGAGACCCATAACCAGGCCTTTGGCAGAGTGTAGGGAATCATATGAAGGAAGAAGGAATTAATATAACCTAGAGGGGACAGGGATCCCCACAAGGTCCAAATATATCTGGGCACAGGGGTCTTCTCTGAGACTGTTCATCCAGCCAAGGACCATGTATGGATATAACCTACAACCCCTTCTCAGACATAGCCCATGGTAGCTCAATATCCAAGTGGGTTCTCTAATAAGGGGGACAGGAATTGTTTCTGACATGAACTCATGAGCTTCCCCTCCCCCCTGAGGTAGGAGCAGTCTTGCTAGGCCACAGATAAGAACATTGCAACCATCCTGAAGATAAGCTAGGGCCAGATGGAAGGAGAGGAGAACACCCCTTCTCAGTGGACTCAGAAGGGGGCAGGGAGGAGATGAGGGAGAGAGGGGAGGATTGGAAGGGAAAGAGGGAGAGGGCTACAGCTGGGATACAAGTGAATGTATAAAATTATTTTAAAAAATATTTAAAAAAAAAGAAACACAGGTTCAATAATAGCCTTCTCATAACCCATGGCAAATCAGATAGATTAAATATTAACTGATAATCAGATAGATTAAATATTAACTGATAACCATTTTTTTTTATTCAGCCAGCTATACCTAGATGGAACTGTATACAGTTGAATGTTGATTTCTTAGTAAAGCAATGGGCTGCAGAGATTTGTAAGGAACTGCAAATCTTTTCTCAAGCAACTTGCTTTTTCAATAACAAGATACAAGGAGAATATAAGTAACCACTAGGTGTGATAGATTATGATGAGTTCAGTGGAAATATACAGAAAACACACAACCCTAAGAACTGAGTGACCCCTAGTTGAAATAGCTAACAAAGGAGCAGATTGGGAATGATAGAAATAAAGGTTCCAGAGCAAGGAAGGACAGGAAGATGACATAATCAGGAGGAAGAAAGGTGACTGGAAAGTACAGGGCTATTGGTGGGAGCAAGAGTCCCACAATCAATTTTGGAGTGTACCTATTTGTGGAGGAAGAATATGGAATCCCTTACAGATGAGGAATAAACAAATAAGTGGGTTGACCAATTTGGAAATGTTTGCTCAGGTGGAGGCAGGCCTGAATGATTAAGCAGAATCAGAGAGCCCAGGATCAAGACTGTGTGGTGATAAGACAACTGGAGCGCAGAGTGACATCATCAATTCTGTCAACCTAGGACACTGGTGCCATTCAGGTAGTGCTTGAGTAAGATGCTGTTAGGAGGAATCAGTAGACAAAGCAGGAGTGGGCAGCTGAGATCAGGGTAAGAGCTGGCTTTCATTTGCGGGCAGCTAATGTCCAGAGATGTAATGTGTTGGACTGCAGAAGATCTGGCTACTTTTCTAAAACCTGTAAAGTTGGGAAGACAGGCTGTGCTTTGAACCTTTGTGATGTTAGTGACTTTACCCAGGTCTAGACCCTGCTAGGGGAGAGGGGAGTGCTCTGCTACTGTTTCTCTCCAGTGCTTGGCTTTTTGAGACCAAATCTTACTATGTGGCCCAGGCTGGCCTTAGGCCATGTGATGATCTGTCTGCCTTAGCCTTTTTTCTTATGCTAGCATCACAGACATTTTCCTCATTGTCTGACCCCAAGTTATTGTTTTTGAATAAGATCTATGCATGGGAACTTGTCTTAGGGAGACTAAGAGGGAAGATTGAGTACAAAATTTAGCACACACTATTTACCAAGCATTTAAATTACATTTTAGTGAAAATGGTGTGATGGAACTTCATTTTATTTCATTCTTATTTATGTATTTATTTGTAAAAATTTTACTTAATTATTATTATTTATTAAAATTTATTCACTTTTTATCCCGGATGTGGCTCCCTCCCTCCTCTCCTCCCAATCCCACCCTCCCTTCCTCTTCTTTCCCTATGCTCCTCCCCTAGTCCACTGATAGTGGAGGTCCTCCTCCCCTTTCATTCGATCCTAGCCTATCAGGTCTCATCAGGACTGGTTCCATTGTCTTACTCTGTGGCTTTCTGTCCAAAGTTTGGCTATGAGGCTTAGCCTCTGCTTTGATACTTCTGTTAGTAGAGTCTTTCAGAGACCATCTATGGTAGACTCCTGTTCTGTTCCTTGTCTTCTCCTGCCTCCAATGTCTATTGCGTTTACCCTTCTGAATGAGGATTGAACATCTTCCCTAGAGTCTTCGATGTTGTTTGGCTTCTTTAGGAGTGTAGATTTTGTATGTTTATCCTATATTATATGTCTAATAACCACTTATGAGTATGTATCATGTGTCTTTCTGCTTCTGGGATACCTCACTCAAGATCTTTTCTAGTTCCCACCATTTGCCTGCAAATTTCATGATTTCCTTGTTTATAATTGCTGAGTAGTTTTTCATTATGTAAATGTACCACAATTTCTGTATCCATTCCTCAGGTGAGGAACATCTAGGTTGTTTCCAGAATCTGACAATTACAAATAGAACTGCTATGAACATGTCTGAGCAAATGTCCTTGTTGTATATTTGAGCATATTTAGGATATATGCCTCTGAGTGGTATAGCTGGGAGAGAACTATTCCTAATTTTCTGAGAAAGTGCCAGATTGATTTCCAAAGTGGTTGTTCAAGGTTACATTCCTACCAGAAATGGAGGAGGGTTCCTCTTTCCCCACATCCTCTCCAGCATGTGTTGCCACTTGAGTTTTTGATCTTAGCCATTCTGATGAGTGTAAGGTGAAATCTCAGGGTCCTTTTGATTTGTATCTTTCATCTTTCTAGCTCCTTTCATGCATCTCCCTGTCTCTCTTTCAAATTCATGGTCTCTTTTCCCTTAATTTAATCATTGTGTGTGTATATATGTGTGTATGTATACATGTGTGAGTGTATTCCTAAATATATAAAACAACCTGCTCAGTCTATGAAACGTTACTTGTATTTATATGTTTTCAGGGCTGATCACTTGTTATCAGATAGCAAATTAATGGGCTCTTCCCTGAAGAGATCTCTTTTTATTGCTATCAGCATTCCTTAGTTGCTTGAAGTTCTTTGTTTAGGGTTGAGGTCTCTTGAGCTTTCACTCTTTCATGTTACCATGTGTCTTGTGTGCCTGTCTTTCAGGTCTTGCTTAGACAGCTGTATTGATGAGTCTTCTTTTGACATTTCTATGGGACACAATCAGATAGCAAACTTCCTGTTCCTCTGGCTTTTATTCATCTTCCTGTCCTTGAGTCTTAAGGTCAGGAATTGTATTTCAGTCTATTGGTTGAGACTGGACACCACATGATTTCTTTTCCTCTGTGTTTTGACCAGGTGTGGTTTTCTGTGGTCTCTCTTTGTTGCAAAATTTGTTTTTGTTTGTTTGTTTGTTTGTTTTGGTGAGAGGTAAGACCTACACTTATCTGTTCTCATAAAGATAAATATTTAGAATATAGTCAGAGACTATACTGGCCTAGTAAAATGGCTCCACTGGGTTTGTGACTCAGTGGACCCAGACTATTAGCGAGGTTTTCATTAGTGGGCACATTTTTTTTGTCCTGTTGGGCAAGCCTCAGCTCCAACTAGAAAGCTGTCTGTGTCCACCAAAGTACTACCAACTGTAACTCAGGGTTATCATGCATGCTAGTCATTACTGTGTTTCACAGGAATCCAGGATGGCTAGAGCTGTTATTGGCTGCTCCCTTCCCTTGGAAGCCTTCAAGTCACCCAAAAAGTTAGTCTTTTGTTGCGGGGGAGGAGGGCTCAAATGACATTTTAATTCAAATGTATAACCAAATTTTGACCTCATTTTATTAACAGGATGGTAGGTAAAACTGACTTACTGGGGAAGGGACTTGTATACCGTGGCAAGGTTTTCCCTTCTGCCCACAACCAAAGGTCAGTTTCCAACAAAGATAAGCAAGATAGAGACAGAGTGGCCGAATCTGAATCAGGCAGAAATGGCAGCAGGTGTCTCTGTGGGAGCAGTTTTTAAGAAGAATAAAAGGGAAGTCTCAAGCTAGGATGAGTTGGTTCGTCCTTATTGCATATGCTGGTCAGTATGCCCAAATAAGAAATTTCGATAACTGGGCCTTGGTAGTTAACCTCAGGCATGAGGAAGTGGCCTAAATAGGGGAGTCTAAATGGGTTAGAAAAGGGGACAGGGGGACAGGTCCAGCCAGCACCATGTTTGGACCTGTTAGAGCCCTTCAGTTTGTTCATGCTTAAGCATCATTTATAAGTTTTTTTTATTTTAACCCAATTCCTCTGGGTAAGTGTGCCTGTGTTTCCCCATAAGTAATTTAAAATTTACACACTGGAAGAAGACTCTCTTCTGTTAGATGATATTTTGTACTTTGTCTGGAGTAAGGGTGACTAATAAAGGAGGTTGAGGAGTTCTTGTGCTACTTCTCTGACAGATGTCTTATCAAATGGGGCATCTAGATGAATGCAAGACTGATGGGAAACAGCACTTCAGAGAGCTGGGTTATATGTAGATAAGAAAAACTACTCATGCTTCTGAATGAATACAAAGAAAATAAAGATTTTAATCATCTAGGTGTTTATAAAAATAATAGAAAACTTCTTTGAAGAAAATGTATTCATTTAATTTGCTAGTTGTATTATTTCAGTTAAGATTAATCTATACTCTAGGTTGGAAACAAGATAAAATGATGTCCTGCAGTTTCCTAAGCTAAGGAAGATGCCTGGCGTTCTCTGTTTGACTGGCATATTCTAAAATTAGTGGATCGCGACTTATAAAAAATAATAGTTTGGCTTTGTGCGAAACTCCTTTGGAATCCTAGCAAATAGTAATAATCAGCCTGTGACGCCGGATCCAGATCCTCAGACATTGGGTCTGTGTGACACACCTGCTCTCCTGGGGAAGTGCAAGGCATCATGCACCTTTCCGAACAGAGCTAGCCAAAAGCCCACCGTCCCCACCGGGAGTCACCATTGTGCAGCTGGGCCTGATGTGATGGCAGCAGGTTCCCATGTGAAAAATAGATGTGGAGATGCAGAAAGTCTGCTTGACCTTGAGGAACTCAGAGGGGCTCACAGGGATTAGAAAATCCTGTGGAGGGTTCAGAGGGAAGCATCTGGAAACAATGCCAGCTAATTAAGCCTTGGAATCAAAAGAATATTATCTACTTTTAATCTTACTTTTAAATGGCTATCTTCATTAGTCATTCATATTTACATCTAAATGGAAAAAAAATCTGCCTTGGATTCTGCTTCTCACCTCACAATAAGGCATTCCTTTATTGTGATTCATTTTCTTGTTTTCTTTCTATAATTGAAAAAAATTCATCTGCACTAATGTTTACTGTGCTTTCAAATAATTAGTAAATAGAAAATACAGGAAATGAAGAGCCAGGATGGCAGGCAATTATAGTTATATTTAGAAACTCCCCATTTTTTTCTTTTTGCTTTCTTTTCTCTTTATTTTTTTAATTAGGCAGTAATAGGTATATCATGGATATAAATAAGTTTTAGGACTTCTAAGATAATATAACAACCAAACATTCAGCAGTACATTTTAGCTAGCATCACGCTATAGTCTAATCTTTGTATTGCATCCCAGCCCATCTTGTTTTCGCAGCAAAAATAAAATCAGAACCATCCCTGTAGAAGCAAATCCTAGTGAGTCTAGAGCTGGCAGGAGTTAGGAAATGTTTAAGCCTTATAGGATATTGATTAGCGGTTTATTTATTACGGGTAACATGAAATTTCATATTTGCTTCTATGAGTAGAGACTAGTCTTTTCATTTCAGGGATTTAAAAAATAATCTCACTCAAAGTATGAATTCTATGATTTGTATGGAAGTGTGGGGGATTGAAAAATCATTTGACACCACCTTCTAATTTAGCTTCAATAACTGCAGAGTTTTTCTAATGCATGTATTCATTTTTAATTTCATCCTTAGCTTTGCTTTGCATTATTTTGGCTGAAGAAGTGACATATTATTCACCATACCAGGAAAGTTAGATAAGAGTCAAGCTCAAACTTCCTTGGCAGCAGGGCTGTAAGGTGCTCTTGTACTGGCAGCGTGAAAGTCGGCATCTGGAGAGAAAGAGTTCCCAGTTGCCTGCTCTGGCTGAACATTCTGAGAAACTACCAGATTCACTGCGGGAGTGTCGGGGAGCTCTGGGAAGAAGGCCGTGGGGGCAGGCAACTGTTCTGCAGGGCCTCAGCTGCAGCTGAGGACCAGACCATACCCAGGCATGCCCATTTCTTTACTCCTTAGGTAGAGAGCAAGCAGATACTTCTGTTCGCTTTCTTGTTCAAGTCTTAATCCATATTTTGTGGTCAACGTCATTATTCATTGTTGATGTTTACTTTCTCCGTGGTACACTGGCTCATGGTATTATGCTATAGCATGAAACCCTGATAATCTGACTCTCGTTATGAAGAAGACCTTGTTCTTCACCTGTGCCTTCTTATGTACGTCCTCTTTCTAGAGTTTGTCTTCAGCTAATTTGAATACATATTTTTTTTCAGGTGCTGTAGGTGACTTTTATGCCTGCATTCCACAAGACCCAAAATATAGGTGGATAGGTACTATGCAAATACTAGTTTCACTCTTCTGGCTTCCAGCTTGTTACAAAGCATTCTATGGTGGCGTGAAGAAAAGAAGAGAAGTGAAGGAATTCTATTTTCTCGAAGATCAGTTTCAGGGAGGCAGGGTTTAGTCTGTTTTATTATCCACTGTTCTAGATGCTTAGAATAGAACTCCACACAGATTCAGAGCATAATAAAAACTGATCAAACCGTATTTTCGTATTTGCTTTTACTATTTTCAGTGATTGACAAAGATGATTTTTATTTGAATTCATACAATATGTACGTAAAAGCAGCCTCAACGCATCATATCCACCCAACTTTTTATGGTTTACTTACTCAGGCAAGGTCAAAACACATACACTAAGCTCGTAAGAGTCAACTACTGAGATGGGAACCCAGCAGTCTTCCTCGATGTCCCTACCCTCCTACACCCCTGCCAAACACACACATGTAGAATTTCATCAAAGCTCAGAGCAACGTCTCTGTCATTCTTTACTACTCTGTCATTTTAATGTAATTAGATCATACAATTAAAAGTCATTTTTTACCGGTTACTAAGTACCCAAGTAAATGCTTTGTTTACCATTAAACTCAACATCTTCCAATGCAGGAATTCACGGCTATGTGGGCTGATTGGATTCTTATCCAATGTGCTACATTAATATTAATTTGCAGTTAACTTTTGCTTAATCAAAAAATCAGTCTCCTATCTAAAGGATGGTGTTCCTATACAAACCAATTTGTATTAATTTTGGAAGTCAGCTATCAGGGGACATTATGTCAAAGACATTACTGAAACCTTCATCGAAAACATCTATTAAATTCTATTCATAGTCACTTCTTTCAATGAGATAATGCTATTAATAAAAAGAAATCTATTAACTGTGGCTGTGTCACATTACTGGCTTATTGCTTTTGATTTCATTATCCACTCCCCAGAATCTCACATCTATCATTTCAAAATTATTTGTTCTGTTAGGTTGAATAACCGCTTACACAAATAGGCATCTTACCTCTTGATGCAAGCTGTAGTTTTTGTAAATGACCTAGTAATTTGTAGGCAAGTCCTGTAAAATACATAAAATAGGTATACTGATGAAATTATTTTTCAAGTTCTCTGTTATCAGTTTAGTCAATGGCATTTATGATTTAAATTTTGAAGTACTTCTTTATCCTGCTTTACGGAGCTAAGAACCTGAGTGCACCGAGATAGTTCAAGAATGGGGGTTGAGCCTTTTTTTTTTGCCTTCCTATGTACTTAGAGCATTGTTTATATTATGCCTGGTTATGCTATTTTAGTTCTAATGTTGATTTTCACACCTGAATATTTCCCATTCTGGTATGTTAAAATGAAAGCGTCTTCTTCCTCACTCCGCCTACCCACTAAGGGACATTTTTCTGAGGCTGTTTCATTGAGCTTTCTGAGTATGCGTGTATGCACAACAAAGCTGTGAAGTTTTACTTACAGTCACCATACGGCCTCCATTAGGACTGATAGCCTTTTTCAGCTCCCACTGCTCCCCACCCCTGGTTTGGTTATTTTAAATGCGTCTTGTACCCTGAGGTGGTTCTGTTTGCTCATTTGTTTTAAACTGTGATAAACTTGTATTTTCCTTAACCGTGTCTTTCAGTATATTCAGATTTCACTATTGATGATTTCACTCTTACTTTCTAAGCACTGTTTAGAAGTTGAAATTGTGCATAAATCTAATTATTTGATAGCCATTACATTCACTGGACTTGATTTTAAACACGTTTTAGCCTTCTTGTGATACAGAAAGTGGAACCCCCTTGAAGTATCAGGAAACATTCCCTCCACACTTGTATTTCTTTAACTGAGATTAACAGTCTTTCCACAATGATTGGGAGTAGAAAAGTGAGGCATCTTGACTGTTACATGTGATTTCAAGGCTATGGAATAGGATCAATTGTAGGTTTGCTAATTGTTTTTCAGATGCTTTCTATGTACAAGAAAGAAACTGTGTATAAAATTAAAATTTGGACAAGAGACACAAGCATGTATGTTCTCTTTATAAATTAAAGTAACAACTGATTTCCAGAAGAACCATGTTCTTATGAGAAAACAAAACAGTGGACCAAATTTTAACTGAAAAATGCATTGGAAGTATGAAATCCAAAGAAGATTCATTCTGATGTTTTGATAAAATGATAGATTTCTTTCCTGTGTTTATCTCCAGTAGTTTAATCATTTGTCTTCAAATAGATATTTACTGTGGCCTAGATGTGGTCCAAGCCTAAAGATGCTAAAAGAAGGTACTAAAACTACTTCTCAGATTGAAAGAGAGTGGTAGATTGGAGGGTTTGGAAGTAGGAAAGGGATGGGAGAGATGTAATTATATTACAAGCTCGAAATAAAATATAAACTTATTTGCTGATACATTTCTTTTTAAAAAATAATTTTAAAATGGGGTACAACGCTAAACAGAGAATTCTAAATAGAGAAATATAGAATGTCAGAGAAACACTTAAAGAAATGTTCAACATCCTTAACCATCAGGGAAATGCAAATCAAACGACCCTGAGATTTCACCTTACATTCATCAGAATGGCTAAGATCAAAAACTCCAGTGACAATATATGCTGGAGAGGATGTGGAGAAAGAGGAACCCTACTCTATTGTTGGTGGGAATGTTAACTTGTACAACCACTTTGGAAATCACTTTCTCAGACAATTAGGAATAGCACTTCCTCAAGACCCATCTATACCACTCCTAGGCCTATATCCAAAGTATGCTCAAGTACACAACATGGACATTTGCTCAGCCATGTTCGTAGGAGCTTTATTCATAATAGCCAGAAGCTGGAAACAACCCAAATACCCCTCAACTGAGGAATGGATACAGAAATTGTGGTATATATACACAATGGAATATTACTCAGCAATTAAAAACAATGAAATTTGCAGGTAAATAGTGGAAACTGGGAAAGATCATCCTTGAGTGAGGCATCCCAGAAGCAGAAAGACACACATGGTATATACTCACTTATAAGTGGAGATTATACGTATAATATAGGATAAACACACTAAAATCTGTACACCTCAAGAAGGTAATCAAGAAGGAGGACCCTGGGTAAGATGCTCAATCTTCATTCAGAAAGGCAAATGGGATGGACATCAGAAGAGGGAGAAAACAGGGAACAGAACAGGAGCCTACCACAGAGGCCTCTGAAAGACTCTATCCAGCAGGTGTCAAAGCAGATGCTGAGACTTATAGCCAAACTTTGGGCAGAGTGCAGGGAACCTGTGGAGGGCAATGGAGCTCCACAAGGAGAGCAACAGAACCAAAAAATCTGAGCACAGAGGTCCTTTCCGAGACTAATACTCCAACCAAGGACCATGCATGGACATAACCTAGAACCCTGCACAGATGTAGCCCATGGCAGGTCAGTGTCCAAGAGGGTTTCCCAGTAATAGGAACAGGGACTGTCTCTGACATGAACTCAGTGGCTGGCTCTTTGATCACCTCCCCCTGAGTGGAGAGCAGCCTTACCAGTCCACAGAGGAAGACAATGCAGCCAGTCCTATGAGACCTGATAGACTAGGGTCAGATGGAAGGGGAAGAGGACCTTCCCTATCATTAGACTTGGGGGGGGAATAGGAGAAAAAGAGGAAGCGAGGGTGGAATTGGGAGGGGATGGGAGAGGGGGCTACAGCTGGGCTACAATCTGAATAAACTGTAATTAATAAAAATAGAATAAAAATTAAAATAATTAATTAAAATATTAATATATCATCTCTCCTTCCCCTTTCTTACTCTCTCCCCCTCTCCCATACCAGGACATCCCTAGCCATTGTTGACATACATACATACACACACACACACACACACACACACACACACACACATAAGAAATCAATATCCTACCCTTAGAACTACTGCAGGGTGGCTGCTGTGTCACATGTGCATCAGTGGGTGTCAGAGAGGAGAGAACCTACACCCACACTCAGTGCTCTGACCTGTGAACAGCTGAATGATTAGTAACCTAACAATCCCTGAAAAAAGGTCAAGCCTGAGAAGAGCAGTCTGGTGTCAGGGGGTCGAGAGAGAGAGAGAGAGAGAGAGAGAGAGAGAGCGCTAGTTTGAGATGACTACCAGCCAGCCTGAGTAGGTCTATGGGGGATGAGGGGAAGACCATGCCGAAGATGACCCCTGCCCGGTGCCATTATGCACTGACTGGAGCGTAGTACTCCTGAGACCACTCCTGTGATGACCCCAGACCCCCAGAGACCCCCAGTGCCACTAAGAATAGTAACTGTTGGAAAGCTGGAAGAGAACACATGAAGAACTGGAGACTCTAGGGTAGTGAGGAACAGCCTGATGTGAGTAGCTGCTGATGCCACCTGGGACCATGATGAGGTCCTGGCCTATGCTGCAACTGTGGACCATATCTGGGTCCGTGGCCCTGCAGAAGTGGGGTTTTGTTACCACCAAAGACCAGGTGGGTGATTCTGGTCTGGGCTGCCACACAGGGAAATGTTGATGTCTGAGGGGTATGGAAAATTGGCCCCAACCCATGCCTGGGCATCGTGGGAGAACTGGCCCTTGCCCTCACCTGCTGCAGCACTCCGGGGAATAGCCTCTGAACCTCTTCTGGGCAATGCAGTAGAGCTGGCCCTGATGGCATGGGCTTGATTGAACCAGACTTGAGGCAGGAGAGCAGGAATGTTGGCTCTGCCGGTTACTGACTGCGGCACTGGATGAGCCAGACGGGCCAGAGCAGAATGCTCTACCTGATGGTGAGGGCGCAGGAGATCTGGTGTGCTGATCTGCTCAGGTACTTCTCAGGTCCAGATCCAGGGCTTGATTGGCCCACCCCAATATTCACTCCATCAGAGAACTGCTGGAGTATGTGAAAGGGCGCGTTCTGCAGATCCTTAACTACAGGAACTCCAAGACACAGGGCAACAACAGAGTACTCAAGAGGAGTCCCATTGAGGTTCCCGTAGCGATGGCTTACCTTGTACCAGAGCAAAAGCTCACTGAAATGAAAATTCACAAGCAAAATAATGTAGACAAAAGAGCGTACTGTGGGACACATTGTGATTATAGCTTTCACAATGATTTTTTTTTTTTGTCTGTTGCGGGAATTGTTGCAAGTGTGGAGGGTGTGTATGAGTGCATAGGGGGCATGAGTAGGATTGGGGTGCATGGTGTGAGATTTATAAAGAACCAAAAGTTTTAAATAATAATTAACATATAAATACAACCGACTGAGTCCATTCAGTGCTGCGCGCGCGCGCGCGTGTGTGTGTGTGTGTGTGTGTGTGTGTGTGTGTGTATGTGCGTGTGTGTGTGTGTGACATACCCTAGTGGACACCAGTTAGGGAGCGCATCCCTTGGGAAGACTAATTCCTGTCCCTCGGCAGTTTTTAATTGCCTGTAGCTCCACAGCTAGGGGTGGGGCAAAAAACAAAGAAATATATAGAAAATGTTCAGGTAAACAGGAAGTGTTATAAAAAGACAAGAAAGTGGGAGAAGGACTAGAAAACAAGTCTAGCTAGGGTAATTTCAAAATGTTTTAAATTTGTTGAAGCTGTTACGAATGACACTGTTTTCCTGATTTCTTTATCAATGTGTTTTTCATTTGTCTGTAGGAAAGCTACCAATTTGTGGGCATTAATTTTCTATCCTGCTAGTTTGGTGAATGCATTTATCAGCTTTAGGAGTTTCCTGGTGGAGTCTTTAGGGTCTTTTATGTACAAAATCATACCATCACCAAAAAAGAAGGCTTTGATTTCTTCCTCTTCTATTTTTATCCGTTTATATCTTTCACTTGTTTTCTTGCACTACTCAAGACTACAAGTACTATGTTGAATAGGAGGAGGAAAGGCCTTCCTTGTCTTGTTTCTAAATTTAGTGAAAATGTTTGAGTTTTAGCAAGATATTGGCTATGGTTTCCTGAATATTTCCTTTGAGATGTTGAGATATTTGTTGAGATATTTCAGCTATATCCCTATACTGTTCAGGGCATTGATAATGAAAGGAGGCTAAATATTGTCAAAAAACAAACAAACAAACACCTTTCTGGATCTATTGAGTTTATAATGTAAAAGGCATTTTTTAAAAGCAGTGGATCACAACACAGAGACTCATAACTGGTAAAAGTGCAGAGAATTAGTGACTTAAACATGTTCAGCACTGAATAATACGTCTATATCATACCTTCTTCCTTCCAAGGTTCAGTAATCATGTGGACGAGGGATGGAGAGATGTTAAGAGCCAAAGGCTGTGGGTGGCTACAATGAAATAGTGTTTCCCAGACACAATAGGCCAGTTGTACATATGACCAGTAGATACAGCAGCATGAACAAGATCGGTGAAATCTCCAGACAGACAGATCTCAGCATTGAGGGCTTAGCTATTTGAGAAATACCACTCCGAGGTGAGGAGCTACTGTCATTGATAGCTACCCAGAGAAGAAGTTCTATTCTTCTTTAATGATTGTGGCTCCTGGTAGATCTAACATGCTTCAGTGAGTACACACACACACATAACAGGCAACACTCATGGGAATCAATGGACTTGCAAAAATGTGGGGAAAGTTGGATGGGCATAAGATGGGGGTGAATCTTGAGGAAAATGAAAATCTTCAAAATACAAGGTTTTAAATTCTCAAAGAATTAATCAAACACTTGTTTTTAAAGTGAAGGATCTGGGATTTGCTTCAGGAAGGAAGGCACTCCAAGGGACCATCTTTGAGGACTAGATACTAGAGCAAAGCCTTCACTCAGGGCCTGGAGGAAGAATGGACCTGGCATGGAGGCAAAGCTCTCTACATGTAATGCAAGAACAATAAAAGGACGGCAAACCAGCCTTGATCAAAGTCATGGGGAATATCGGAAATGAGTATGTATCTGTTACAGAATAGGGCTTGTGTTTAAATGTGAGTGAAGCTGTTGAAGGTTTTGAGCAGGAAATCAGTGTCACATGCTTTACATTAAAAATGTAAAATATAAAAACATAAGCACACACTGTCTTGGTAGTTGGGCATGGACCATAGACATGAGTAGAACTGAAGAAATATACACATGCTTAAGATGATGTGTAGAAATGATCAGAATATTACATTTACAAGTTGAATCAGGTTAGGTTTTTCATGGGTAATCATCAGAGCCTAGTCAGCTCTTTGTTATAGGGGATATCCTGCACATTGTAGGATTTATTTTTCTTCTGTGAATTGCTCCTTTCTACTCATATCAGAGTCTAGTGGTATTTCTTTGCCACTATGATTGTCCACTTGTCTTCAGGGAGGCAAATTCATCTTCACTGGAACTATTAGGTTAGGTAAGGTTGCGGTCATTACAGCTATCAAATTTCTTAGATTCAACATGCATTTATTTCTTAGTCAATTTATAAATCCCTGGGTTCTTAGCTGTGAGGTCCAAGTTGTTCTCTGCAGAAAAATCATCTGGCATTCAGGTGAAATTAACTGGCAAAAGAACACCAGGTTTTGTTTAATGCTTCTCTTTTTTGAGAGACCCTTGTCAGTGTTGATTGTAGTTAGATAGAACTCAAAACTACTAAATGTGTCGGGGTCACATGGGCTGTTGTGATCATTAATGTTTCTCCTCCTCTTTTTGCACCATATGAGTAGGCTTAAGCAATTTTGAAATTCTGCTTCATAGGTGCAGTTACAAAACCTGACCTTTCTTATCTAAAGCAGCCCTACAAGTATACATACTAGCAGCACAAATTAAGCAGGTTAGTAGTTAATGAAAAAAACAAAGAGGCATGAATTTGAAAGAGAATAGGAGTTTATAAAAGGTATCAGAGTTAGGAAATACAAAGAATAATGATGTAATTTTACTATAATATGATCTCAAAAATATAAAAGAACTAATTAAAAACAAACAAACAAATAAAACCCCATCCTTATGGGAGTCCTGTGAAGAAGTCTCAAAATGGCACAACATATTGGCTTCCTTCTGTTTGATCCTCCCAGCTCCCACACAATAATCCTCTAATCATCATGAGTTCTTTTTCTCCTCTTTCTCTTCTTGTTCTCTCTATCCTCACTCTCTCTGGTTTCTGTCTTTTTTTCTGTATATTAGAAGTGTCACAAAGCCCTCAAATTTCAAACATTCAACATGTATTTATTTCTCTGTAAGACAATGTTCTGTTTTTGGACTTTCTTTTTCTCTGTTTCTGTCTATGTATGTCTGTGTTTCTTAGGTGTTTTCTTTATATTTTAAAAAATTCTGTAAAAGATTCCAGTGCCAAGAATGAGTGATATCCAATTGAATTGTTGGCCAAAGGGCCTCCATGGGAACCCCCTAACATCTCAGGCTTGTGTCAAGGGGATTGATTCTTCTCCACCAATTAATAAGACTCTATAGCTGAAGACAACATGTGCATATCTCTTTGAATGTGCAGAGGTTTAGCTGGTGTATACATAGAGCCTTCAGCCCTACTGAGCAGTGTTCACTGTTCCGGAAGGTACTCTGCATGCTACCAGAGGTAAAAATCAAACCTGATACTAACCCTTCAATCTACAATGGCAACCTGCCTGCATGATAAGCTGTTCTAATAGAAAGACAAAAATTGTAATTGGGTTTAAGGCTCTCTCTGTGAGATTGAACTCATTCCTGAGACCATTTGGATTTAAGGCTCTCTCTGTGAGATTGAACTCATTCCTGAGACTATTTGGATGGCTAAAAACCAGATACTCTATTGCCCATCTGACTGGGGGAAACCCAAATATTATTGTTCTGCTAAAGGAACACAGCAATAAAGTGACTCTCAGCAACACTGTGTTATATGAATAGTACATATAGGTTAGTATCTTGCTCAGCTGTCATCAGAGAAGCTTCCTTCTGCGGTAGATGGGAACAAATACAGAGATCCACAACTGGATAATGAACAGAGAATGAGAGACCTTGGGGCACTCAGTCCTAAATTGGATGAGTTTATTCAGTCTCTACTCTCAAGGCTTTTGAGGAACTATGCAGAAGAGAAGCAGAAAAGCTTGTAAGAGCCAGAAGGGAAGGGAGATGAAAAATTAGTCACCCACCAACGGAGACTGTTTTTGTTTGTTTGTTTGTTTTTAATTTGTATGTTTGTTTTATAAAGAAAGAAAAAAGGCATGGAGTTGAATGCATCAGGAGGTGAGGAGAATCTAGAAAGAGATGGGGGACCATATCAATATATACAGTATGAGGAGAGTTATGATTTCCAATAAAAATAAAATGCCATCTTTTTCAATTGAAAAAAAAAAACTGGTTTAAAACATTGCCCTCAATGGTCTATTCATGGCTTTTGGAAGGGCATTTGAAGCTTTAATCACTCACAGACTTTCTGTTTTATAGTCTGAGGTTTCTCATCTTTCAGATTACTTTATTTCCATGTGTCAGATGGCTTACCTCTCACTTTTGTCTGGGTGTAGACCTTGCCCCTGTTTTATTTTATTTCTTTTTGCCTTCAGAGGTCTTCTTCATTAAATGTAGTGATAGCTATTTGAGATATGCCTACTTACATTTTTAATATATATATTTATCTGTATCAGTCTGAATACAAGCACAAGATTTCTTGGTATTGAGCATACTGCTGAGAGGCCAAAAGACAAAGTAGCAGAGATTGTTAAGACGGTAGAGTAGGTGCGGTAAATTCCCTGAGGGGAGAGCTACCTCCCTGCATTCTTTCCCCACCCACTAGAGATACAGTTGCTAGGAAACTGGACCCTCCCCCTAGGGAGAGACACCTGGTCATTAATGGTCTGGGAACCTTCCTATAGCCAATCGATTCAAAATGTAGCATCTTGACCAATAGATGCCTGCCAGGCAGGAATTGCCCCTGCCTTGGGCATGCTGGGATGGACCAGAATCTATATATCACCCAACTAACCTGGGGGCGGCGCACTCAGCTCCCACCGCTTCGGTGGTGGGGCTGTGTAGGCCCCAGCTGCAGCTTGTAATTTACAATAAAAAGACCCTCATGTGTTTTGCAATGGAGTCGATTCCTGGAGATCTTTTGGGGGCTCGCGAACTGGGTATAACATTGCTAGCTATAGGAACAACTGTATTGACTCCTTCCATCTGTGAATGGTGAGATAGAGGCCAGATAATCGTCACTGTACATGAACCCTCATCCTAATTCCAGAAAATAAACTCTAAATGTGAATCTGAAATTTCAAGATGAAGGATGACTGTTTTGCTTTTCCTCCTGAGAAAACAGGAATCATACACCATCACACTAACAAACCATCTTTGGAAAGAGATTGTTGTTATATTTATCGTTACCCTGTGTAATACAAATAAACAGCTGTGTGGATTGAATTAAGATATGGCTGACCACCCTTGAAATACATCTATGTTGCCTGGTCTCTTTCTCCCTGAAGAATGATACTGGAAACCACTATGGTGGAAAATTATTGGTTCTGTTTGAGATGTATTATATTTTCTGTTAGTTTTAATTTCCAATTCTTGTCCTCAGTTCAGGTTTCAGTAAAACGTGTTTCAAAGTCCACTTGCTGATGTAACCCTAATCTAAGTTTAGTCCTAAACTTTTCAGTCATTGATGCTTCACTATTTTTAACTCAACTTCCTTTGAAAACTTGGCTAAAAATTAGATTTTTTATTGAAGGAGCAATTCAGTTACAAATGTCAGAGCTATTTATATTAGCAAAGAAATAGTAGGATAAAAGGGTTTTAGAATTATAGTTTAAATTTCTAAAATGTTATTTTATTTCCATTGCATATTATATCATACTGCTGCCATTAGGATAGACAATCTTAATAAAGTATATTTAGTATAATATTTACTGTATTAACTTCATATTTGGGGTAACAAATAAATACTTCTCTATATTTTCAACTACGAAAATTCCTTGTAAGTATAAGTGGGATCAATCAAAAATGGTCTCAGTGGTTAAAAGCATTTATCATACAAACCTGTGGATCTGAATTCACATACACATGCACACACACAAACACCCACACACTCAGTTAAAAAGCCAGGTCTAGCCATGTAGACACTGTAACCTCGGTGCTGTGAATAGCAGATTAAGGTTGGTTTGGGGGGCTTACTGAATAGACAGCCTTGCCCCAGGTTCAGTGAGACAACCTGTCTCCAAAGTGTAAGTTGAAAAAAGCACCTGATATCCCTTTCCACGCATGCCCCCCAAACACGCATGTGAATATACCATATACACACAAGTGCAAGAAATATTCATATATAATTATTATATGCTGTAGTCTCTTTAAGTCCCTTAATGTTTTAGACAAGATATTGTGTAGTGACTAAACTTATTATTAAACAAAATATTCCAGTATCTCTTCTTTACAAGGTTCCACACCCATCTTAAAAATGATTTATAACATAAAATTTTATTTAGGAGTAAAGTCGTGTTTTCCCATAATAACATGCTTGATATATGCTTTGCTTAAGTAGTTGCTAAACAATTCATAGTTCCTGATGTCTACAGTGGCCTACTTTCCCTTTTGATCACAAAAACTTTCATTTTGTATCATGCATTCACAGGTTTTAGCTCTAGTTTGACAGAATATCCATGGGCCAGTGTTAGACTCACATATCCCTTTCTATGTCCTAATAACTCTGATCTGCACAGACCCTCTGTGAGATGATGTTGCATGCTTTTGAGTGCCATCAAGCTTTCCCCTATAGCCTTGGCTAACATTGAATCAATGGTATATACAGTGTTTCAAGCTGTCTGATTTCTGGAGGAAAATGTAACCAGCATGCTCAAACAGACTCCATTGGTTGCTTTGGTATTGATGGAGAGGAAACTGTGAAGTGGGGGGGAGATGTGCAACGAGCTTGGGAAGAGATGCCCAGCTACTGTTAGGGTCCTTATTTAGGTTCTAGAGATTGAGGTTCTTCTATGGATCTACAAGTGACCCTTCAAACAGGAGGTGAATCAGCTAAAGATGTTATTGGGATGTAGTGCTACATAAAGAATGCAATAAAAATTTTTACACAGGCATCTCCATTCTTACTGCCTTTATTAATTTTACCTGTATGTGTGTTGCCTCATGTAGAACTGCATACTCACACAAAAGGATTTATCAAAACTACTCCATTCCATAACTTCCCTATATATTTTGAATGAATGCTATGGCTAATTTCTTGCAGATTTTTCACATATAGTATATTTATGAAATTCTCCAGAGTCTGCATTTGTTAAATTTTAGTAAGGTGAAACTAGAAAGTTTTTTTTTAAATCATTCTTGTTATATTCTTTTTTTTTCTTTTTTTATTTAATTATTTTTTAAAAAATTTTATTAATTACACTTTATTCATTTTGTATCCCCCCATAAGCCCCTCGCTCCTCCCCTCCCAATCCCACCATCCCTCCCCTTTCTGCATGTATGCCACTCCCCAAGTCGACTGATAGGGGAGGTTCTCCTCTCCTTTCTGATCTGAGTCTATCAGTTCTCATCAAAAGTGGTTGCATTGTCCTCTACTGTAGCCTGGTAAGGCTGTACCCCCCTCAAGAGGAGGTGATCAAAGAGCAGGCCAATCAGTTCATGTCAGAGGCAGTCCCTCTCCCCATTACTATGTAACCCACTTAGACACTAAACTGCCATGGGCTACATCTGTGCAGGGGTTCTACTTTATCTCCATGAATAGTCCTTGGTTGGAGTATGAGTCTCTGGGAAGTTCCCTGTGTTCAAATTTTCTGGTTCTGTTGCTCTCCTTGTGGAGACCCTATCCTCTCCAGCTCTTACT
>REGO01000303.1:1795360-1808007 GCA_010120015.1 Rhombomys opimus
ACCCCTGCACAGATGTAGCCCATGGCAGTTCAGTATCCAAGTAGGTTCCATTGTAATAGGAACAGGGACTGTCTCTGACATGAACTGATTGGCCTGCTCTTTAATTACCTCCCCCTGAGGAGGAAGCAGCATTACCAGGCCACAGAAGAAGACACTGCAGCCACTCCGGATGAGACCTAATTGACTAGGATCAGAAGGAAGGAAAAGAAGACTGACCCTATCAGTGGACTTGGGGATGGGCATGCAAGCAGAGGGTGAAGGAAGGGAGGGATTGGGACAGGAGGAGTGAGGGAACCACAGGGGGACACAAAGTGAATAAAGTGTAATTAATAAAGAAAAAAAATCAGTGAGCATAATTTTATGACTAAAAACAGGAGCCTGTTATACTCAACTCTAAAGCCCTAAAGGGTAGAGCAATCCTCATCCATCCTTATATTTGCATCAGATATTAGTGCCTACTGAAACTGTTACTACGAACACGTGCATTTGTGTTTTCTTTCTGATATTTATTGCTCAATTATTCTGAAAAAAATACTGGGAAGTTGTAATATGGTCAAAATATGTTGTGGTTAAAGTCTATTCAATATTTTATTTCTTATAACCTTGTTTTTTTCTGCCATAAAACAGTATATTAATATCTATTCGCATTAGTTGTTTATAATGTTTAGACACATAAATATCATAATATGAAATACTCATTTATCATTTGCTTTTTAAGAAATAATTTTCTTTTTCTGGTAATAGATTAATAGCATAAGAGGAGACTTGCAAAAAAATAGTTTACCTAAAGATTTTCCTAAGCCAGAGATTTTCTTATTATAGTAAAGAATTAACAAATAGTCAATGTATGTAACTGATAAATAGATGTGTGATATAACACATCACTAAATATCTACATAGGAATCATAGCAATGATAGAAAGTATGACCTATACTTTGATTATTTTTGAATGCAGAAAATACTTTTTTTCCCTAATGCTGTATAACATAAAATTTTTGAGGCAGAAGGTAAACTGTGACAAAAGGAGCCAAAAGAATTTTATTACTTGACCTAAAACTTCTACAACAAAAGCAGAACTTATCATTATGCTGGTCCTAAACTAACTAACTGTCTATTTACATATTCAAGTCATTTTAGAGCTTTTTACTATGTCTTCCATCATCTTTTAAACTTGTTTTTATGTAAATATGTGAAAATTTTATATAATAAAATGTTCATAGGATTATTATTTTTCTCATAAGATTATTTTAATGGATTAAATAAAAACAAAATGACGGTTAAAATTCAAAATAAATTAAAAATTATATTAAGAATAAAATACGCATTCTTCTGCTTTTTAATCATTACTTTTAAAGGGATAAGTAAGTATGTGCTAGGAGGGAATTATTATGAACGGTTTGGGGATTTCTACTTTCATGGTTCCAATGGTATGGCTACATTGTTAATCTCCGGTGAATATTTTGCTCCTATTATTGATGTGACAGCACATTAATAAATGAATTTGCCCATTTAGTTAGGAGGACCCAGCCTGAAAGCCACGATCATCAAATAAGGGTGGTAAAATCATTAACTAGTTCTGTATTAATGGAAAAGTCCAAAAAATGTTCCAAAGCAACTTTTTTTTTTAGGATGAGAATAAGCTGGAAAGTCACTTTCTTGCTCTGGAAAGTCACAGTTCACCCTAAGGAAGGACAAAGAAGCCTCTCCTCACTCTCACCGTCAGCTGCATCTATTGTGCAATCTTTTCTGTCAGTAATAAGACTTCACTGTGAAACAGGCACAGATAAAGGAAGGTAGAAGAGGGGAAGAGAACTAAAGAAGTGAACTGACTGACAGAACGAGTGGAATAAGATAGGATCCTCAGAAACACAGGATTTACATACTGTCATTAACCTGAATCAATAAACGTGATTGTAGAAGATGCAGGTTCGGAATTATGCTGCCTGCAATATTGCTTAAACCTGGCCCTATTACCAGGTTTGTCACAGGCATATTTTTCCTCACATAAATAAATAAGTGTGCAGAAACAATCTCACTCTCTCATTTGTTGCAAAACATTAAATTTTCATTCAAATAATCTCATCCTTCTCATAGTTAGAGTGCCTGCTTGCCTACTGGAGTAGCTGAAAAGAGTGGGTCACAAAAGTATAGCTTTGGATTTTAAGTTAATTTCAGTGCTTTGGGTAGCTAACCTAGACACCACAGATTGTCAGTGCTCTGTAGGAAAGGATGGAGTGATTGGTCAAAAGTTGTACTCTGTTAACTGTATAATAAAATAGGCAAAAATTCACAGGGCAGTAACTACTTTTCTGTAACTGTAACAGCAATTCTCACCCCCATCCCCCACCCCACACCACTCCCATCCCCCACCCAAGCAGATGAAGCTCTGAGGATTCTGGTGAACAACTGCACTTGCTTAGAAGCAGCATTTCCTCATTTCCCCTTCGGCTGAAGATCACAGAGTACTCTCCAAATATTACCTCTTACCTACTTGTTCCTGTACAAAATTATATTGCTTCAAACCTATTTCTCATGCTGCTCTGTTATTGACTTGATTCAGGAAATGGTGTTCTTGCAATGGCACAGTCTGAGCTCTCAAAGAGTCCCTGGTGCCTTTTCAATTATTTCTGTTAAAAATAAGGCTCTGCTTCTTATGGGGAGCGGTTCTAAAATTTATCTGAGGAGCACATGGCAGCTGCTAAATCACGGCGCGTAAAAACAACCATACAGAAACAGTGACTTCCAAGTCAAGCAGTCTTTTGAAAATTCAATAAAGAACCACAAAAATATAATCCTTCAAAGAGCTGAATATTTCTAAGTCATTTTTATTAAGAAAATGAAAGGAAATGAAATAGATCCTTTCTACAAAGTCAAGAATAATCTTTCCAATTTGATTACTAGTGATGACCTTCTCCAAAGGCCATCCAGAAACCTGCAAGGATGAAAGGTACTGTGGCCTGAGAACTTATCTCTGCTTTACAGAGTTGTCATACTACAATCAAATTACCACAAGCAAAACTATTTCTTGAGCGACTCTGTGATAAGGCATTTCATTCTATAACAGCAAACCTTCCTCACTTCCTGTGGCATTAGTAGGACTACATTTTTGGCACTGAAATATGGAGATAGGGAAGGTTGGGCATTTTAGGACACAGAGTTGGATTTCTGATGTTTTCACATTTTAATGTTTTCCTTTCTCATGAGACATACAAAATGCGGACTGAGCAGATATAGATGTGTGAACAGCTGGGCTGTGCTTGCTGACTTGAAATGCCTGCTTCTGTAAATTGTCTGAGACCAGTCCAATGGGATCAGGAAGTCACGGCTTTTGCGGAACAAGATGGACTCAACATTGCCTAAATATTTTATTGATGCCACATGTGCCATTGCACTTTAAAACTTTTTTAATTTAAAAAGATGTCAGTTTTTTGTATACATCCTCTTGTCTCAGTGTCCATATTGGTGAGTTTGCTGTTATTTTAATATAAATTTAATAAAATGAGAATATCATGGTACATTTCTTAATAATTCCAGAGCATAGTTCTGATTCTGTAGTATGATGATAAAAACAGAGTTCCTATGTTTTTCTTCATTGTTTTAACTGTGTACCGAACTATTTGTAGCCAACAGTGAGGTAATTAGCAATTCAAATGGTTGCCTTATCAAAGCAAATGTTAAAAATAGTATGAAACATTTTCTTTTCTCTCTAAAGGAAAAAAATAAAGAAGTTTAATTTCAACCTGACTCAATTGCAAATCTTAGTTTTCTTTAAACCCAATAATTCACTTATGTATTAGAATCCAAAGTCTTCATTTTTTAGATAGTTAAAATAGCTAATTGGACCATCTTTTGTTTATGGGTCAGCTTATTTAATAAGCTTAAAAATTAATGGGAATCCTTAGAGTGCAAAGCATTAGAACATTTACATAAAGATATTAAACAAAGAAAATATAGAATAATAATAAGCAATTGTTGAGTTCTATTGACATTAAATCTCAACGTAAAATGCAAATGCTTATATGGCCTGACATAAGATGTTCCTTTATCCTTCTTTCTATGAGATTCATGGCTCAAAATAAAAGAAGACAGGGAAGGGAAAAATAAAGAAAGGATAACTAAAACTAAAGACCTTCTGAAAAGATAATAGAAGCTTTCTAGAATATATACATCCACTTATAGAGAAAGAGTTTAAGTGATAATGGAGCAAGATAGCCCCATTAGACACCAGAGGCGAACACAAATCCCAGTGCCATAAGTGCATTACTTTTTTTTCTTTTGCTTAAATGTGAGTTTCATCACTTGAATTTCATGAAAAGTTCTTTTTTGTTATACAGACATCTACATTTGTAAATACTTACTTATCATAGAAAACCACCAGGCATATTTATTTGCCTTCTTTGAATAGCCAAATCAAAGCAACACTAAAACTCTGGTTTTCTAAGTGGCTCTAAGCACAGTGTGCCCTGTTTCTTCTGATTTTCCTGAGAAGCATGACGAGGAACATGTGACATGTTTTGTCACGTGTTCACTGTTAGCATGCTATGCTCTCCTTTTCTGTTTCCATTATGATATAATAGTCTTTTTTCTTTTTTTTTTTTTTTTTTTTTGGAAAAAAATTTTTTTTCTCCCGAAACCCAGCTTCTCTCTCTTGAGAGAACAGTGTCTCTGCAATTCCAGGACACACAGGTGTTGCTTGTCATCTTTCGGTTTTTCACATAGATCCTTCCTTTTGAACTCGCCTTTCACTTACAAAGCATCTGTAGAGGACTGACACATCTCTAATGGATTCTGCAGAAGCTTGTCATTTACTTCACTTATGTTCTCCGGGGAGTTAGCCTTGTCCTCATATGTTGTCTCTGGAATGAGTGTTATATCTGCGTCTGTGCCAATTTGCAGCTTTACTTAATATTTTTTTTTTTTTTTGTACAAAGATGGTGAGAATACGAATGTGCAGTGTTCACAGGTCCTTCTCTGGGAAAGGATGCTACAGCGTTCAAACGGTGAGTCTCTGTCAGCATGCATCCACACCCACCCCGTAAAAAGCATTTCAGTACTGATAAACTGTGCAATTCAGAGAGTCTAAGCAAAGAGTTTCCGGGTTGTGTTGCGGAGTTTTTGTTTGAACATGATCAGTCATGGGCCTCTCCCTGTTTTTAAAAAAAATTTAAATAAATTTTTACTGTGTCATTCTACATGTAGATAAATCCACACCTACCCTATCTCCATCATTTGTTATTTTAAATATTGACTAGGAGATAAGGAGAATGCCAGTCTTCTATAATATTAATAAGTGATGAGTCCTGCTTCATATAAATAAAAAGGCTAAAATGATCTTTAAAAACAGTCATTTTCTCTGTTCCCGTAGCAGCAGTATAGAATCTACTGCAATTTGACATGGCTTCTGTTTTCCTCCCAGGAAGCTTTTCCATATGTGCCTTGTGCTTTTGAGTCTTATGCCTCCTTCAACCAACCGAACTGAAGCTTTGCAATTGAACACTTTCTTTATGGATATAGGACTATAATGGCCCTTCAGATTTTAATTATATACTTATTGTTATACATCACAATTCATCTATTACTTGATTTTAAAATATTCTAATGAATAAATATGCATTAGAGGAAATGTAGGTGACATGGGATGGGCCATTAAAAAACAGTCTGATGACATTAAACATATTCTCAGTGTTACATAACCGCTACATCCTTATTGTTCACTTTCTCTCTAAGTTTTCAGAAATGATCCAATTTACATATTTATTTTTTGTCTTGATGGTCTCTCATGAACTTCTTCATCTAGTATCCACATTCTTAGTTTGTGCTTTGTACTTTTGCCATTGCTGATATTTCTTATGCTTTACACATGTGGTGTCATTCGGTGTGTATTATTTTGTGTCATATTTTCTGGTTGTTTGTAAAAGAATCTGTATGTTTCAGTACACATTAACACTTCAATTTCCACCTATGTAATTTTCCTTTATACACACCACACACACACACACACACACACATTCTACTCTATATGTAAAATAACCTCTTAATGTCATTATCTATTTGTTTATTTTTGGTGTTTATACTGATTTTATCCTTTACCTCTCATAAAATATACTCATAAGAAATTATTACACAAGAATCTGTTTTCATTTCATTGTGATATTTATCTGGAAATGATATTGTTGAGCCACATAGTAATAATATGTGTAAAATTTTGAGAAATTGTCAAAACTTTCTCAGCATATTTTACATTCCCGCTAGCAGTATGTGAGTGTTTGTCCATCCTAGCTAACACATTTTATTAATTAATTGAATTAAGCTAGTGAATCAATTAATTGGCATCCTAGTGGATATGAATTACCATATCATTGTGACTTTAATTTGCATTTCTTACTTAATGATTCTATGTATTCTCCTTGCAGATATTTAGCTATTTGCAAGCATTCTTTTAAGAAATGTTTCACTTTTCATTGTTAAAAGAAACTTATCTCTGTAGTTGCAGAGTTCTTTATACATTCTGGGGGCAAAAAAATTTATATACCTCATAAGATTTATAATTAAGCTCTTCAATTCTATATATTGCCTTTCTAGTCTCTTGATGATGTATCAAGATAAGGTCACCAGTTTTCCATTTATTTTTGTGAATCCTTTTGTTGTTATATCAGAGATTCCAAGATCATGAACAATTACTCCTGTATTTCCTTCTGAGAGTTTATGATTTTACCCGTTACATTACAGTTGTTGATCTATTTGAATAAACATCTGTAAGTGTTACGAGTGAGGAATCCTATTTATAGATTAAGGAAGCTCTCAACCTTTATCACAAAAAGTTCTTTATGCAGTAGATGGTGGTTAATAGAGAGACTTGTAACTGGTAAAAGGACAGAGAATAAGTGACAATGCAATGCTAACTCCTAATGGTAAAGTTATCTCACAGTCCCTCCATAAAAGACTTAGGGAACTTCACAGATGAGAACTGGGAAGATTGAAAGAGCAAGAGGTCCAGGAAGACTGGTGCAAGCAATGCCTTCTGAACTTGAAAGGGCTGCTGCACTCATGAACTCACAGTGGCTTTAGTTGCCTACAGAAGACCTGCAGACTAGCAAGTCATTCAACATTCCAGCATGAAAGAGAAATGAGCTCGTGAAGTTCTGCCGCTAATGGAGAAGCTATTGGGATGGAGCTGGTGACTGCTGGAGGAGATGGAGTCAGTTTTATTCAGGGAGGATGTCCCTATGGGTTACTCACTGTTCATGGCCTTATATCATGCATAAATAAGCAGCACTAACTGTACACAGGGGGTTGATAGAGGACATGAAATTGGCTTGGCTTATGGAGAAGAACAGTGAGAGTTGTGGATGATCAAAATACATTACATACATCACATTCTCAATAAATAAAAACGTGTTTAAATAAAAAGAAGAAAAACAAATGTTATTAAGGAGTGAGGGAAAGAAACACTGATTTGTTGTTGGTGGGAGTGTAAACTAGTGTGGCACTACAGAAGCTGGTGAGGAGCATTCTCAAAGATGAAAAAGAACTATCCTATAGGGCTGGAGAGATTGCTCAGTGGTTAAGAGCTCATGCTGATCACAGAAGTTCTGAGATGAATTCTGAGCAGGCAGGTTCTTAACAGCTTAGCACTTCTGCTCCAGGAGTAGATAATTCTTTTGTCCACTTCGGGCACCTGTACTCTCGTGAGCATACAAATGCGCTCACACACACACACACACACACACACACACACACAAACAAACACACAGACAGAGAGAATGAGAGAGAAGACAGACAGAAATAGAGACAAAGACTAAAAAATAAAATAAACATTAAAAAGGATAAATAACATATGACCTAACATATGTATATTCTTACGCACTTAACTGAAGGTCTCACAGTCAACATATCACAGAGATATTTGAAGATCCATGGTTATTACTGCTTTATCACATTGGGCCAAAAATTTTAATCAGCCTAGATGTCATTCCACAGATTAATGTATAATGAAGATGTGGTACATATATTCTATTGAAATTTATTCAGACATAAAGAAAACTCAAATTATGAAACCTGAAGAAAAATGGGTGGACCTGTAAAATAGCATATTCTGTAAGATAATCAAAGCCCAAAAAGACAGATATTGTGTATTCTCTTTCATATGAAGGCACTAGCTTCTAATTTTAATAAATGCATTCGTGTGGGAGACAGAGTAGGTAGCAGTCAAGGAAATAGAATGGGGTTTATGAGAAAAACTTGAAAAGTTTTTTAAAAGGTTTGGGGAATATGTGGTATGAAAATATAAGGTACAATATTGGAAGGGTACAAGTAAGAAGGGCATTGAGATGGATAAAAGGAGAAGATGGGAGGATTTCCCAATAACAAGTACATATAAAAATGCCATAAAAACCTATTTCCATTGTGTACTTATGTAAAATGAGATAAAATTTAAAGATGGATAGAAAAATAAGAATGTATTGTCAGGAAAAGGCAATTCCCAAGACCTGTTAAACTAGAGGAGTATTGTAGATGCTCCAGGCTTTCAGGGAAACCAGGGATGACCTATCTGAAGGCAAACTGACCTAACTTAGGAAACAGTGTTAATATGCATTAAGAGAATAATAGCAAACTGCCAAAACAACTAATGTCTAACATCAACTGTTTTAAAATGGATCACCTACTCTTTTTCTCTGCCGGAAGTTAGCTTAATAGTATTGAAAGAAGAGTGTTCTAATGATTCTCTGCGAAGGTGACCATAGCAATGGTTGTCAGTTTAATGGTGAATTACAATACTAAGCTGATCAGACTGCTAGTCATTAAAGCACTGGCTGCCTGGCCCAACACCTGAGTCCAGTCTCTAAGACTCCCATGGTAGGATTAGGGAGCTGGTTCGGGCAAGTTTGCCTCTGACCTTGACATGCATGCCAGGGTACCCATCCCCAACAAAATAAATAAAATTAAACACTTTTCAGGGAATTACCAGGCTTACAATTAAGTGGGACCAAAAAAATCCAGAAAAAAAAGACAAAAAAAAAAAAAAAAAAAAAGGAAAAAAAGCATAGACACTGGAGTTATCATTAAAAAACATAAGACTATGATCAATACCTTGTGAAAATGGTAAAAGAATTTGCCAGAAAATATAATCAATAAATTAATGAGATAGATGTATGAAAATAGATAAACTTAAAAATATAAAAGATGTTTTAAAACAGAAAGTCAATTAATTATAAATATGTCTAAACTAAAATAAAGCAAGAAAAACAGTATGTAACGAAGGAAACTGAAAATAACATATGGCAACACAGTTTTCCATATATGCAGATTGTATATTAAAATATTCAAGGAGAGTGATGATGGTTTGGTTTCTGCTGTAAACTCTGAATCACCAACCATGACTTTATTTTTTATACAGTTTAGTTAGGGGCTCACATCATGTCTCCAGTCATTAGTAATATTCTATATAACTCACGTGCCACCTTAAGGAGTCCCATTGACAGAAAGCATGTGTTTTCTTATTTATTTTTCATCTATTTTATTAATTCCCAGACACACACCACCAAAAGACAGGGTAAGATTGAAATAAATTTTTATGGAACGGATCGAGGCTCCTATTAAAGTCTGAGCTCTAGAATCAAGCTTCTTTTTTTATTAAAATTTATTCACTTTGTATCCTTCCTGTAGCTTCCTCCCTCCTGCCCTCCCAATCTCACCGTCCCTCTCCCTTCTCCACACATGCCCCTCCCCCATCCACTGAAAGGGGAGGTCTTCCTCTCCTTCCTTCTGATCCCAGTCTATCAGGTCTCATCAGGAGTGGCTGCATTGTCTTTCTCTGTGACCTAGTAAGGCTGCTCCCCCCTCAGGGGGAAGTAATTAAAGAGCAGGCCAATCAGTTCATGTCAGAGACAGTCACTGTTCACATTACTATGGAACCCACTTGGACACTGATCTGCCATGGGCAACATCTGTTCTAGGTTATCTAGGGGTTCTAGGTTATATCCAAGCATAGTCCTTGGTTGGAGTATCAGTCTCAGAAAAGACCCCTGTGCCCAGATTTTTTTGTTCTGTTGCTCTCCTTGTGGAGCTCCTGTCCTCTCCAGGTCTTACTATTTCCCACTTCTTTCATAAGATTCCCTGCACTCTACCCAAAGGTTAGCCATAAGTCTCAGCATCTGCTTTGATATCCTATAGGGGAGAGTCTTTCAGAGGCCCTCTATGGCAGGATCCTGTCCTGTTCCCTGTTTTCTCCATCTTCTGATATGCATGCTTTTTGCCTTTCTGAATGGGGATTGAGCATTTTAGCCAGAGTCCTCCTTCATGATTAGTTTCTTTAGATGTACATATTTTTGTAGGTTTATCCTATATTGTATGTCGAATATCCACTAATGAGTAAGTATATACCCTGTGTGTCTTTCTGATTCTGGGATACCTCACTCAGGATGATCTTTTCCAATTCCCACCATTTACCTGCAAATTTCATGATTTCCTTGTTTTTGATTTTTTTTTTGTTTGTTTCTGAGTAATATATCATTGTATAGATGTACCACAATTTCTGTATCCATTCCTCAGTTGGGGGGCATCTGGGTTGTTTCCAACTTCTAGCTATTACAAATAAAGCTGCTACAAACAAGAGAACAAATGTCCTTATTGTGTATTTGAGTCTCTTTTGGATATATGCCTAGGGGTGGTATAGCTGGATCTTGAGGTAGCACTATTCTTAATTGTTCAAGAAAGCACCAGATTGATTTCCAAAGTGGTTGAAAGTTTACATTTCCACCATCAGTGGATGAGGGTTCCTCTTTCTCCACATCCTCTCCAGAATGTGTTGTCATTTGAGTTTTTGATCTTAGCCATTCTAATGGGTGTAAGGTGAAATCTCAAGGTCGTTTTGATTTGCATGTTCATGATGACTAAGGATGTTGAGCATTTCTTTAACTGTTTTTCGGCCATTTGATATTCCTCTATTGAGAATCCTCTTTTTAGCAACATACCCCATTTTTAAAATGGGATTACTTGAGTTGTTGCTGTTTAACTTCTTGAGTTCTTTATATATACTGGATATTAGCCCTCTGTCAGATATAGGGTTGGTGAAGATCCTTTCCCAATCTGTAGGCAGTCATTTTGTTTTGATGACAGTGTCCTTTGCTTTAAGGAAGCTTTTCAGTTTCATGAGGTCCCATTTATTGATTGTTGCTCTTAGAGCCTGTGCTGTTGGTTTTCTGTTCAGGAAGTTGTCCCCTATGCCAGTGAGTTCAAGGCTTTTCTCCTCTTTTTCTTCTAAGAGGTTTAGTGTGTCTGCTTTTATATTGAGGTCTTTGATCAGGTGATAAGTATGGATCTATTTGCATTTTTCTACATGTAGACATCCAGTTAGACCAGCACCATTTGTTGAAGATGCTATCTTTTTTCCATTGTATGGTTTTGGCATCTTTGTCAAAGATCAGCTGTGCATAAGTGTGTGGGTTTATTTCTGGGTCCTCTGTTCGGGTTCCATTGATCCACCATTCTGTTTCTATGCCAGTACCATGCAGTTTTTAGTACTGTTGCTCTATAGTACAGCTTGAGGTTAGGGATGGAGATACCTCCAGAAGATCTTTTGTTGTAGAGGATAGTTTTAGCAATTCTGGTTTTCTTGTTATTCCATATGAAGTTAGGAATTTTTCTTTCAAGGTCTGTAAATTATTGTGTTGGTAATTTGATGGGAATGGCATTGAATCTGTAGATTACTTTTGGTAAGATGCCCATTTTTACTATATTAATCCTGCCAAGCCATGAGCATGGGATATCTTTTCATCTTCTGATATCTTCTTCCAATTCTTCCTTCAGAGATTGGACATTTTTTGCATACAAGTCTTTGACTTGTTGATTAGGGTCACACCAAGGTACTTTATGCTCTTTGTGGCTTTTGTGAAAGGTGTTGTTTCTCTAATTTTATTTCTCAGCCTTTTTGTCTTTTGTATACAGGAGGGCTTCTGATTTTTATGACTTAATTTTGTATCCAGTCATTTTGCTAAAGGTGTTTATCAGCTCAAGGAGTTCTCTGGTTGAATTTTTGGGGTCACTCAGGATACTATCATATCATCTGCAAATAGTGATACTTTGACTTCTTCATTTCCACTTTGTATCCCCTTGGTCTCCTCTAATTGTCTTATTGCTTTATCTAGGACTTAAACAACTATGTTGAAGAGATATGGAGGGAGTGGGCAGCTTGTCTTGTCCCTGATTTCAGTGGGATTGATTTAAGTTTCTCTCTATTGAGTTTGATGTTGGCTATAGGCTTGCTGTATATTGTCTGTACTATGTTTAGATATGTGCCTTCTATCCCTGATCTCTCCAAGTTTATATGGTGGATTTCATTGATGGATTTCCATATGTTGCATGCCTGGTATGAAGCTTACTTGGTCCTGGTGGATGATATCTTTGATGTGTTCTTGGGTTCAGTTTGGAAGTACTTTATTGAGTAGTTTTGCATTAATGTTCATAAGGGAGATAGGTCTGAAGTTCTCT
The DNA here is from genome assembly GCA_010120015.1 of Rhombomys opimus. Lineage (NCBI taxonomy): Eukaryota > Metazoa > Chordata > Mammalia > Rodentia > Muridae > Rhombomys > Rhombomys opimus. Next base: position 1,807,850 of record REGO01000303.1, read on the forward strand.
TTTTGTTGTTGTTGTTGTTGGGACTTTTTGTGGTTTAGGTCTCAAGGTGACTGTGGCTTCATAGAATGAGTTTGGTAATGTTCCTTCTGTTTCTATTTTGTGGAATAGTTTGAAGGGAATTGGTGTTAGCTCTTCTTTGAAGGCCTGGTAGAATTCTG
>REGO01000303.1:1843013-1863812 GCA_010120015.1 Rhombomys opimus
CAAGACCATCACTTTGCTCCACAGAAGCAGAGAATCCAGGGAACCTGCTATTCCTAAGTTACGCTTCTCTTGCTGTGATAAACAGAGGGATTCATTTTGTTCTTCAAGTTGTACACTTAACTTTGGAGGTGTATAATTTTCCACCTCTTGCTGATATACTTCCCTTTAAATTCTTTATCTGTTTTTGCTTTCTTCCCGGACAGTCTCTTTTGCATCTGCTCCTCACTCTGTGTACGCATATTTCCCTTCACAGTTAATTTTCTACTTCTATTGAGGCTATAGTCTAAATTTAGAATTTATTCTTCTCATGCATTTCATTTCTGAGAAAAACACATGGATATTTGACATTATTGGATCCTTTTCAAAGTCCATATTACTAGCATGTTTTTTAATAATTAAATTTAACAGCAAATTTAAAATATTTTTACAAAATTGTAGTCTTGTTATGTTCTATCAAGCTAATTGAAATTATACAATATACATATAAGGGTAAATATTTAATGAAAAACTACTTATTTGTTGAAAAAATAAAGATAGGAACCAGAATAGTTTTCTGTTTCACTCATGAGATTTTGAACAGATATAAGACATAATTAAATTATATTGAATTTAATTATAAACTTCATACATGATTAAATGATATATTTCATTCACTAATATTAAAACATTAAATCATATAATTTTTATCTATTTAAGAAATTTTCTCATGAAATATAAAATGCACAGAGAGGTTAAATGATTTAATAATTTAATTGGAGTGATTAAATATACTTACAAAAGGGCTAGTATTAGCTGCATCTAATTTTTCAAAGCTAAGAGTTAATACTTACCATCTGCGAGCTAAATGATAACACAAATATTCTAAGAATAAAGACAAGAAGTCAAAGCCAGAGTTCAGCACTTACTAAGAGTTTTGATAAATACCAGTGGCCTTCCACACCCTCTGAGGACTGATTGCAGCACACTTCCCTCCCTGAGACAGCTGCATTTGTGAATGATCAAGTCATTCTCTAAAATGCCAAGGAAGGTGGATCTATGTCTACAGTATTCCATGTGTGAATTTAGCTACAGTTGGATTCAAAACATTGAAAAACATTTCATCAGTACTGAACACCTCCAGAATTTCATCTGATCAGCATTCCTGAAGCAATGCAACTTTGGCATAGTTTGTGTTTTGTATTAAGTATTATTAGCAATCCAGAGTTATCTAAAATACGCAGGAGTATATAAACATGCTGCATTCAAACACTTTGCCACTCTTTTATTAAAAATTGAATCAATAAAGTAATTTCACATCCTTGAAGGATTCAAGAATGCCAAGGAATGACTGTTTATGGATTAATTATACATATTTTCTCACATGCTTTAAGTCATCTCTAAATTAGTTATAACACATAACACAAGCAAACATTATACAAATAGTTGTTATGTTATATTATTTAAGGAGCAGTAACAAGAGAAAAGCCTGTGCAATTCCGTACTGAGTTGTTTTTTTCTGGATATAAATGTAGTTCTGTCTATGTGATTGAGACTATGTAATTTCAGAACTTGTATTCCCTGGTATACAGTATATGTTATGGCAGGGTGTGAACTAAAGAGAAAAGGCAAGACATAGAGAGGGAGAAAAAGAAATGGAGAGGGAAACATTTCACTAAGTGATTTTCATTTCACTGAATTGATAAATATAATCATTTGTTCTTTTATGTGTGCTCAATGAAGGAGCAATGCATTTGCTTCATAAAAGCGCTCTAAAGGCTTCAAATCATTTCCAAACCCGAATGGGAAAACAGAAATATTAGCATTAGAGTGTGGTCAAGAGATTGCTGCAGAGCTTTGATATTTTCTTATGTCCAGTAGGTCCTCTTTGTCAAAAAACAATTTTTTTTTCAGTTGATGCCAGAAAGACTTGGTATTTGAGAAGTCCCGGCCTCTCCAGTTGCCATATGGGTGGCATTGAAAAGACAGAGGGTGTTGCTCTGCCCTGTGTTGGCAAGTCTGAGGACCCACAGCTCTGCCCACAAGCAGTCCCCCTGGCCCTGGTTGGTGAAAGTGAACTTGTGGGGTGCCTTTCCTCGCTCCACTCTCTCTACTTCTGTGTAAATAGGATCGTTTCAATCACATCTTCTCTGTGTCTATGACTGTTCTCATATCACGAGAATCTCTGCGTCTGCTTTGGATTTATTTTGAAAGTTTTTCTCTTCATGGAAAAAAGTGTACAGTAAAATAAAAGATATTTCCTGTGCCGTGTTAAAAAAAAAAGAGATTTTTTTCATGTTCATAGATACATCTGAAAGGGGGAAAGACTGGCTACCTGAGAGCCAATGAGTAACAATTTCTTAAGGAGCAGATCAAAAAGCTTAGGTTATCCTTCATAGTTCTCACAAATCTACCTAGTTACCTGAATCCAAATGCAAAGCCATGTTTTCAAAGAGAATGTAGTTAAAGGTGCATGAAACTTGTGTGCACAGAGGGTATGACATCTTTGAATTATTTATTATCCATAACATTAAATATGCAATCTCATTCTTTAAAATATCTTGTCTCTCAAATTAATGTCATATGTTAAAATCCACATAATCAGCCATTTGAGCTCACAAACTCAAGGCAGCTGGATTTACAGGCACAAGCCTAAAATCAAGAAAGTCAGCATTTGGGGATGGATAGTTGAGGGGCTCACATGGCTTCACCCCACAACCAAGGAATGTATTGGCAGCTGATGGTTTCTGGAGCACGGAAAGTCAGTCTTCCTTGGGCATAGTTTACTGTTGGGAGCCTGAGCTCCAGGCACCATTGGCAGAGGGCCCCAACACATGTCCATTCTTCTATACACAATAGTGATTGGATTCAGTGGGTTAGACAAGTAAGAAAAAAACAAAAGAACATAAAATTAGAGGATAAGTATTAGAATAGAGAGAGAGGATTCAGGGCTTGAAGGAGGTCGTATTTGTATTGGATAGATACAACTACTCACATACATGTATGAAATTATTAAAAACAAATACAAATATTCTTTAAACACTTGGAAAGCTTAATTTTAAAAGCTCATTAAAAGCCCTGCTACAGATCACAACTAAAAGTTAAACTCAAATATATAAAAATTCTCAACCATGTTTATTTTGTTGTGCTTTCCAACATCATATTATATGTTGAATATGACAATGTAACTCTAATTAAAAAAAAAGAGTATATCCAATTTGATGGGTCTTTATTTTCCAAGAAGAAGTTTTTTTCTGGTTTTACATGCATGTGTTCTCATGAATACACACACGCAAGTGTATGTGCTTGCGTGTGTGTGTGTGTGTGTGTGTGTGTGTGTGTGTGTGTGTGTATGGATAGAAATAGAATACAAAAATAACAAAGATTATTTCACTATGAAAATCTCATATTAGCTTAACTAAAGTAACGGTACATTTTGAAGATGTCAAGCAGAAGGAATCAGAAAGCAAATTCCTAACAAATTTATAATCAGAGTACAAAACTGAGCAAATTTTATTGCCAATTTTTATAAACAAATTAGAAAACTTCAAAGACAAATTTTATTCTAGATCAATAGCCCTCTTATAATTCTGTAAAAATAATTTTCCACAGTACCTTGTTTAGGGGTATGCTGCTACAGTAATTAAGCTGAATTTTAAGTTACAGAAGGTAAGACATCTGTTAGGTTCAGAAGTCCAAGAACATTTTAGAGAAGGAATTGAAAATATTAATCAAATCTTGTAACTTTCATCTTACGGTGATTGTTTTCTTGGTCAGAAATATGTCTGTTAGCACAGAAGGACAGTCTACAGAGATCACATATGGGTCTAAAACAAATAAAGACAACACTTTTGGGCAAAATTAATGTTATTTTAAGACTTTGGCACAATTATTAGAAATAACTTCAAGGTGTTTGTTTAACCAAATAACAAATTATATAGCATTTTATGTTTGCCAAAGTCGTGTTGCAGCTCTTAATTTCCATAATTTTTATGACAAAAGAAAATGCTTTCCAACCCTTCTATCCATAACTTAAAGAGCTGACAGAGCAGAAATGTCATTTGGATTTTCATATCCGTGCATTTATAGGCTAATGAAATTCTTTATGTAATAGCACTTCACTTTACAGATGTTTCTCTGCTAATTGTAGTTATCCAAATAATTTTTAAAACATGTTCAGTTTATTAATAATTATCATTATCAGTACTAATTGTATGTCTGTGACCTGTGTGTGGATATGTACTTGCTGTGGACCCAAACATGCCTTGGTTTGTCAGAGGACAAAGTTGCAGGGTGGGTTCTCTCCTTTCATCTCTACAGTCTTTCACTGGTCTAAGTGACAGCAGGTGGTAGAGCTACTATATGCTCTAGAGAGCTCTCACGTTCTGTTTCTCAGCAGTCACAGAAATTCTTTACGTGTGTTAACTCAAAAGTCATGAGGGCCCCAAAGTAGCTGAATGCTGTCTTAACTTTCTGTTTAGTAGAATCATTGTTGTGTTTTCTTCTAGAAGTATTTCTTTCATTAAACACTGTTTCTTTGAAGCTAAAATACTCAGGCCAGCATATTATAACATCATAGTTCTAGAAAGTAAAAATCTTCCTAGAAGAATAATCAGGAAAATAATGGGTTGGACGACTTATCTTTTCTTCTTGATTCTTTGATCCAAGAATCCTTGCTTTAAAAAAAAAGAAACAAACAAACAAACAAACAAAAAGAAACAAAGGAAGAAATAAAGAAACAAAAGGTGAAGAAAAAAAGAAAACACTGTATATTAGTACAGATTCATAATATCCCAAAAATGTAAATTTTAGCATATGTTACCCCAAATTGTGGTACTTTAGAATTTAAGAAGTCACCAGAAGCAAGAAGGTCATGTTCACCTTTCCATTGATGCTTTCCTCAAAAAAAACTTGCAAGGGTAACCTCTGAACTATTATTACACTTTTCCCTTGAAACACAGCCTAAGAACCTTTTATGAAAAGTAACTTTGTTTCCAAAGGAAAATAGCATCATTGTCCAGGAAGACAAGAAAGCATGGATAAGGATCTACCATACAGAATTTTTAAAACTCTCCTCAATTAATATTAAGTTGAATTTTTATTTTTTATTTCTATAGGACATACACTCTTCATCAAATTTAATCTTAAATATATATGAATTTATTTGTCTTTTGTGTCATATTTTATAGATTCCTAAGCTGCATTAAACTTAAAAATATCAAATATGTGCCTGTTTTCCTTGCTGATTTTTTTTTTTTCTTGCAGATGACCATGAACTTGGAGTGGCTTAGAAAAGAAAATTATCTTCTCTTTTAGAGCTTTACCCAAGCCTTGGAAGATAGTATAATTTATCTGACACTTCAAAATGACATTCTCCTCTTCTATGAAGACAGACAGATAAACAGACAGATATATATAACATGTATACATGCATACATACACACACATACATAATACAGTCAGACAGACAGACACACATGTGAATGGCAGAGGTATATAGTAATATGGTAAATTTCATGAGCATGTGTTGTTGCCATACATTTTGTGAATCAAATTCCTTGACCACAAACAATGGTGTGTAATAGCATTTTCCCCTTTCATTATATTCTGGCTTATAGCCCACTGAGCAATAACAAGTGTATTGAGGGCAGGTATTTCCCTTATTAATTAAATATCTCTAAAACCACATTTGGAGACATGCTAGAAGAGACCTAACTTATTCCTAGGGCTTTCTTAGTCGAATCAAGTTGATGATCAGATTATCTATTATTGATGCTTCTCCAGACTTACTGAGTCAGGCTGGTTGAAAGCCAAGGTAGGTCAAAAACTAGGTCACTTATGCCAAACTGTTAATCAAACTGTTCATGAAAAAGAAAGAAAAATAAAGGCAACGTAAAATTCTACTTCAATAACCACAAGAATAATAAAGCAAAGCAGACACATGGCTGGCATGGAAAGTCTAGTCCGTTGTCTAATGCTGAGCAAGATCTGTAATACAGAACTGTAATATAGAACAGGAAGTGAAAATAAACCCTTTTCTATCCACATTGATTTTGATTCTGTTGTTTTATCCTAGCGATAGAAACCCAAATTGGTAGAAAGATTAACGTAGATAAAGCAGTGTCAGGATTTTTGAAGACTGATTCCAATTTTGGAAGGACTTTTATTGTGCAGACTTGTACCCAAGGGTATAACATGAAACAGAGGAACCTTTTGAGATGGCCCTATCCTAGATGTGCCCTCTATCCTTGACTCCTTAATTCTGGCTTTAGATCTTCAACACTTATTATTTCCATGAACCAGTTAATACTTACCTATTTGCTATTTATTAGCAGGAAAATATTAAAATATACTTGAATATACATTTATAACAATTGGAATGGAGTAATAAAATTTATTCTTTTTACTAAATTTGTATAGCTCATGTGTATACATGTATCGATTGATAGCCATGAATTAATAATAGAACCAAATTTAGCTTTAAATTTACCTTTAATGATATGACTTGAAACTAAGCATGATGAGGACATGGTTCAGAGGCTGAGAGGTAAATTGAGTATTATTAGGGTAAGAGATTTTTAGTATGCTAACATTTCCCCCTTGACCTGGGTAGAAATTATTTCAAGATACTAATAATAGCATGGAATCATGGAATGTATAATGGCAAAGAAGGAAATTTGGAACTAATGGATAGTAGGAGACTGGACATGAAAATATAATTTTGATAAGAGAAGCTGTTTTTGTTTGCTGTGTTAGCAATGAGGACAAGAGTTCAGATTCCAGCACTAGTGTCCAAAACTGTCAAAAATGCATGTATGGTAACACCAGCAGTAAGAATCAGAGACAGTGACCACAGAGGCTCAGTGGCCAGGCCAGCTAAACAACAGTTATACTCTCAGTTCACTAACAGACTGTTTCGTGAAGAGTAGTAATGTGGAAATACGTAGAAGATACTCAGTGCTGAGTTCTGGCCTTTACATTCACACCTGCAGGCAAGTGCACCAGCACATACATATGCACACAATTACACACACATACACACACACGTAAACACATGTTGCATCCATTTCCTTATTATATCTTTAATATTTATATTCTTATCACAGTCTCCATTTGTCTAATCCAGGTGAGAGTGAATTTATGAAAAACTAATGTGTAGGAAAGGAAGAATAGAACAGTAGCTATGTGAGAACTGAGGGAAGCTTTTACTGTGTAGTTGATCTATCATGCTCAGAAACCATTTAAACCTTCCACTCAATAGGCCGAATTTCTGCATGCAATTCTCAGCTCCAAGATATCTTACCTGTCATCTGTAGCACAAATACCATCCTTCAGCATATCTTAGTAACTTTTCAAAAATGTAGGCAGAATCAGATTTCAGTTTCTTGGACCCACTGTGCTCCACCCAGTCCTTCACACATGCTTTTGGGCTTTATGCTGTCACCTGCTTTGATCTCATATTCCCCTTCTCAACTTCCTATTTCTTTCTCAAATGTAGCTGTTGTCCTTGTTACATAGAATCTAGTGTCAAAGTCTTCCCTCTGTTACATTGAGTTAGCATTATGAAACAGACAACTGTTTTGATGCTTCTCACACAATTGTATAATTATTTGATTACCATTTCTAATTTTCTAGCTAGAGCATGGCAGAAATTCCCTGTAATAGAGAAATCACCTTATGAATTTTTGTAGCAGAACTGATCATCAAAGAGCCTCGAAGGCAGAATTTTCTTTTCATTACACAATGACAACTTAAGTGATTAAAAGTCTTCATTAAGTCATACCTGTTTGAGAAGATCATCAGTTGGAACTAATAGGAATAAAAATGTGTCTGCTCTGTCATCAGCATGAGCATTCAATTTTATGACAAGGGCAAAAAGGTCACAAGGAATGAAAACACTGGGGAGCATGGATCACGGCCACAGCAACTTATAATTTGGAAATGGGATTATTCCTGCCAACAGATGTGCCATTTGTAGGAAATTCTGTAATTAAGGGATGTACTAAGACAGAGCTTTAATATATTTAAAACAAAATATGCGGAATTTACTAGCTACCCTATTTCAGGTTATTTTAATTTAATTTATTTATTTATTACAATTTATTCACTTTGTATCCCTTCTTCAGCCCCTTCCCTCATCTCCTCCTAGTTCCACCTGCCCTCTCTCTTCTCCTTAGTCCCCTGATAGGGGAGGACCTCCTCCCCTTCTATCTGACCCTAACTTATCAGGTCACATCAAGGCTGGCTGTATTATCTTCCTCTGTGGCCTGGCAAGGCTGCACTCACGTGGGAGAGGTGACCAAAGAGCAGGCCACTGAGTTCATGTCAGAGACAGCCCCTGCACCCCTTGCAAGGGAACCCAGAGAGGCAAGGCAGCAGGAAGGGCACTGGGAGTGGGCCTGAGTGTCAGCATCTTGAGTCTTCCAGCTCCGAACCAAAGGAAGGGGAGATTTCAGGCAGCCGGTGTGGCTCTTGCCTGTTCTGGCTGGTGTGGCCTGTACCTGAGCAGTGGAAACCTGTCTGAGGTGACAGTATGGTAAATGGTAGGCGGGGCGGCGGGGGAGGGGCATGTAGCATGGGAAGAGGTATCTGGGGGTAGGTCTTATCAGAACCAAGGGCATGGGGAGGTTCTGAGTGCAGGTAGGGCTGTTATCTGTTTTGAATGGCCTAACCTGCACCCGAGGAGCAGCTGTCTGAGAAGCAGCTCGTAGCACTGGAGGTGATCCAGCAACAGGGACATGCAGTAGGCAGTGTTGGGGATTGTAAGCGTGTCAGCGTTGGGCTTGTAACCTAGGGAATGAGGGGGTTCACACAGTAGTTAGGGCTCTTACTTGTTCTGGCTAGCATGGCTTACACCTGAGCAAAGGAGGTCCACAGATCTAGGAACAGGTACATGGAGGTGAGAAGGGGTAGGGAGGTAGAGGTTGCTGTAATAGGACATCTGGGTCCTGGTAGAGCCATATTGCCCTGCCTGTTGCTAATGGTGACATGATCCACACTGGTGTCTAGGCATCTGAGTTTGAGGTGAATATAGGCATAGGAACATATGCCTACACACATATATACATTCGTACGCACATACATACATACATACGAGTGATGTTTTTGTTGAGTGGGTGTTTTTTGTTTCTTTTTTTTTTTTGGTCTTCTAGTCATTGTGATCTTTATTTCTGGCTGTGGGCATAACTTTCTGTGTATCAGGGAGTCTCCATCAGAGTTGGGGGCTGGATTTCTGGTAGATAAATCGGACTTTGAACTAAATTAAAATGTGCAAATTTTAGTAGAAAGACAAACTTAATTTCTAACACTTTTGAATTTTAAAGATTTCTTGGACCTCTTTTACTTTTATCTACTTCTTTAAAATACTATCATAAGATATTTTAGAATTCTTGTTTGCTCAGTGTTTTTGATGGTCATTTACTTCGTATTTACCTTTATTCTACTGTATTTCTTTTGGGTAGGTATGAGCATGCCACATTTCACATGTGACATCAGAGGAGATCTTACAGGTGTCAATTCTCTCTTTCCATATGTGAGTCCCAGGAATTGAACTTAGGTCATCAAACTTGATAGCAGACACCTTTACCCATTTATCTAGTATTTTAAATCAAGTAATTGAGCTAATAGAAAAGAGTTTTAAATAGCAAATTAAATTAAGCTTTAATGACAATATTACCCTCAAACACGTGGATGATTAAATATATTTCACAGATTGCAGAAATGTTTTTCCAAAGATTATACTGTATGCTGAATGTATGCTAACATGGTTTGCATGTGGTTTAACAAGGGTTTGTGTATTATGAGGTTGACTCAAAGTTTGGAGGGATTATAAAATGATGGAACATTAAAAAAAAAGCGGTCTTTGGTCCAGCAGGGCATCTCTCTTCTTCTGACAGCATGGCAAGCATTTGAGCAACCAGTATCCACCCATGAACTATCCAGGGCAAGGCAGCAGAGGAAGGCAGCAAAAACGGCACTGGAAGGTTGCTCAAGGACAGTTGTTCTCACAGAGGAGCAGAGTTCAGTTTCTAACACCCATATTTGGTGGCTCTAAACGTCTCATAACTTTAGCAGCCAGAGAATATATTACCCTCTTCTGGCTTCTGTAAGTACCAATACCCATATACCTATGCACACACACACACACACACACACACACACACACACACACACACATGCATGCACAGACACACATAACAATAAATATTTTTTCAATGTCTTTTTGTATAGGTTATGAATCTGGAATGACTAGAAAGAGGAACATGGTAGCTGAAGTGATAGCACAAAGAAGGTGGTGAAATACGGGTGGCATGAAATTCGCCAGGGCACAGGGGAAGAGGATGCATTCAGTCCTAATGGGACTTGATGTGCTGGGAGGAGTAGGGGAGGGGAAATAAGAGGAAGAATGGTGGGACAGGAAGGAGGGGGCTATGACAGGAATGTAAAGTGAATAAATAAATAAAAACTTAAAAAAGAAAAAAAAAGTGCCATCAGGGACATGGTGGGGGGTGGGGCCAGAACCAAGCAATAAGGGAGCAAACAAAGGCGAGAAGAGAAGGAATAGGGACAGGAACTCTATGACTTTGTATGCAGCCTAGAATTTTAAAATGTAGCAAGAGTACAAATAATTCCACTGCCTTAGTGTGGTAATTTCCTTTCGAGACAGACTCATCGTGTCTCCCGGGCTCTCTCTGTGCATTAGGGGGTGGGCCACGCGTCAGTCCCTGCCCCAGGCTCTTGAGTGCTAAGACCACAAGCTTGTCCAACCACATCTAGCCCGAGACTATCCTTCATGACAGTAACATTGTAAGCCGTAAGTTTTCATTCCTAACAGAAAAGGTATGTGTCCTTGACCTAAAGATCAGACAAACACGAAAACAGTTAGTGATGTTTCTACAAATAAAAAAATCAACAAATAGGTAGCTAATTAGTATTTATAACTCATTTAATAATTTCATTAATACATGAACGTCCAAAATTCATAGTATTATATTTGGTGTTGCTGTTGTGTGAAATATTTTTGCTCTTTTTTCCCCCACTGAGCATATTCCATGGAAGTAACAGATAAAAGAAACAGAAAATTATACACACACACACACACACAGACACACACACACACACACACTGCATTTCAGTCCAAGTATTGAAAGTCAGTGAAGAATACCACAAAGACTGTGATCTTCTTAAGAACAGCAATGCCCATGGTAGCTCAATATCCAAGTGGGTTCTCTAGTAAGGGAAACAGGGACTATTTCTGACATGAACTTAATGGTGAGCTCTTCGACGCCCCGCTCCCCCGAGGGAGGAGAAGCCTTGCTAAGCCACAGAGGAGGACATTGCAGCCAGTCCTGAAGAGACCTGATAAGCTGGGGTCAGATGGAAGGGGCGGAGGTCCTCCCCTATCAGTGGACTTGCAAAGGGGCACAGAGGAGATGAGGAAGGGAGGGTGAATTAGGAGGGAATGAGGAAGGGGGCCACGGCTGGGATACAAAGTAAATAACCTGTCATTAATATAAAAAATAAATAAATAAAAAGAACAGCAATGCACAGGATATGGCCAGGTATAAACAGAGAGGGAATAGGAATGTTTTCCATGTTGAAATGTCTGTGACCTGTGGCATGTCAGGCCAAGCAAAGGGGGGTAATTGGAAAGCACTGTGCCAACAAATGTAAATGTTCTGCACGTTAAATGCTGAAAGACCATGCAAAATGGATTGAGGAGAATGACGACGGTCATTATGACTGGAGGAAGTCTGAAGTTTCTCATTCTTCTAATAGACTTTCCTGAGAATGTTCATTTTTTTTTATGGGGGAATCCACGGCTTCTGTGATAATGCTACTTAAATGGTGTTTTTCAAAATCTTCTTGTGATTCTGAGGTGCAAAAAGTGCAAAGATTAGTTTGAACTTCTCATTCACTTACTGGGAATTGCAATTTTAGATTAAAAGAGATGAGCGTACCTGGTGAAAATAGGTTTCTTTAGAAATGTGCTTTCCAGAGCTGATATCTGATTTGTAATATATGTGTTGCTCATCATTAGCTGCAAACAGAAGCTCCTTTTTATAGTATAGGAACATTTTAGTTTCATTAATTCCCAGTTATTAATTTTGGTCTTAATGTCTGCACTACTTGCCTCTTAACTGAAGAAGATGCCAGAAGATGGATAGACTGCCCGTGCTCATGTGTTGGTAGGATAAATATTGTAAAACTGCAAAATCCTACAAAATCACTCTACAAATTTAACACAATTCCCATAAAAACTCCAGCCCACTTCTTTACAGCAATTGAAAAAAATCTCAAATTTCACATGGAAACGCAACAGACCCACGGTACCATAAAGAATCCTGAACAACAAAACCGTTTAACTGTTTAACTTCTTTAGTTCTTTATATATTCTGGATATCAGCCCTCTGTCATATATAGGGTTGGTGAAGATCCTTTCCCAGTCTGTAGGCTGTCGTTTTGTTTTGATGACAGTGTCCTTTGCTTTACAGAAGCTTTTCAGTTTCATGAATAACATTTGATTATAGTTACAGTATCAAGTCTTACCGTTTATTATTTAGACTTCAGTAAGTTATGTCCAATCTCTACTTTCACTTTTGTCATTTATAAGGACAAAATACATTTATGTTACATTAACACGTCCTTTGTTTTATAAAATTTCAGATTAAAAGATTGTTGGCATGTTTAAAAAGGTATAACACATAGGATGATTTTGTAATCACATCTTGATTGTGTATTTGACATTTACCTTGCCTGCAGTTCAAGTCTCACATTTGCTTGTGGCCAGTGTCAACCTCACTTATCTGCATGGGCAATAAAATTTCTTGCATAAAAAGAACCCCCAGTGTTCACAATGAGAAAATTAGGATCAATAGTGGTGAGGTTTCGTAAAACACATTATGTCTTCCTTTTTATGATTAGCTTTTTGTTGCATTAAATGTATTTTTAAATCAATTATATCTTTTGCTAACATACATTGCTTTGTTTGGCAAAACTCTTTATTTTAGGTATGTAGTTATGACACAGACTGTACCATAATGTATAGAACATTCTCTAAATACATTCTCTAGGGCCTTTGTCAGATCCATAGCATCTTCACCATGAGTGATCTGCTTTTTCATGAAAATGCAACACTGGTAATTTGAAATTCTGACACAGAACAATGGTTTGAAATGAAAAGAAAAATTACAGACATTTTAAATCACATGTCTTTGTTTTTTATTTGTGTGTGTGTGTGTGTGTGTGTGTGTGTGTGCCTATGCACTAGTGAATGGGCTTGCATACTGTGCCATGCTCTAAGTGGAGGGCAATGAACAACTTTTTGGAGTTGGTTCTATCTTCTACCATGTGGGTCCTGAATATTGAGCTCAGGTCCACAGCAGAAGGATGGTTAACCTGATGAGCCATTTTACCTGCCCACGGACTGAAAGAAATTCTAAAATTATCCCACTTCTAACATTATATTAATTATCTTAGGAATGCAAAATTATGGATGATTTTAGTGCCAATGTGGCTAGCCTCTAAAATCCGTTATTATGATAATTAATGCTTTAGTGAATCTGATTCATATTTAAATTTGTACATAGAAATATAAATATAAATCCCAGTGAGGTATAACACAAGCATTTGAAATACATATGCATAGTATAATGTCTAAATCATATTAACCACATTTATTTCCTCATGCATTTAGCATTTATATATAGTAAAAACTCAAAATTCATTCTCATAGCTTTTTTAAAATTACGTTGTTATTTGTAGCTACACTGCCCAGGAATAACATGGCAACCTTTACTTCTGTCTCCCTGTGACTTGTACCCACTGATCAACCTCTCCTGCCCTCTCCTCCTCTGATGGCCATGATCCTGTGTCATGTTTTGTGAAAATAACTGTTTTGATTTCTATATATTAGTGAGGTTATAAAGTGTTTGTATTTCTGTGCCTGGCTTATTTCACTTAGTAGGTAGAATAATCTCTAGATTTCTCTATAGTGTCATAGATAATAGGGTTTTATTCATCTTCATCAGTGAATGAAATTTTATTGTGTTTGACTTATTTTCTTTATTCGCTCATCAGCTGAGAGACCCTTAGTTGTTTCAGCATTCTACATATTATGAATACTTGGCAATGAACATGAGTACACACATACCCTTTACATTTTTTTGTTTTGTTTCCTCTAGACATATCTTTTTTCCTCCTCGTATCATTTTTAATTTCTGAATTAAAATAATAACCAAGTCATAATTATGCCTACATACAACTGCTGATATAACTCTCCTACATACAACTGCAAATGTATTATGTATTTTAGAATACATGTCAATGTCGCCTGAGGGACATTCTTTTAGCGTCTCCAGACTTACTAATAATAACCACTGATATTATCTCAATTGATGCTACATTACATCATAAAAAAAGAGAGAGGAAAGATAATGCAAATATCTGTTCTCTCTCTTCAACATACATATATGATGTTCTTACAAAAATAGGGAGAGATGCTCTCAGGTCTATTATAATTCTTGTTTCAGCTATTGGTCACATGGCCTTGGCTGGTATCTTCTACTATCCATTCTGTATTTCCTTCATCCTATGCAAGCACCGGGTACTAGAGCTATAAGATAGCATAAACATACTAAAATCTATACACCTAAAGAAGATAAACAAGAAAGAGGACCAGGGGTATGATGATCCTCAGCTAGAAAGACAAAGGGGATGGACATTGGATGTAGGAGAAAACAAGTAACAGGAGAGGAGCCTACCACAGAGGGCATCTGAAAGACTCTACCTAGCAGTGTATCAAAGCAGATGCTGAGACTCATAACCAAACCTTCAGCAGAATGCAGGGAATCATATGAAAGAAGGGGAGTTATTATGACCTGGAGAGGACAGGAGCTCCACAAGGAACAATTATATCAGGGCACAGGGGCCTTTATGAGACTGTTTCTCCAACCAAGGACCATGAATGGGTATAACCTAAAACCCCTGCTTGGATGTAGCACATGGTAGCTCAGTACCCAAGTGTGTTCCCTAGTAAGGTGGATAAGAATTATTTCTGACATGAACTCCGTGACTGGCTCATTGAGCTTCCTCCACTCCCCCCGAGGGAGGAGCAGCCTTACTAGGCCACAGATAAGGTCATTGCAGCCAGTCCTGAAGATACCTGATAAGCTAGGGTCACATGGAAGGGGAGGAGGTCCTCCCCTATCAGTGGACTTGGAAAGGGGCATGGGAGGAGATGAGTGAGGGAGAGTGGGATTGGGAGGGAAAAGGGGAAGGGGCCACGGCTGGGATACAAGTGAATGACATGTGATTAAAAAATAATAATAATAAAATAAAAAATGAATAAAGGTGTGGGTTACTCCTCCAAGAAAAGACCCAAGACATAGCTTGCAGTAAGAGTAATGAATCATATAATTCTGTTTTAACTATATAAATATTTAATAATTAAGATCATTAAGCTAGCTAGGCACATCTCCATAGTAATTCAACCTCTAGATGATTAGCCTAACATTGTTTATGGAATTTGAGTACATTTGGCCACTATTGATCCTGCAGAAAAATGGGATATTATGGCCACTGAAACTAATGGTAAACTCTTTAAATGACATAGCCTAGAAACTATTTATTCATACAAAGATATTTTGGAACTATTATTATCATTTGATAAATCACAACTATATATTACGGAGTACAATGTATTATGTTATACTACTGTGCTCTCAGTATGGAATGATTAATTCCAGCTAATTAGAATATCCATCATCTCAATTACCCATTGTTTTTGATGATGACTTATTTTAAATTCTGAAGAATTTTGAAGCACAAACATACAATGATAAATGAGAACTTGCCATGCAATAGCTCTCACAAGTGTGTTCCTTTGTCTACCTCCAACTTTGTTCCCATTGTTCACTGTGTCCCCATCTCTTTCTGACTCTCCAATTCTCGTAACTACTGTTCCTCTACTTTTGTAAATTCACTAGTTTTAGTTTCCACATACAAGTGAGACACATGATATGTATCACTCTTCATCTGCTGAGTTATGGATATGCAGGAACCAAATTGCAGCTCAATGTTATGTGCTGTCTCTTTTTAGCATGAATGAATTAACCACTTTTATTATTTTAAAATTAATTATTTTAAAGAATACTGTTTAAGTTATCACTTTTCTATTGCAGTGATAAAATATGACCAATTCAACTTATAGATGATAGAGTGTATTTGTGACTTATAGTTTCAGAGTGTCGGAGTCCATGGTAGTCATGACAGTAGGCAGGCAGGCAGGTACTGTAGGAGCAGATGAGAGCTTTACTAGTCAAACACAACCATGAGGCAGTCCTTTGAAAGTTCAGAGCCTGCCTCTAGTGACAGCCCCCCTAATACTTCCTGAGCAGTTGCACCTATGGGAGATAAGGTGTGCAAATGCCTTAAAGTTGGTGCCAGATCTTTGTGGAAATGACATTATGTAGTCACATTACTCATTGAACATATGTCTTAGTGAAATCTTTCTGATTGGAGGAAAGCCATCGAGAAAAACAATGTTCTAGTTTATGACAATATGCAGTTATTTGTTGTCTTCAAATGTTTGCTGAACCTCTCAAGGACACAGTGTTTATGGAATGATGGTCATCAAAGTGAAACCCAGATAGTATGAACAAGATTATCCACACAACACAGAAAAAAAGCAGGGTAGGGAGACAGAACTTCCTTCTTTTCAAGAGCTTATCAGGCATTCAAAATAACTATTTTGTTTTTTTTTCATATTTCATAATACATATGAGAGATGCATTTTGTTATTCATAAACAGAGTAGTCAAAACCTGTTTTACTAATAGAGTGAACATTCAACTAATGTGAAGACTGCTGTTGCAGCGAATAGAAGATGATTAATGGCATCCCATTTATAAAGGCTAGAAAACTGTCAATAAAAAGTTCATTTATCTATTTTCCCATGTCTGCAATAAAATACCTTCACCTGAATGACATAGTGTGAAATGAGTGCCAATGCTAAACATACAGAAATGCCTACCTTGTACTAAATAGCTATATTGATCTGAGAAGCTGCATCAAAGCAATTGCCTACGTATAATTATTGTCTCTCTTCCAAAATATCAAATCTTGCATGATGCAAAGTTTAAATACTCAGTGTATGTGTGTTTTTATTAAATATGTTCAATATTGTTTAGCCTTCCTTTCTGAATTTGATCTATAAACAAATGAATAGAAAATGAGTTTAATAAATCATTGGTGGCAGGTTCAAGAGAGTCCTGCTGTTCTTTTGGCTGAACACAAACTGAATATGCTCTAAACTTTTAAAAGAAGACGGTGAATAAATTGGGTAATAAAGAAAGATTATAGCCAGGAACTGTTTGTAAACTTTGTTTTTCACATAGTTTAATGAAAAGCCATCACTTATTTGTTTTAAAATTTTTTTGTTATGTTTAAAAAATAAACCATAAAACCCTGTACCTGACTTTCATGCTATGAGTCATAATATTAGAAAGCTATTACTTTAAGTCATTCTTTATCAGGGTGTTCATGTGTTCTCGGTCAGGTTTTATGTCTCTGAAGAGAGCAATTCTTGCTTTATTTATTTTATATGAAATTTATACACTCTTAAGTTAAGTTGATAAATGATTTCACATTTTTTTAGGATATAATAAGGAATCCCACAGTCTCTCCAGTCACATTTTTATTTATGAAAATGACACTGAGTGGAGACTGAGTAGCTCTACTCTCGGTGGATAAAACATTTTTGCCGGTGTGGACAATTTGTGTGACAGGCCAGAAGTATTTCCTGAACTCTGTATTTCAAACTGAGGTAGACTGGAGTTGGCTAAGTCTGAATGGGGGGATTAAGACAGTTGACAGTCACACCAGGAGCATATATGCAGCGCCAATTGGATTCAATGGGTTTAAAAACAAATAAATAAAGATGCAACGTTGACTAGGTATGGAACTGAGGTGCCTATATACCTATTGGAGAATATGAGGAAGGGATGAATATGTTCCAAATGCAATTTATGAAATTCTCAATGCTCAAATAAAAATACTTCTAAAAGGGTATAAATGGGTCTATGGAACATTGAAGAAACATATATTTTTAGTTCTTTCTTCTGTACCTTGTAACTGAAAGACAGCTGGACCTTGGAAAGTGTATTCTTGCTTAGAAAATCTTCCAGAAATGGAGGTGGTTAATGGCTCAGACAATCAAGCACATTTTATTCCATGTTTTTGTAATTGAAAGAATAAATATGAACATATGAACTTGTAGTTACTTCTAAACTTGATTCTTCTATTAATGTATATAAATGTGGGAGAAGGGCTGCTGACACAGGTATGTAATGCCAGCTGTTTAGGAGACGTAGGCAGCAGGGTTAGCATTCAAGGTTCAGACCTACACAAGTCAAGGCCAACTTAGTCAAGTCACCAAGACTTTGCCTCAAAGTAATAGTAATAACAAAGACAATAAATACAGACCAACAGTAGAGCGCTCACATGACATTCATGAGGTAACAATTTCAATCTTTAAAACTGCAAGATGAATGGGGGGAGGTCCCCCCCTATCAGTAGACTTGGAAAGGGGCACAGTAGTGATGAGGGAGGGAGGGACTGGGAGGGAACGAGGGTTCGGGGCACGGCTAGGATACAGAATTAATAAAATGTAACTGATAAAAAATAAAAAAAAACAAATATTAAAAAATAAATAAAAAAAATAAAAGTAAAATTAAAACTTCAGCCAATCACAACAAAACATCAAAGTATTTATAAATAAATATATGTTTAATAAGCCTTATGGATAATAGAATTCTGATAGTTTAGAAATTTTTAGCAAGATCAACATTTTGACATTTAAAGAAAAAAATCAGTATTTAAACACACCAAATTTAAAATGTAAATAATTTTAAGCCTTTTGGAGTTAAAAATTATATTTAAAAATCATTTTCTTTATATTTCTACATGATTATGATGATTTTATATCCATAATATATAAAAATGTTTTGTATATCCACAACTATAAAAAATAGTTTTGCTTTTTAATTTTAATAAAATTGTGCTTTCTGAAAAAATAAAATAAAATAAAACTGCAAAAAGACTGCCACAGACAATAAAAGGATATGTAGTTCTATTTACAACTCAAACAAACCCTTAAAAATCAATGTAGAATAAATTACTCATAGTTGGAAAGCTGGCATCTGTTATACATAACAGTTTCATTCAACAAACCGTATCAATTAATGAATGTAAATATCCATTATGTTTATTCATGATTGGTTCGTTATATTTTTCCTTAAAACCAGTGAAAGGAAACTGTGACTAAGTGCAAATGTAAAGTGATGGGACCATACCTGCGCCAGCTGGAATTGTGGGAAATGCGCACTTGAGAGGCACATGAAGATGAAGCTGCTTGACTTGATGTGGAGTCTAGCTGAAAGGACAAGGAACTACGGGCTGAAAGTTCCTGGTTCCCAGGCCATATTTATGCCATTTAGCAGAAACGGTCCTAGAAACTGTGTTGTCTAAAAGCTGTAAGTAAAACTTGTAAGCAGATCTTCTGTCTGCATCCTTTCTAAGCAACAGATAGAAGAAAATTAACGTTACACTTAGTTCTAGAGAAAACATCGCACATTAAATTAAAAGAACATGAGCTCACCATTGAAGAGCAATGACTGGTGAGGTAACAAGCCACTTGGACTTTACTTTTGTGTAGGGTAATAATTATAGGTCTAGTTGCGTTTTTCTACCTATAGACATCCAGTTAGATCAGCACTATTTATTGAAGATGTTATCTTTTTTCCATGCAGGGAGAGGACCTAGATCCCCTGCTCAAAGGAAGCCCATAGGCTGCTCAATTTCCAAGTTTGTACCCTACTAAGGGGATCAGGGGCTGTCTCTAACATGAACTCAGTGGCTGGCTCTTTGATCACCTACCTTGTTTGGGGGGTGGGGGAGCAGATTTGCCAGGCCACAGAGGAAGAGGATGTAGCCAGTCCTGATAAGACCTGATAGGCTAGTGTCAGATAGAAGGGGAGGAGGAACTCCTCTATCAGTGGACTAAGGGAGGGGAGTAGGGAGAGAAGAGAGTGGTTTGGTAGGACTAGGAGATGGTGGAGAGGGTTACAGCCGGGATACAAAGTGAATGAATGAATGAATGAATAAATAAATAAATATGCTCAAAAGAAAAAGAAAAACTGAACTATTTACTTTTCATAGTAACGATTTTCACAAATTCACATAAGTGAAAGAGTCCAGAATAAAATGAGTCTTTAAGCAAAGGACAGTAAGGGCTGGAGCGATCCCACAGCAATGAACGGCATCGACTACCGCTCTAGAGAATTCAAACTTGATTCCTAGGCACCTACATGAAGTGGCTCATAATTGTCTGTGACTCCAGTTCTAGAGGATGCAGGACCCTATTCTTTCCTCTGTAGATGCCACCCATAAAAGTTTCTGTCAGACCTACATTTACACAAAGTACCCATTCAAATAAAATGAAATAAATGTTAAAAAATAAAAAATAAGCTCTAAAATGAAAATAAAGAAAAAGTTATTGAAGTACCTAGCAGCTAGATGGTGAATAATATTTATACATGACTATAAAACATTTACAAAAATGTATAGAACAGAGTACATAAAGCATACAAATATAAACATGTGAAATTATTTTAAATATTTAAGAAACCATATTTCTGGACACGTCAACAAATGATTAGTTCTCACAAAGTATCTCTTTGTATATATGATTTATGTGTATAAATTATAAATATATAAAGAGTTATATATGACTATATAATTAATTTCATATAAATACATAAATTAT
>REGO01000303.1:1900943-1959658 GCA_010120015.1 Rhombomys opimus
CAGTAGAGTAGGGTACATTAGAGAGAAAGTTGACAATACAGTAGAGTAGAGAATTCAGTAGAAAACACAGTACACTAGAGAAAAGAGTAGAGTTGAGCAGCTTTCCACAGCCAATCTAGTAGAGAACAGAAGACATCAAAGTTGAGTAAAGATAGTTCAGCACAGTCCAGTACAATACAGAAGTACAATAGAGTCTGGCGAGCGCAATAGAACTGAGTACAGTTCATTTCATTTGAGTGCAGCGCAGTTTGTGGAATTCAGAGGCAGAGCAATGCAGTGAGAAGCCAAGGGAAGCCAACGTAAATCACTCTGCTGGGAGAAGAGTTTGAGGTAGAACAGCTGAGCTGAACTAGCCAGCCAGAGTTCAGAAAGAGCTAGAAAGGGTGAACTTATTCATCAGTAAGTCTCAGAGGCTGAAAACACTTCTGGCCTAGAAAAGATTGTACTGAGAAGCTTCCCGAACTAGGCCTAGGTTAGCAGACAGGCAAAAAGCCTCCAAGATGACAATTACTTCAGGGGATTTTTACAGTCATTGCTTTATGCAATGCTTTAGTTAGGTAAGTTAGATAAGCAATTGCCCAACATTCAAGATTTTTTAAATCTTTGTTATTGTTTCGTTTTGGTTTGGCTGTTTATTTTTTTAAAATAATTTATTTAATTTTATTTTATGTACATTGGCATGAGGGTGTCAGACCACCTAGAACTGCTTATGGACAGTTGTGAGCTGCCATGCAGCTGCTGAAAGTTGAACCGGGTCCCTTGGAAGAGCAGACAGTGCTCTTAACCACTGAGCCATCTCTCCAGGTGGTTTATTTTTTATTTTTCTTTTTTGAGACAGGGTTTCTCTGTGTAGCCTTGTCTGTCCTGTACTCACTTTGTAGACCAGGGTGGCCTCAAACTCATAAAGATACACCTCCCTTTTCCTCCTCAAGTGCTGGAATTAAGGGATTGTGTCACCATACCCAGCTATCTATCTTATTTTTTGATATAATGTTTTATTTAGTCTTTGAGATGTTAATTAATGAATTCAATGTATTTTGATCAATTCACCCCAACTCTCACATGCCAACTCCTCCTATACCCTATAAATGTTTTTCATTATTTTCCTTTACTTTCCATTAAAGAAACCAGCTTTTCTGTGAAGACCCAGACAGCTCTCAACTGGAGAATTCTTTTTAGAGTAGGTAGACCAACCCAGTAGGATATGTTAATTGGATCTCATTTGTCTAAAGTGTCATAAGTATTTGTTTAGGAACGTTTTTAAATATTCCAATATTATAGTATTTATTTCTTACTTGGTGCCACATTTAATTATTTTTTCAGCTCTTCCTCACAACTCAGCAGGTGCTGCAAGACAAACCAGTTTAGAGAGTTCGCATGTGGTGGCCTGTGTCCACATGTTCAGGAAATTAGGAATTTGTCAGTTTTCACCATCTTTTCTTCGATAATTAAGTCTCAGATGTCAGGTAATCATCATTTCTCATGAAATTTCAAATGTCATATTAATTAGAATGTTGGGGTAATAAATAAGGTAGTGCATTATGAGAATTAATTTGGTCTTCACTCACAAGAAGTTGTGTAATATAGAGCTTTTAAAAACTCCATTTATTTACACCCAGTTTTGGTACTTATTGTCTTTATTATTTAATTCCTTAAATGAACCACCTATGCTAGCTCTCTATTTTTACTGTTCAAAATTCTTTTTGTTTTTTCACTCTTGATGGGATGTGAAATGCTGATGTTTGAAAATGCTTTCTTCCTACCACATCTTCTTCATTTTTGCTCAGGCATGCATTGGTCTCCTGTTTTGTGTTTTCAGCTTTTCATACTATGTCTATCAAGGGTTCTTGTCTTTACCAAATTAATGTATAATGAAGATCTTACCTTCAACGAATTCTGTTTTTTTTTTTCTTGTAAAAAATAAAAGTAGTTTTCCACTATGAAGAATTAGCATATACATTATTCTATTTTACTTCTACCACAACAAAACCTTCATTAAGATCTGCAAGTTTTTCAATAAATATCTTCTGGAAATGGTCATACTTTTTTTTTCTGTTTCTTTTAAATTAGACATCTTACAGACTGAAAATCTACATTAGATATGGTGCTTAGTCTCTTATATTTTTATATTCTTTAAATCCCTTCATGACACTTATTTCATATGACCAATCCTTATAAATTGTTTCTTCAACTATGTATTTTGGTTAAACCAACGACAAAAGTACCAGTGCTTTTTATTCACATAAGATAATGTGAAAAGACTCCTCAGCCTGCCTTCTTCAACTGAGTCTCTCAATCCCTCTGCCTTTCCGTATAAAATCAGTGTATAACTGTCATTTCAGAATGTCTTGGGTATGCTATATTTCAACCTACTTACTACTATGTCTTCTGAAGTTCTGCTTGCATGATAAAGTTTAACAGTTTTCATCATAATCTATGTACCTAAGTGTTTCTTAACTGCGTCCCTCCATTGTGAATGAAGTCTGTTCAATGAAACATACTCCATCTCATCAACAATTATTCTTTATTTAATACTTGAAATATGTGACCTTCGATCATCATTATATTCATATATGTATGAATTAATGATATGTATGTCATACATGACATATACATTACCTATATTTTGCAAATAAGTTTTAAGCTATTCAGGAAAGAACTGTATGCAAAAGTTTGTACAACTCTCATGAGTTTTAAAACAGAGCTTTACCTGTTTGATTTTCAGTGTAAGCCACTTAATAACTAAATACTTCAAGATGAATAAAATGTGGAGATTATAGCCTATTTGGAGGTATATCCAATAAATTTGAAATAAAAAAAAAATAAACATTAAAGACAATGCAAGAAGCAAAGATCCAAGAATTTCTAGCAACATACATATTAACCTCAGAGAAAACAGTTCATAGCAGAAGTTTGTTTTAGCTGGCTGTTTGTTTTTAATATGCTGATTAATTTGAGCAGGTTGAATCTTGAGAATTTCTTCCTGTGAATTTCAAAATAAGTGTGATTTTCTTCATGCATTAAATTAACTTATAATGAAAACTTATAAAGAAAAAAGACTGGTAATTTTTCTTATTGTCTTCATCGGTAAAATCCCTTAAGAGTATCCACTGAGCAATACTCCATTGTGTAAATATTACTCAGCTGTTTAAAAAAGTGACATCATGAAATTTGCAGGCAAATGGATGGAACTAGAAAGAATCATCTTTCGTGAGATGACCCAGACCCAGAAATATCAGATGTACTCACTAATAAGTGGATAATAGCTGTTAGGTAAATGATATTCATTCTGCATGCCACAGACTCAAAAAGGCAAAGTAACAAGGAAGGCTCTTAAGAGGATGCATGGATCTCCCTGTAAAGAGGAAATAGAATGGAATTTGCTGATGGTCTGGCAGGTAGGAATTAGAGCAGGAAGCATCAGGTAGAGGGTGGGAGTATGGATGAAAGGAGAGAGTATGAAAGAGAAGACTGGAAACAGGACATTTGGGAGTTGATGTGCAAACCTAGCACAGTAGAAACTCCCAGGATTCTACAATTGTGACCCTAGAAAGGACTCCTAGTGATGGAGGTTTTGGAGTCATCTTTTGTAACTGGGCAACTTCCAGTGGTAGGATTGGGACACCAATCCAGCCACAAAACCTTCAACCTACAATCTATATTACCTGCCAAATATGTAGGCCAAAGGAGGAACAGAACTTGTGGAAATGGCCAACTGGTGACTCGTTGAAGCCCACAACACAGAAGAGAACCCTTGCCCGGCACTGCCTGGATAGCCAAGAGCTAGAGGCTGGATAGCCGAGAGACCAGGAACAGAAAAAGATTAATAACATGATTCCTAATGATATTCTGCTATATTCATGGATCTGTGCCAAGTCTAATTGTCATCAGAGAGTCTTCTTCCAGCAGCTCAGGGGAGCAGAAGCAGAGACTCGCAGCCAAACACGAGTGAGAGAAAGAGAACCTAAATAGGAGAGTCCATGGCCTTCTCAGAGGAGGAAAAGAATTGTAGGAACCAGAAGGGTCAAGGACACCAGGTAAACGCAGTCCACAGAATCTACTAAGCAGGGCTCATAGGGGCTCACAGAGACTAAAGCAGCAGTCCCCCTCAGCCTTCAGGGGTTTGTGCTAGGTCTTCTGCATATATGTTGTAGTTGTTAGCTCAGTGTTTCTGTGGAACTCCTAGCAGTGGGAGGGGGTGTCCACACCCTTATGTCTCCCTTAGAACCCTTTTCCTCTGCTAGGTTTCCTCTCCCAGCCCTGATAGGAGCCTTCCTGCCTACTGTTATTGTAACTTCTTGATATCTCTGGGAGTCCTGCTCTTTCTGAAGAGAATCAGAGGAAGAGTGGATCTAGGTGAGAGGGGCAGGATGGATGTGAACACACTGCCTGTGAGGACCCTGTAAAGAATAGCTCTGGGACTCTTAGTGCAGCTGTTAGTGAGATTGTTGGACAAGACATCTCCAAAGAGAGATGCAGACTGGGAATAAAACCAGCCCAAGACACAGAAGTGTTGCAGTCAGCAAAGCTGGACCAGGAGAATAATTTAAGCCTCTGACATCACACATGACAAATTTGTAGTTTGCAGTCCTGAGTTTCTTACTTTAGCCTAGTGTATGCTCACGATGTCCCCCATTTTTTTCCTTTAGAATGGTAATGGATTTTTTTTGTCTGTGTCATTTTAGGTTGGAAGTATGCGATTTGAGTGGAGGGGGGTGAAACTGTTCTGGGATGTATTGTTTGAGAGAGAAAAAATTAAAGAGAGTATTCACTAAAAGAGAAGGTTATGTGTTCTTAAGCTTCTATTTCCTGGTTAATTTTATAACACTTATGTGGGACTAGTGGAACAGCTGTTACAATAAGCTAGAACTGTGTAAAACACACAGATGACAATACACCCAACATTGAGACACAGCAATATATTGTTCTCAGTAGAAAAATTTGAGCTCCGCTTTTTGGGTTATATCTTAACAAATATTTCCCAAGCTAGAATAGATGGACTAGACTAAGCATCTCACATCTCAGACTGATGGGCATCCTCCTTATTCTCCAAGCCAATTTGGCCCATAGTCAAGATAGCAGAAACTACATGCTACATTTAAAAAGTTTCCTTCCTTGCTGCTCAGGGTATAGTGCAGAGTTCTGCGGAGAGCGGTGCCCCCAGATATGTATGTACAGCATTGCCATCTTACTCATCAGGGAAAGTCTGCCTTGTACAGGAAATGTTTTGTAATAATTTTTTTTTGGAGGGCTTCTTGATGATAGTTGTTAAGTCAAGACCAAAATGACTTTTGGTAAAAGGAGACAATATTTGATACGGTCTGTCATCTGTTACAGAAGTTAGTTATGGGGCTGGGAATATCCCCTGAAGACTGCCTAGGTCATGCCTTGACATTGCATCATCTATAGGGCAAATTCCAATAATTACTTTGGCTTTTAGACATCCTTACCAGCACTTCTTATTACCAGGTTATTTAGTAATGGTTCCCTGGCTTACAAACTAGGGAAGAGAATGAAATCTAGGTATTCAAAAGAAGCTTAGCAATTTTTACCTGTCATGCTAATGTTGCAAGGTACCTCAAAGATTGTCTGCTGTCACTGAATTGTGGTCTTCACTAATGAAACCTGGGGAACCTCACTCTTTATGTAAAGCTGTCATGGAACCTGGAGTCCCATCTCCCTCTCAAAGGTGGAGCATATTTCTTTATAGTACTCTCCATTCCTTTACCTAGAAACCCACTGAGGATTCTCATTTTCTAGCAATGTGGCTTCCAATATTGTATCAAACACTGCCTTTCAGAATAATTTTTCTTTATCCTGGGCATCTTTGAGGTTGTAAGTTAGTTTTATAGGATTAAGGCTGTCAGTTGAACTACATTTTGTTTTGATTTGGGTTTGATATTTTATCTTAGAGTAGCTAGCCTACAGAAGGTTGGTTTTGTCATTGGGTACTTTAAAACCAAATTTACAGTTAACTTAAAAGTGTCTGGCTCTTCATCTTTGGGGTGGAGTTCCAAAGCAAATTGGCTAATAAACTGGTTCCTAACAAAGATCTCATCTTAGAATATTTTTTTCATTCATTCATTCATCCATCCATCCATCCATCCATCCATCCATCCATCCGTTTATTTATTGTGTCTATAATGTGTTGTGCATGGTCATGTTAGTGGAAAAAGTATGGGGTTACATGTGCATGGAATGTGTGTGTGTGTGTGTTTGTATATATACTTGTAGAGGCCAGAGGTTAGGTTAACACACATGGTAAACACACATGTTGGCTGTCTTATTCCATCCTATTTTGTAATTATGACATATGCACTTGTGTGTGTGTGGTACCCAGGCATGCTATTACACATGTGCACCTTTGTGTGAGTGCACATATGTACATATGTGCAGACGGACATCAAGCCCTGAGCTTATCAACAGGCATATTTTTGATTACAGCGTAGCTTACTTAATGAGGCAAGGTCTCTTTCTGACCCAGAGCTTATCGATTTGTCTACTGGAGTTTGCCAGATTGCCCTTAACACCCTATCTCTGCCTCCAGCATCTTAGCATTACAGGTGCGCAGAACTCACTTGCTTACATTTTTTATGGGTGCCAAGAACCAGAATTCTGGTCCTTGGGCTTGTGAAAAACCACTTTATCCAGTAAGGCATCCCCAAACTTGCCTACCTTATTTTCTGAGACAGGTACACTCACTGTACTCAGAGCTCAGTAGTAGGGTAGACTGACTGCTCAATGAACTCTGCAGACTATCTGGGATTGTAGAAGAAACAACTGTTTTGGATTTTGCACCTTGCTTGGGGTCTGCACTCAGGGCCTCATGCTTGGCTATCAGTGTCTTCCCAACTGAGCCGTTGGTCTGTCCCACATAAAATTTAATAGACTTTGATTCTAACAATATTTATAAAATGCAGATCTCTCTTAACCTTCATCTTTCATAAATCTTTTTGTGACTAATTTAGACCCTCTGCAGTTTGTTTTATGATTTTGTCCTTAACACACAATACTTTGCATAAAACTACTGTCTGAAATGCTTTCCCAACTGAAAGCATACCGTTTTATATTTTCTTGTCTTTACCGTGTGTGTGTGTGTGTGTGTGTGTGTGTGTGTGTGTGTGTGTGCTTAGAGAGATGAATCAGCAGTTAGTAACATTTTCTGCTCTCATAGAGGACCTGGGATTGGTTCCTAGCAGGCCCCAGATAGAGGTTCACAACTGCAGGTGCAAAGGCTCTCTACTCTATCTGGCCTTGCTTGAAGGGACCATTTTGGTGTTTCTCGAGATTATCATTTGCTTAATATTCTAAGTTATCGGGTTTTGTTTTTTATTTTTCTGGTCCTCGTGTTTAGGAGACTCTCTAACTACCTCACAAAATAAATTCATTCTTTCCTTGATGGAAGTTTTTTTAGTCATGAAATAAGGAAGACCTAAAAGCAAGAAGGATATGTTGAGGTGTAAGTAAACAAAGTTTAAACAGGCGAAGTGGCAGTGGGAAAGCGTGGAGTTCCGCAAGAGTGACAAAAAGAATGAAGCTGCAGTAGCACAGGACAGAAGGTGGAGGTTTTTTAGGATCCAGTGGCCTGACTGGAGCCCCATACCATCGTTTCTAACCGGAGCCATCAAAACAGGCTTGCAAATGATGGTATCACCACTGCTGCACTTCCTGGGGCTATGACCTGGACTGCTGTCACCCAAACAACATAAGCCCCCAAATGGCCCCAAGCCCTTCGCTGCATCTAGTCTCAGTTTCCCATAGTGCTCAGGAAGAATGAGTAGAGGCTCCCAAGGAAGAAAATGAGAGAGTGGCTGTTGATTAAGGCATACCCATCAGAGAAGAGATGGACAGTGAGCAAGATTCCCTTGAAGTGACTAATCAGTCTTTCCCAGGGAGCATGCGCCCTGCTCCAGTAATGCAGGCTATCAAAGTGAGCACTGTTCAAATCAGGCCTGCAATTTAGAGTCATTTCTCTTAGTCAACGCTAAAATTAATAGATTGTTAAGGGAGCATAAACTTCATGCCTGTGGTTCACCAACTGGTGATGGATGCTGAGGCTTGGTAGGTTCCCATAAAAACTTTAAGGCTTTTATGTCATGGAACAAGGGGATGAACATCGACAAGAGATATTAACAAAGCAATACAGTTTATTTAAAAGGAATACAGTTTCAAGGAGGAAGAAGACAAGGATGCTCAGCAGCTCGACGACGTTCATGGCCAACTGACTGGGGCTTTATGTGTCAGAGAGTAAGATTTCCAGGTCGCTAGCGGAGTGTTGTTTTCTTGACCATGTTCTTTCTGTTAAGTCAAAAGGCTGGAGGTTTCCAGACTTCCCACAGCCAACACTTTTCTCTCTACCTTCCTGTCTGTTTTATTTTGCATGCTAATTTTGTATCATTTGTGCAAGATCTTTAGACTTGACCTTTCCACCCTTTTCTCCTGTTTCATGTCTATATGTTACTAGAGTAAATTGTGTCTAAATAGTTTATATAAGTGTATGATCTGTTGGAAGGTGTAGGCTTTTTGTAAAGCATTTTATAAACAAAAGCAATCCCCTAGTTTTCAATAGTATTCATCTTCTGCCAAATATGATTTTATTTATTTTTAGGTTAAAATATTATTCTCTTTTTGTTCTGAAGGGAGGGGTGTAATTTTTTATCTGTAATATAAGGTACTTCAATTAGTCACAGTTAAAGGAGTTGAATCTTCAAACACCAAGAAAATTGAAATACAAGAATGAGGGGGATTTCCTGGGGAAGTTAAAATGGAAAAGTTTCTTAATCTTGTATGTACTCTCTTCAGCATAAAATTGAAGTTATTTCATTAACATACTCTTAAATAATTTTATATTCTTGTAGTATATATTTAAATTTGGATTAAAAAACAGCTACCTACATCAAAAGGTTTTGCATCATCTAAAAGAATATTTTAATTGGTCCATCTGGCATTTGAAATAATAACTGCTTATTATGAAGCAGGTGTTCTGTATATCCTGTTCTTAATTAAAGCATTACAAAGTAAGATTACATTTTCTGTTTTTAAATATAAAATCTAAAGTTAGTTGGCATGAATAAAAAAAATACATGAAACTATAAGATTTGATTGGATAACTGGTTGCTTAATGTTATTTTTTGAAGTTTATGCTAAGCATGTACTGTTTTATATTTGAGACATATAATAATAGGTATTGATAATACTTGGATATTATGTTAAAGCATTATTTACTTACCTCAAATGAAAAATTCAGTTGTACTCTTTAGTATATAAGACTGTGAAAACAGTTTTGAAATAGATTGGAACGACATGAAGTAATTGTGTATGTGTGTGTGTGTGTGTGTGTGTGTGTGTGTGTGTAAAGCAGAGAAAGAAATGTTATTTTTACTACATTGGGAAAAGAAATGAGTTCCAATAGCCTGGCAAGATAGCTCAGAAGGTAAGGTACTTGCTGTTGTGAGACAAAACATTTCCTAGGGAGACTCAACACACGGCTGCTCACCCCAGATGAAGAGCTCATGACAGACCAAAGTCCTGAAAGCACCAGTTTCCAACTTGATGAATGGAGTTTCTTACAGGTGAATGAGTGAGGGCTTACTTACAGGGGCAGAAATGACTCAAAGCCAGCCGCATCACCAACGCCAACCCCAGCATGGGTGACAGGTTACCAGAGCTGAGAACCTGGAGCATGTTACACAGTCTGCTGTAGAGTTTCCTTTCCAAGTGACCCAGGTCTGAACATCTTCCAGGCAGCTTGGCTGGTTTCTGCTTCTTCCAGGCAGCTGTTATGTTCTTAGAGTCTTCTTTTCTGTTTAACTTTTTTACTCTTTTTTTTTTTTTTTGTGTGTGTGTGTGGGGGGGGGGGGTGAGGGATGTTGAATATGATCAGTTTTAGGGACTTCCAGAAGCTATTTTGGATTGTTTACCTTCCTGCTTAAGGAGCTTCTTTGGGGATGGAATGTTTCAGTATTGGCAGAAACTGATACTTGCCACCAAGTCTAACAAAAGAGCTTAAATAACTAAGAGCTACATGGTGGAAAGATAGAAGAGGTTCACCATATATGCTCTGCTGCTTAAATAAAAACATGTTAAAAAATAAACTTTAAAAATGTCTTGTGTAATGTAAACTTGTACAACCACTCTGGAAATCAATCTGGCGCTTTCTCAGACAACTAGGAATAGTGCTTCTTCAAGATCCAGCCATACCACTCCTAGGCATATATCCAAAAGAGGCTCAAGTACACAATAAGGACATTTGCTCAACCATGTTTGTAGCAGCTTTATTTGTAATAGCCAGAAGCTGGACACAGCCTAGATGCCCCTCAACTGAAGAACAGATGCAGAAATTGTGGTACATCTACACAATGGAGTATTACTCTGGAATGAAAAATAAAGAAATCATGAAATTTGCAGGTAAATGGTGGGACCTGGAAAGGATCATCCTGAATGAGCTGTCCCAGAAGCAGAAAGACATACACGGTATATACTCACTCATATAGACATATAACATAGGATAAACCTACTAAAATCTGTACATCTAAAGAAACTAATCAAGAGAGAGGACCCTGACTAAAACGCTTAATCCCCATCCCAAAAGGCAAAGAGGAAGGACATCAGAAGAAGAAGAAGAAAACAGCAGAAAACAAGCTAGACACCTGCCACAGAGAGCCTCTGAAAGGCTCTACCCTGCAGACTATCAAAACAGATGCTGAGACTTATGGCCAACTGTTGGGCAGCGTGCATGTAATCTTATGTAAGAAGTGGGAAATAGTAAGATCTGGAGAGGACAGGAATTCCACAAGGAGAGCAACAGAACCAGAAAATTTGAACACAGGGGTCTTCCCAGACACTCATACTCCAACCAAGTACCATGCATGGAGATAACCTAGAACCCCTGCACAGAGGTAGCCCATGGCAGTTTAGTGTCCAAGTGGGTTACATAGTAATGAGAACAGGGACTGCCTCTGACATAAACTGATTGGCATGCTCTTTGATCACCTACCCTGAGGGGAGAGCAGCCTTACCAGGCCACAGAAGATGACAATGCAGCCACTCCTGATAAGATCTGATAGACTAAGATTAGAAGGAAGGAGAGGAGGACCTCCCCTATCAGTGGACATGTGGAGGGGCATGTTTGAAGAAAGGGGTGGGAAAGTGAGATCGGGAGGGGAGGAGGAAGGGGCTTATGGGGGATACAAAGTGAATAAAGTGTAATTAATAAAAATTTTTAAAAAAGTCTTGTGACCACCCTTTCAAGTAGAATATTTTTGGAACATTGATATGTAGTTTAGATTTTTAACAAAAAGTGAGAATTATGCATATTGAAGCCTTCTTGGTGTGGTTTTTTTCTGTCTATCATTGTCTTTGCTCCTGGTCTCTTCAAAGCAGCCTGACAAGTTGTCAGCTTTGTGTCAATTCTCCTCTCAAGAAATAACCACCCCTCTCAGTGTACCAGGACTCCAGACTCTTCCTTCATTAGAAGAGTTTCCATGGAAATCCCAATGCCTTAGAACTCACTGTCTCAATAATCCCATAGCCAAACAAGGACCACAGCTGTCTTGCTTTATAATGATGTCAACTCCTGTGAAGGCAGTTACAATTCCTTCCTCTATTGTTACATCTGTTTAGAAGAATTTGGTGTGAAAATTCCTGAAATGTGTCTGTGGCAAGAGTCAGCTTTTTTGAGAGTAAAAAACAAAGAATTCAAACACTTCTTCCTCTACTACACTGGAAAGCAGTTGATAATTGCTGAAGTGAGAAGATAAGAAAAAAGACCATGAAATAAAGTGATCCCAACATGTGTGGGATCATTCAATATTTCTTTTCCAGGAAATTTGGACTAGGGCCAACCAGCTACAACTGACTGACAATGAAATGAGTGTATTTGCTAAAGAATATTTTTTCCAAACTGGTTCCTGTAATGAGGTTTAGCACACAGATTCTAGAAGGCTTACTAGGGTCTGGGGAACCACCCACCCTAAACTGTCCTATTAAAGAGATATTGATATTTAAACACAGAGAAAGAAGGCTGTCTTAATGTAGGCACAAGGGAGGAATAACAAATACAGCATTGCAGTAAATTCCCAAGATCCATCTTCCACTGTGTTTGTCAAGAAAATGAGTTCATTGTTCTATACCTCAAAGCTAATATGCATTAAATATCCAGTCTAGGTTAAGAAACAGATGTTTAAATTAACATTCTCTTAGATTCCTTCAAACAGATTTTTTTTTAGCAGAATTTGTTATAATTTTGAAAAGAATATTGTGAACATTTTGGCTTTTTACCATTCTTATATATATGATACTCACTGAATTTTTCTTAGAGTTTATATATAAAGAACAAAATGTGAAGCAGACAATAAGCATGTTGATTGGGAAGACAATGGACTAAGCAGCAATGAAGGAACAATGGGAGTCAAATCTGAGAAGCACACAGATTACATGTACCTCTAGTGGTACATGTAACTCATTTTAATCAACTCTATTAATTTTTAGTTAATCAAAGGTAAAGGAAATTTAAGAAGAGGCTAGCTACTGCGTTAGAGAACAATGCATGCACCCAGGCTAATCTGCATGCATGGTTTCTCTCTGCAATAGTTTCTGCAGGTGACAGGGAGCATCACAATTAAACAATCATCAAGCCAAATTCTATGCAAAGCAACAGCCACATTTAGTCACAGACATATGGCATTTATTCTGACAGATCTTCCCACTCTAAAGAGGAACTGGAAATTTTTATCAGCATATTAGATACCAAGAGAACATGGAAACCTTAATACCCTGAGAAATAAATCAAAAGCAAATGTGTATGTAAAATAGGCATACTCTATCAAGAATAGAAGGTGCAGTTATGATTTGCAATTATCTTAACAGTCCTTTACATTTTAACAAAGGCTGTCAGTTCTAGCTAGGCACAGCAAATACATCTACAGGCTAAAATAAATGTGACTTGTCCATAAAATTAAGCTCATCATTGTTAAGTAAAGCACTGTGGTAAATATCTTGAAGTCTTGAATGAGAATGAAATAACTTTGCCTTTAAGGGCACACCTAAGAGGAATTAGGTTCATATGCATAAATATAAGCAATTTATAGTCAGCACCCATCAATCACTGGTTTAATCTCTTCCTACGACAATCATTTTCTCTGGTAATTATGTCCAGCTGTGTGTTTGGACTGAAGAGCACTCCAGAGTTTCTGGACAAACTGAGACTCTCAGAAGCAGAAATGGAGAGAAGACTCTAGCATTACCTTGAGATGCTGCCTCCCATCTCAATATTCGGTTGAGCCTCTGGGAGCATCGACAGCACATATGTGGCATAGTATGATGGCTAGGTAAAAATTAGTGGGATTAGAGGAAATTACAGCTGGGCCCCTTATAGTGAAAAATATGTAAAGCCATGAACTGTATCTGCAGGACTCTTAATTATTGACCTTTTCCATAGCCCTAGATCATTAAGATAAGTATCTAAACCTGTGTTTTCAAGTGTCCTACAGATTATAGCATTACTGCATGAAAGGAGGCGTTCTGGTGAAGAACAATGACATATCATTTCACCTTCCTCAAAGGGTCACTATAAATGGACCTGTCGCCAATCACTTGGATAGGAACACGCCTCTCAGGAAAACTGCTGGTTTCAGAGACATTTTCAAATAAATATAAAGCTTGATGAAAATGTAAATTAGTACAATGGTGCTGTTGCTACCCTAAATGTTTCCTACAATATATTCACTATGTCTTATCTGAGTTCTTCCGACAGAGATCACAAAGGCCCTGAACCAAGAGCAGCCCAGAGTGAGAAGCTGATGAAAGTGCAAAGATAGATATAACACATATGTTACAAAGTTATGTCGAAATATTTGCAAGTATACTGAGGGGGCATGCTTTTTATATCACAAGTAAGATGACAAGGAAGTATAACATATTGGAAACAAAATAGATTTACAGAATAATAATGACTTGCTTGATATTTTCACCCCAAAACCAAAGAGGAATTATGAAATCACACTGGCAGCCAACCATTGTTGGTTTTTGAGTGATGTTTTCTATGGCCCTTTGAGGTGCTTCCAAATCATCAAAGATATGAACCATTTAAAGACAAGAAGCTCCAGGGTGTTAATACTGAGCATGAACTCTGTTGCAGTGATCTCAGATAAGTTGAAAAGTGAAACATAGCACACAGCATATTGTGAAGTAAGATACGTGTTTATTAAAACACTTAAGAACTTTTTTTCTAGGACACAGTCACAATTTAATATGAGACGAAAGAGTGTAATTCAATTCTAATACATTGAAAGACAGCCCACTTTAATAATGGAGCCTCTAGAGATTGGTTCTCAGGCGCAAGAAACTACTTTTCCACTGTATCCCTGACAGTGTTTTGGTGTTTGCTGTTGGTTTCTATGTTTTGAACATCTTCATTGATTTGTTTTAGATTTGTATATATGTTTATATAATATCCCAAATCATATTAATAAAAAAAAAACTGAACCAAGCAACTTCCTCCAAAGTGGTGGGTGTGTGCTCCATTAATAAATGCACTAGTAGATTATTGTAATTATTTTGTGAATATTTAAATATAATGACAAGGACACATTCAAACTCAGGGCAATAACTTCTGTAAACAGCATGATTTTCAACAAATGACAGAAGTCAGTTTGCTAAAAGTTAAAAGAGTAGCAGGTGTTTTCTTATACTTTATGGGTAGTAATTTAAGATGTTCTGTGGTTTTCAGATCAGCATTTGAGGCACTATGGGGATGGAATTCGGCTTTCCACCAATCATTCTTTGTTTTCTAGCAAACACTAAATGAAATATTGAAAAAAAACAAAACAGATTATGCTGTGCTACTCAGTGCATGTGGTCTTCATGGACTGAATGGCTTTCAACCCAAAGTAGGTACTAAATATATATGAATATATATAGTATATATATTCCTTCACAATTAACTCTATAACAATTCAGATTTTTGCTTCTAACATGGAAAACTAAAAAGCCTACTTCAAAAACATCAATTCAAACTTAACACATTGCAGTACCCACCAAAATGTTATTGGTATAATTTTTGTGCATTAAAAAAATGATTGAGGAGCATAAGGAATACTCCTTTCTCCATGAATTATAAATGTTGACAATTGGTTTGATAAATTCATTCTTTGCCACATTTACCTATCATGAGTGCTTAATATATTTCTTTAAAATTACTCCATTGCATTTGTATAACTGAATCCTAAAAGGAATTATGCTGCTAATGAAATGGACAATGAAACTAATTTACTAAATACAAAATGATATGTAAAAAAAAAAAAACGCTATAAAAATCACTGTATTTAAAAGAGAAATAAACTTCATATAAAATAAAAAGACACCATTCAAGCTATAAAACTTAATTACCTAATGTACGTTCCTAAGTAGGAAGATTGTGATCATTTATAGCTAATCAATAATTAAGTGGGATATCTAATTTGCTGTGTTGCTTTAGAAAATAAAACACAATTTATTCCATGTTGCATTCTTTTAGATTACAGAGGCTGCCCTCTAGCAGGGCTCAGTCACTCTTTACATCTTTTTTAGTAACTTTTCCAAACTGCTAATCCCAGAAACCCTTCTCCTTCAAGACCAGACACCCCCACCAGATTCCCAACTTCCATAAATATAAAACTACTTGTTCTACAGGTTATTGTTGGAGTTTCTATTTCATTTTCTTCAGCTGCGGGTGACCCACTTATTGAAAGACGAGATTACCTCAAATTCATGTCAGCATATCACTCTACTGAACTTTATTATTTAAAACAAGCTGGTCATTCTTACCTTTTGTTGGATAATTTGCTCAACAATGTGAAGATTCCTGTGTGCAAAATGCTAAGAAAAGCAAAGATGTTTACTATGTACTTTTATGTTGGTTGGTGCTAACAATACATAGTTAAACAGACATATGCTAGATGTTAAAGCATTCTTCACAATAGATGCATGTGCACACACATATACACAGATAGGTAGATAGATAGATAGATAGATAGATAGATAGATAGATAGATAGATAGACAGACAGATAGATAGATAAAGTAACTTCCATTCTTCCATTTATTTTGAAATTTTTACCTTAGTAAAATTTTACCTTAGTAAAAACCCTTAGGGTTTTGTTACTACTTTATTGGGTGTTTTAAATGTATATTAATGTTCACTTAAAATACTTTAAGTGAATTTTTCTGAAGAACTTGTTATTCAAACTAGAAAGTGGCCCAAAGCTTCAAAGACATCCTGTGGGGATCATTTTCCTCCTTGCATATCCTTACATTCTTCTTCTGCATTCGCCCCAAGCAAGTGGTATGTATCGCTGTAGCCTAAGATACATCATGCAGTTTTCCCACTCTAAATTTGCAATTTATTTTGATTATGCAAAGGAAATGGTCCAACTTCCAGGAAATATGCTTACAGAAAGCAGAAACATCTTTTCCTCTGTTATTTCCCTGTTGCCTCTGAAATGCAATCCTGGTTGCTTGAGTTAGCATCTATCTTGAGTTGTGGTCAGATAGTATGATTTAATTTTGCTCTCTAATTTCGATTGAGTGAATATGAGAAGAAAGGATCTGAGGATTGGCCAGATGCCTCTCTGCTTTTTCTCAGTCTTCTGATTGTCTTAAAACTACCAGTAGAATTTGAGGACTGACTATTTGAGTTGAACTTAACAAGTCAATCATTTGTGTGATTGCAAAATGTCACAGAGCTAAGCATGGTACTAGAAGACAAGAGAATATATATTTTGAGCAAAAAACAGAATTTCCATTTCTTATTATGTCTGCTGGTACATTTGGATTTATTTTTGGATTCCTAATCTGTTTGATTCTAAATGTTTTCTTATTTCTTTTTGTTTTATATCTATCCAAGCAAGGTGTGAGCACAACAAGGCCAATAACTGCAAACTAAAGGTTAAGGAGTGATTGTTGGGCTATTACAACAAGCAAAGAGCTGGCCATAGGTAATTCTCAATTCTCTCAACAAACAACAAATTTGAAGGCCTTTCATTACTACAGGAACTTAAATGCAATCATATAGAACAGACTCATCTTTACAAGTACAGAATGGTATTCTTTTTTTTTATGGGCATTTTCCACAATTTATTTGAATCTGTACAAAAGACATACAAACACACAACCAGTAGACGCAGAAAAATGTTGTCTCCATGGTGTCATGTGATCTGAGTTCAACCTTGAAGCAGGAATCATTGACTCTTCCGGAATTTCCATGTGGTAATAGATGTGCCTACCTTGGCATGTGTGCTGGTTCCAGCCTCCTTCACAGCCTCCCCACCCCTCACAAGTGTGAGCTTCCACACTTGAATTGTAGCTCACGTCTTGTAGCTGATGATCCAGCCTTTATGGCTGAATTTTCTACCTCTCAGGGTCACCCATCTTGCAGAGGGCTGGCCCAAACATATCAGATGAGGTCTTTTGCGGAGGCCACGGTCCTGGTGGCTACTCTCTCTGTGTTATGGTATTCTTGAACATGCTCAATTCTAGCTCACATATCACCTATTTTAAATATATTTATGTAAAAGCCTTGGGCATATGGTTCAGAATTATAATGAATATCATTTACCATAGGTTATATAATAGACAGTGTGTATGATTGACTTAGTGATTTGAATTTTTCCTTTGTAAATTTCTCTGGTGGGTTTTATTTGAAACAAAAAAAGTCCCAAAACATCAAAATAGCTTAACAATAATTTAAATGGGAAGGCTCCCCCCAATCCCCACTACATACATGCTAAAGTCTTACCCCTCAATAACTTGCTTGCTGTTTTTAGGAAGTTTTTGATGGCTCATACAATGCATTTCACAGATTGACAATTTATTTATATTTTATTACTAATATTTAGTCATATCACTTCAATTTTAACATAGTTCTTTGACATGAGAATATCTGAGGATAAGTATCTTCATTCTTTACCTTAAAATATTTAAGTTCTCATATTCCAACTCTAGTTCTTTATGTTTGGATTTTTTTGTTTGTTTGTTTCATGTGTATGGATCTATTGCCTGCATATATGACTGTCCATGCTTGGTGTCCAGGGATACCAAAATAGTTTATTGAGTCTTCTGGGACTAGAGTTTCACATGGCTGTGAGCTGATACGTGGGTGCTGGGAATCAAACCCTGGCCATCCAGATGCTGGCTAGTCCTCTTAACCACTAACCAATCTCTTTAGAAACAAGTTTGATTAAGTTAGAGAGTTTTTATCATCAAAACTAGTCATACTTAATATTTGGTTTTACTGTTTTAATTTCCTCTTATTGAAATATAATCTTTATATCTAGCAACAAAAGTTTCAGAATGGTTAAGTTGCTCTTTAATCTTTGAAACAGACTTATCTGGACTCTTAAGCAATAACCTTAGCTATAGAATGTTTGATTTGGTCTTTATGATGCCTTAGCTTTTAAATGCTGGTTTCCATTCTTTATTTTATTTTTATTACTTCTTTGAGAACTTAATACTATGGATTTTGATCATGTTTATTCTTCCTACCCCAGTTCCTCCCAGAACCATTCTCTTCCCCTACTCACCAAACATTATGTAGCTTTGTTTTCAAACCCATGAAGTCCATTTTATTTTTTGCTGCCTGTATAGCCTTGAGTGCTGTGGGTCTTTAATTAATTTCCAAGTACTGAAATT
The DNA here is from genome assembly GCA_010120015.1 of Rhombomys opimus. Taxonomy (NCBI): domain Eukaryota; kingdom Metazoa; phylum Chordata; class Mammalia; order Rodentia; family Muridae; genus Rhombomys; species Rhombomys opimus. The sequence goes on from REGO01000303.1 coordinate 1,919,609, forward strand.
AGAAGTGCCTCAGATGAGGATTGAGAGATGCATTGATCTATGCTATCATAATAAAATAAGTTAGTTTAGTATTATGTCTACTTAGCAAAATAATAGTAGTATGTTCTCTTCTAGAGCATATGCTATAGGTTCTTGGCCTGGTAATTGTATCAATATGGGTTACATATTGTTCAGTGGCATGTAAATCCAGTCAGAATGTGCTTGGTCATGCCTACAAAGTTTCTGTCACTACTGCACCAGTGGGAACATCTTGCTAGACCCGTTGTCACTGTAGTTCACAGGTCTCAAAGCTAGGCATGATTGCTGAGTAATTTTCTCCTCTCATAGCTCACCAGAAAGTTAGCCAATAAGGATGATGATTCCATTCAAAACAAGCTTGATTTCTTCTTGTCCTTAATCAACTATGTGGTATCTTTAGCAGTAGGGTCTTATTATAAAGTGCTTGTAGAATTACCAGGAGTAATGACAAAGCCTGTAATGTTTTTCTGAAAGCTGAATATCCTGTTGTGAAAACATAATACATTTCATTATCCATTCACCAGTTGATAGATATCTATTCTCTATATTATGACTCTAATTTAAACTTTGTTGTTAAATTTTAATATTTTATCTTTCTCTTGATATGCCCATATTTAAGTTGATAGTTTAGTAAGTATGTAATGATCCCATCTATTATTGTTTGGGACTTCTCAAAATACTATGTTTAATATGTATATTTTTCATTATTATATTTTCTTTATTATTTATTGTTCAATTTTTATTAATACTTTACATGTATTTCATATGCAATTATAACAATATGGATATTTTAAAATTATTCTTTATTATAATAATAAAATAATAAAATTATTATTTTTTACATTTCTACCACAGTTTCCCACCCTCCTCTCCTCCCAATACCTTCCCCTCACCTCCTCTCTGCCACCCCCATTCACTCCTCCTCTGTTTCTCTTCATAAAAAGGTAGTTTTCCCATGGATATCAACCAAACATCAATAATACTAGACACCTCACTTGGTATTAAGGCTGGATGAGGCAATCCAGAAGGAAGACAATGGTCTCCAAAGCAGGCAAAAGAGAGACAGCTCTAGCTCCCACTGTTAGGAGTCCCAGAAGAAAACCAAGCTACACAACTGTAATACATATGCAGAGGGACTACGTCAGCCCCATGCAGGCTCCTTGACTGTGGTTTAGTCTCTGTGAGGCCCTATGAGTTCAGGTTAGTTGATTCTATAGGTTTTCTAGTGGTGTCCTTGACTCTTCTGGCTCCTAAAATCCTTTCTCCCTTTCTTTCATACTATTCCCTGAGCTCTGCCTAATGTTTGGTTACGGGTCTTGCATTTGTTTCCATCAGTACCTGGATAAATTCTCTCTGATGGCATTTGGGCTGTGCACCAATCCATGAGTATAGCAGATTTGCATTAGTAATCTTCATTGATTTTTTTCCAGTTGTGTTTGGTTCTATCTGAGGTTTTTGGCTAACCAGCCTGAGTCCTGACCTTCCAGTCAGTGTTAGGGGTAGACTCTCTCTCATGGCACGGTTCTCAAGCTGCACCAGTCATTGGTTGGACACTCTCTCAAATTCTGTGCCATATTTACCCCAGCACAGCTTGTCGGCAGGACAAATTGTAGGTCAAAAGTTTTGTGGCTGGGTTGGTGTCCAAATCCCTCCACTGGAAGTCTTGCCTGGTTACAGGAGTTGGACAATTCTGGCTCCTCAGCTGTCAAGCTCAGTGTATGTGGTTTTATGTTGAGGTTTTTAATCCACTTGGACTTGAGTTTTGTGCAGACAGATAGATGTGGATGTATTTGTATTCATTTATATGCTTACATCCAAATAAACCAGCATTATTTGTTGAGGATGCTTTTTTTTCCATTGGGTAATTTTGGCTTCTTTGGCAAATATCAGGTGTCCATAGGTGTGTAGATTTAAGTCAGGGCTTTCAGTTTGGTTCCTTTGATCCCCATGTCTGTTTATATGCCATTACCACGCTGGTTTTATTACTATAGCTCTGCAGTACAGCTTAAAATCAGGGATGCTGATACCTCTGGAAGTTCAGAATTGTTTTTAGCTATCCATGTTTTTCTGTCTTTCTATATGAAGTTGAGTATTGTTCTTTAAGGTCTATAAAGAGATATGATGGAATCTCAAAGATTTTCATAAGATGGCCATTTTTACTATCTTAATCTTACCAATCCATGACCTGGGAGATCTTTCCATCTTCTGAAATCTTCTGCAATCTCTTTCTTCAAAGACTTGAAGTTCTTGCGTACAGGTCTTATGTTGTAGTAAATAAAAGAAATAGTGTTGGGCTTATAATGTTTATTATTAGCCCTAATATTATCATGGCAGTATCATTTAACCCACTATCACAGACAGGAAGACAGGAGGAAGGAGGACTCCGTGATGTGATAGTGTGGGGAAAAAATCATGGCCCAGAGAAAGGACGCCAACAATGGCATGAAAAAGCCCAGATGAAGAATACAAGCAAGTACCATGGGATTACTTATGGAAGGTAGACCAGATGAAGAGGATAGCATTGGATAGGGACTGGGAGATGGATGATGAGGATAGTGAGACAGTATAAGTGAAATATCTGCCCAGCCCAAGGTTAATAACAGGTGTCTGTGTCTTATTATTTGTGATAGCAGGTTAGATAATACTGCTGTGATAATCTTAGGGCTAATAATAAACATTATAAGCCTAACACTGTTTTTTTAATTTTCTACAACATCTTTCACTTTAGAATTATCCCAATATTTTATATTATTTGAGGCTATTGTGAAGGGTGATGTTTCTCTGATTTCTCTCTCAGACCATTTATTGTATGATCATAGGAGGACTACTGACTCTTGAATTAATTTTGTATCCAGCCACTTCACTGAAGATGATCATCAGATGTAGGGGTTTCCTGGTAAAATTTTTGGCATTGCTTATGTATAATATGATATTGTCTGCAAACAGTAATACTTCAACATCTTCCTTTCTGATTTTCTCCATTAGTTGTCTTACTACTCTAGCTAAAACTTCAAGTACTATGATATTCAACCAATACAGGGAGTGGACAACATTGTCTTGTTCCTGATTTTATTGGAAATGCTTTAAATTTCTCTCTATCTAATTTGATATTAGCCGTCAGCTTGCTGTATATTGCTTTTATCATGTGTAGGTATGCCTCTTTTATTCCTGATGTCTCTAATACTTTTGTTTTTGTTTGTTTGTTTGTTTGTTTGTTTTTTGAGACATATTTTCCCTGTATAACAGCCCTGGCTGTCCTGGACTTTCTTGTAGAACAGGCTGGCCTTGAACTCACAGAGATAGGACTGCCTCTGCCTCCTGAGTACTGGGACTAAATATGTGTACTGTCATACTTAATAGGTATTCTCTTCTCCAACACTTTTATCATGAATAGATATTGGATTTTGTCAAAAGTTTTTCAGCATCTGATGAGATGATCATGTAGATTCTTTCTATTAGATTATGAGCATTTCAATGAGTATTTTTGCCTCAATGTTCATGAGGAAAATTGAATAACAAAGGGCCATTTCATGAAACCAAGATAAAATATATAAATACAAAGGGATCTGATAACAACTGTAAATAGAATTGACAGTATTTTGGGGGCCAGTTAACTACTTTTAAGTGAATGAAAATGCTATACAAACTATTTTCTGGTCATATAACCATAATTAAATTATGGTAGTGTTTCTAATATTTTGTTTTGCCTTCATTTAAATTACATAATTGTTTCAATTTTCCCAATCCTAACAATCAGAAATAAAGTAGAAAACCTGCATAATTATAATAAAGTATATATCATCACCAAACTTAGAATTATCTGTCTTAGGCCTCCTTCAGAGAGAATTATGGAGAATTTTGTGAGGGCCTCCAAGATTCTAATGAGATAGGGTGAATAATCAGAAAGTATGGTTGCTAAAAACTAGCTTAATGCGTTTTTCTGTTGATGCCGTTATGTTTGAAATGAAAGAGCATATTTAAAGAGAGGCCACAAATTTGAAAAAGAACAAGAAAAGGTATTTGGTAGGGTTTAAAAGGAATAAAACATAAGGGAGAAAATGATGTAATTATACAATAATCTCAAAAAGTAAAGTTTATTGTGTTCAGATCTCTAGGCTGTAGGAAAAGCAAGTGACATTAAATGTTGATACATTTCCATACCTCCAGACAGGTTGTTCTGGGAGCCAGGATAGCTTTTAGACTGCCCAGCCCCTCCATCCAGCTACTCACCTTGTAAATCTGAAAGCCCAGATGCAAAGAAGCCAGGGTTAGCAAACACATCTGTGACTACTTTGGACTTCTAACTCACATAGTCTATGATTTTAATATGAATTGTTTTCAGTAATTACATTTTAAATAAATTAAATTACATTAATTAAATAAAACCAAGGAAACAAAATGAAATAGTGATATTCTCCACTGTGTTTGCATGAGTCTCTGTGACTGTGCTACTATATTTTGGGACAAAATTTCTGTACCTAAATAAAATTACAATCTCTCCATAAACTGCCTATAAGCTCATAAAATTTAGAAACCCTCTTGTGGGAAGACATCTTTATGAAAGCTGCATTTGGCTTTAGAGACTCAACCATCTCACTTATCCACTTTTTCTTCTACCGTTATTTCACTGTAGTAGAGTGATTGTACCTAAAAGAAGCTCAATCCGTTTAAGAATTTTTTTCTCTTATTTTGTTTTCTTGCTTCATTTTTATTTAGAACTGGTGAGTGAGTCCAGCAGGAAAGGATGCCTGTGGCCCAGCCTGTCAACCTGAGTGATATCTCTGGGACCACATGATGGAAATAAAGATGTTTCTATTGATTGAAACACCCACAGGCATTCCATGCTGTATACACAACCACACGCAAGCACTCACATGTGCACATGCACATACAAACACACACACACAAACATACAAAAAAAAAAAAAGGAAAAAAAAATAATAGTTTTTGTTTTAACTTGATATTTGCATAAAAGCAGAATCAGAAATTGAAAAACAAAGCTTCTAGAACGGTAACTTTTACCCAGGAAATTATCAGTAAAGCTTTTAATGGCATAGATAATTATTTTTCTAGGTACATGCTAAAGGTAATCTACATCTCTTTGTCTATCATACAGGAGAACCACTAAACTATAATTACCCTGATTGCCCACCTTTGAAAATTAAGAGCAAAGCCTATACGTTTCTAGAAGAACTCAACTGTGAGCATATTAATCCATCAAAAAGAAAATATTTCTGAGTGTTTAATACTGAGATGAATTGAGATTATAATTTAAAGTTAGATTGAATTCCTTTTTAAGGTTATTAAGCAATGAAATAAAACAGACGATTTCATTTCTTCAAAAAGAATATGTGAGTTTTTTTTCTTTTTGTGATACATCACATATTATTATCAGTCATCAGAGAATATTAATACATACTGTAAATTTTATAGAAAAATTCATTTAAAGCAACCTTGACTTTAACTGGAGGACTTGTGGTAAGATTCCTAGTTAATATTTGAGTCACCTTGAAACTATTTTAAGTGTTTTTAAAAAATAGATCTTAGCATGTATGTCAGGCTGATGCTCCAACGGTAGAGCCTCTTGCCTGAGTTCCTGAATACTGGTTTTGTAAGTGTTGTCACCATGCTGGATTCTCTTTCTTTGCTTTTATAAATGTTAACTCTTCTAAAGAAATGGATGACTGTATTATAAAATAAAAAGCATTGCTTTTATTGTGTTTGTGAACAAATTATGTTGTAATTTGCAACAAATTAACCAAAATCCACTATTTTTGAACATTCAAATTCCAAGATGATTTTCATAATTAGAGGTGATTTGTCTATATCTGATAGGATTAGTAAAAGTTACCAAGAAAGATGGCATCACCATAGGAGAATCTGCATATTCTTCTTGTTTACTTGAAGATAAAAAAAAAAAAAATAGAGGTGAATGCCCTAATGATTGTACGACTGCCAGCATATACATGAGAAAGCTACCTTTTGATTGTTGAGCTGACAGCATGATGGATCTCAGTATGAAATGTCAGTCACGCCTCATTACTTTATCTCCTTTTTTTTTTTTGTCCAGCCTTTTCAAGGCAGTCTTTCCTCTGGATGCATTCGTTGTTTTGACAGCTTCATTCATGCCAGCTTTGAGGACTACTCCTATGTCTTCTCCTCAAAAAGCACTTGGTAAATTACTTTCTTGGAATGTCAAAACAGAGCATCTTTACCCAAACAGCTTTCAAAGCACATTACATACCTTCCCTCCTTCTGTTTCAAACATTGTCTCTATCTCCATCTCCCTCTCCCATACTCTCTCTGTCTCTCTCTGTCTCTATCTCTGTCTCCCCATCCATTCTTCCCTCTCTCTCCCTCTTTTTCTGTCTCTTACAGATACACACAAGCATATAGACACATAATCTACAACCACCTGAAGATCACAAGACAAAGTAGAATATTTCCTTGTAATAATCTTAATAATTCATGCTTATTTTAATTTTTCTAGTACCGGTGAAAGAGGAAAGTAAAGGCATAGGGAGTAGAGCTTTGGCTTAATGCAGTCTTTTAATATTGAGCAATATTCTTCAATTAAGCATATTAAAAGAATCTTAAAGCCTACTGCCTCTGCCTTGAATTCATTTCATAGCTTCTGGAATCTAAACCCTTTCTGTTAGCTTGAACAAAAGACAGTGACATAAATGTATATGTGGAATCAATTACCACATTATCTTCCCTTTGTAAGGATTTTTAAAAGTAAGAAAATGGAAGGAGAATTTAATAAAAATACTTCAAAGTATCTTACCCTAGTGGCAATAACTGCATTTATTGCAATAGTAATAAAAGCCACACTTGCTTAAAAAATAATTATTCACTTGTGCATCTCATCTGAACTTACTACCCTGTTTGAAACTCTGGGCTTCTGAGAGTCATAGGAGTGCACAGGATCTCATAAAACTCTCTCAGCCAGAACTCAAAGTTCTAGCATTTTTTTTTTCACAACCTGCATGAAATTTCTCCTGTGTTTTATTAATACATAAGCTTCTAATAAAACAGAGAGATAGTTTTACTTAAAATATAAGTGCAGGGTTTGAGTAGATTAAGAAAATAATCTTCAATAGTGAAGTCCCTGCACTGAAACCCATTCATCCCTGTTTTCTCTAGCAATTACCAGCTTTTAAACAAGAATCAATGAATAAACCAGCTGTGAACAATGAAAACTTTGCATGGTAAAAATGATTAGAAGATATGTCAATTCCAGTATTGAGATTTTAATTTTGGAAAAATAGCAAAGGTTGCTGTTACTTAAACAAACTTAGTTTTATGGTGTGTGTGCTTTAGCAGAAAATGAAAATGTATTAATGTGCACCACAAGTGCATTGCCTTGACTTTGGGGTCACTTCTCTCCCGTGATACCGAAATCATAAAACAAGTAGTTAAATAAAGTTATTCAGAAGAAACCTATCTCAATCATGTTGCTTAAGACAAAGCTATTTTCAAAGTACAGATGATATGCTTCATGATTTTATTCTATGTGCTAATGTATGATGACTTACCATGAGCATTCTCACATAACTATCAGAAGCATAAAATATATATTTTAGAGAACATGTTATATGCTCGCACACCATTGGAATTTACCCCATGAGCTTTTCCGTGTTATAATTATGTGTGATTAGGAATGTGCATATGTGGTGCATATGTGTGTGTGCTGGTGTCTTTCTGTAAGTGCACAGAAGTGTGCTAACCTGTGTATGCTTCAGCAGAAGGAAGAGATCAACCCCTGGTGTCGTCCTCATTCTCGACCTTGCGTTTTTGCAACAAGGTATCTCACTAAATGTCGAACACACTGTTTAGACTAAACTAGGAGGACACCAAGTCTCCATGATCTACCTGTCTTGGTGCATTGTGGCACAAGCATGCACCACGTTCGTGTGTCCCAAAGATCTGCACTCAGGCCCTCATGCTGCCCAGTGAGGACGTTGCTCACCACTGAGCCACTCCCTAGACCCATAAATGATCATTTAAAGTTTGCCTAAATCATGCCACAAATAGCAACTCTAACATCTATTTTCTAATCTAACGTGCTTTTTAATTTTAAGCTTATTTGTTATGTTTAAAGCATTCTGATATATCTTCATGCCTGATGGCAACTAGACATAAGCTTCGGCCCCGTCGCAGCAGCAGCAGGCTCTGCTTCAGAGGCTGAGAGAGGAGCATTCTGGGTAAATGCCTTTGTCCTGCCTATTCCAAATCACGCACGAGTACACCCAAAGCTGGTTCCCCTCTCCACATAGGAAACAGCCCTGTGACGGCATCCATTTATCATCCAGGGATGGAAAGACCCACAGGTGTAACGGTTGTCTGCCTTTAGAGGGCAGAGGACTCTTGTAGACATTAGCTTCAATTGATAAAACTGAGCCTCCTCATTTATAATGATGCTCATTTCTTCTCAAGCATTTAAGTTATTTGAAGCATGTTTAAGTTAGTAAGTTACAAAGTGAAATGTTAAATTTATTACTGTTGAAAGTACATAAAAATAAAATAAAAATAGAGTCTAAGTTAAGTGTTATTCATTTGGGAGAATGGCTTTGTCTCTGCTGCTCTGCTCCATCCAAGATCCTGAGCTTAGCATGGACTTACCCCTTACCCCTCACAAGGGACATTTAAATATATTTGGAGGGACTGATTGTCATGAGGGTGTGGAAGGGTCAGCTGTCGTCTAGTGGATGATGTGTTGGATAACACCATTGTAAAACTCTGACAATGCCAATCACTGCACTCAATTAATTAAAAATATTTTGGATTAACTGTTCTCTTTTCAGATTTTTACATTCACTTAAAAGAATATGTTAGAAAATTACTTCATTAATAAGCAAGGATGTTTTGTATTCATTCCATAAAATGGTGCAAACTTACTATAGATTATGTTTAGGGCCACCATACATAGATCCTTCTGTACTGCATCCAATGTCACTACCAGTCAGATCACTTATGTTAGTTTCCAGGGTCTAACCAGGGACTCTTCCTGTTGCTTTCTATCTATCATCTCTCCAACCCATTTTTAGCCCAGATACCACTTCCAATGGGTGGGCCTGCCTTGGTCACTCATGTTTACACAACAACTGATCTCTAGGCTCTGTCAGGACATGCTCTACTTGGTACAACCCACTAAACTGTCTATTGCTGTATCTAACCTCTGTATTCAGCCAAATCTTTCCCATTCTTTACCAGGATCTAGCAGCAAGCCTTGTTAGAAGTTGAACCATCTCTCCAAAGCCCAAGTAAATGAACTCTACTATTTCCATTTTTATCTCTTCTAAATTATAGTCCAAAATACTCTACTTCAGCTTCTGCTTTGTGTACTCTTGGGCTTTCATGTTGAATCCATTGAGATTACTGTTACCAAAGCGGTTTTCGGAGACAATTAATTGTTTGCTTGCTCCTTTCATTTTTCTATGATTACTTTGTTTTTGTTTGTTTTCCTTTGAGAAAGATTCTTTCCCTGCAAGGCAGACTACCCTAGAATTCATCATGTAGTCCATGCTGTCCTTAACCTTTCTGTGAATCTTGGCTCAGCCTTCTGAGGAGTGTGATTACAAGCATAGACAAATATTCAGGTAAGGACTGATTGATTCTTTCTGTAAAATGCCTTTTGCTTCTATTAAACCATACTTCTTTTTTCTTTCTTTCTTTCTTTCTTTCTTTCTTTCTTTCTTTCTTTCTTTCTTTCTTTCTTTGCTTTTATTAGAAAATTCGGATTTTTCTTAAATCTGTCACTCATCCTATTGGACCTTCCTCTAATATTTCATTTCAAGATGCTACCCACTTTGATAATCTTTTGTGTGAGCAATCCTCTTACAGAGCCACATGAAAACTCTTATATTTTCTCATATACTTTATTGTTAAGGGAAAAGTAAAGTATTTTGAAAATATGCCTTATCAGCATAGCTTTCACTGATTTGAGCTGGAAACATATTTTTCCACTAAAAGGACTTTCTTTAGGTTCACAAATGATGTCAATTGATCAGCCACAATTGAAAGTCTACACAGTTCTCTGTCAAAATCAACATGGTTATTCAGATAATAAAATAGATAGTTTTCTTTCCACCAAATGTTTACCATTGAGTCAGAAATTTTACAAATACATACAAATGCTTATTTTGCAAGGAAATATAAAATAACAATATTTATTTGTGCAACTTGAAGTATTAATTTTTTATTGTGTAAAAAAGGAACTGTATCAGCAAGTATGCCTCACTAGAAAAAGCAGAGACTACAGAGGATAGATTTCAATTGCAGCTGACATCGTACTAACTATATGACCCAGGACAAATTTTTGGCTTCTTTACGTACCATCTTCTCTTCTTGTAAATAGTAATAATAATAATAATTTTAAATAACTGTTAATGTCTTACTGTTGGGGAATTTCATATATTATATGATATGTTTTGATAAAATCCACGTTCACCTCAAGTTTATCCCACTAACAAGTATTATCCTTTATCCCACTAACAAGGATTCCCTCTTTAAGAGAGACCACACACAGGGTCCAAACAAAATGGTCCCTTTTTACAAACGTTTTTACTGATTCTTTGCAAATTTCACATCATGCCCACATCGTGTCAACCCTCCACCCTTGCAACCTCTCCTCCAAAAAAAAAAAAAAAAAAAAAAAAAAAATCTTGCAGCTTTCACTGACTCATCCCGATTCAATAGAGTCTTGTTTCTGCTGAATTGTGCTGATTCCTGTTGCCGTTTGGTGTTGGCTATTGGACTGGACTACTGGTATCCGAACAACAAAGAGTGAACTCACCCCAATGAACCGTGTCTAAAATGGTCCACAACCCCTTTTTTTCTAATAACCTTCTTTGTCCCCTACCTCTGGTCAGTGGGCTGGAAGGAAAGCAGAAATGTTTAAGAACCCTAAATGGGCGAGGGCAGCTCACCCTCGCCCATGACAGAGACGGCTCTACTGTGCTGCCCAGGCAAGGCACATGGCCCACTCTCCCACTCTCATGACCAGCTCTCCTGTTCCCAGACCCCAGGGCCAGGTCTCCAATGATGCCCAGGATGGGTGGAGCCAGTTCTGCACAGCCCTCAGACATCAATGTGGCACCGCGGCGCAGCAGCCCAGACGTCTGGCATGGAACAGGTGAGGTGGAGTGTGTTCAAATCCTGAAAATTTCATCTTGAGACCAGTAGGACTAGAACTGATCCCTCCCAGCTTTCGTGCGTGCATGCCCCGGAGCGCACAGGCTGGCAACCTCCAAATCTCAAAGCAGTCATAGGTACACATATAGCCAGCACCTGGATGCAAATAGAGCATCACCAGCCTCCCAGCCACAGCCAACAAAATGCATTCACCCCTCTCCACTCCCCAAGATTCATACAGTACTTGTTTGTTATGAAATAAACAAACATAAGCTGCTTTACTAATACATGCGCTATGACAAGCTGGTAGCCTGAGGCAGGGAAAGCTTCAGGGAAGATATGGGGGTAACTCTAGCTGAGGCTTTTAGTAGCAGGGGTCATGGAGAATGAAGAGGTCACCCTCTAACTAGACAGAATTTCTAGTGGAGGGAGGGCATCACCACCCACCCACAAAAACTTTATCCTGCCTACAAGATGTACAATGTTGGTCACTGAGGAAATGACCAACCAATGCCTGGCCCAACCTGACACCCACTCCATGGGAGAGAGCCAACTCCTGACTTCTGCTATGCTCACAAACAGGAGCTTAGCATAGCTGTCCCCTGAGAGGCTCCACTCAGCAGCTGATCTAAACAGATGCTGAGACTCACAGACAAACATTGGGGGAAGCATAGGGAGCCTTGTAGAAAAGTGGGAGGAAGCATAGGAGGACCGAGAGGTAAGAAGACTAACAGAAACAACTAGCCTGGGCTCAGAGGGGCTTGTGGAGACTGAAGCACCAACCAAGGACCATATATAGACTGGAACTAGGTCACCTACATAGATAAAGCAGTTGGGTAGGTCAGGCTTCATGTGGATTCTCTAGGGGCCTGTCTCTGACATGGACTCTGTTGGCTACTTTCTGATCACTCCCCTCTGGGGTTTGAGGGAGGGGGTCTCACTTTATCAGAGAAATAAGGGAGGGGGAGGATAAAGGGAAGGAAGAGAGGAGGGAGGGAGCTAAGGTAGGGATGTAAAGAGAATTAATTAGTTAGTTAATTAATTAAAATAAACGTGCATAAGCTGTCCACTAAATATTGGCTAAGCGTTGCTGTCCCATTGGGCAAGCTCTGAGCTAAGAGAGCTGTGATGCTAACATGTCCAGAGTAAGCCTTCTTCTCCTCAACCCCACCCCCAATTCCAGACTCACTTCATTTTTCCTGGCTTGATGCATGGTGGCATTCAGACACTCTGAGGGGAAGGAAGTGAACGCAGAACCACACCAGACTAGGGACATCCACCTGGCCTTTGGTGGCAAGGACCCCTCACTGCTAAAAAGCCGTGGACTCCACATAGTCCCAGGTGGCATCACTGGCTATTCGTGTGAGGCTGTTTCTCACTGCCCTGGAGCCTCCAGTTTTGCCTCTCTGCACTGTGTACAAGTCCTGTTCTTCTATTTATCTCTTGTCCATTTCTCCACAATTTACTTGCTCTTTTTAATGGTACCCAGAGACTCTGGGTATCTGGGGTCATCTCAGGATTGCTCTCAGAGGTTGCTATGCCTCACCTCTGCATTGTGGCACTGGGCAGGGTCATCTCAAGCATGGTCTGCCTCCTGAAGGCATGCTGATGCCAAGCTGGTGTTTGCCTCGGCTTTGAAAAAAATGATTCTTTTTCACTTCCCTGTTTTCTGTTACTTAAAGTTATATGCTTGCATCTGAAGATTTGGATCTAGGAACGTCAGATTAGACAGAATATGAGGAATATCTGGATCTCGCTATGTCATTCACTATGCTTAAGGACACACACATGCACAAACATACACATATATGTATGTATATGCCTCCATGTGGCGTTTGGAAGGTCTTTAGTGGTAGTCGTTCCTCTCCTTATTCCCTACTATATTCTGCCTTTCTGCCTCCTCAATTAACTATACTATGTCATTATTCTCCTTTCTACCTTGGGACTATCTGCATTACATTCACCCTTTCCTTGAAATCCCCATGATCCCTTACTAGTTTCACAATTTATTTTTAAAATACCATTATTGCAATATATTTGGTATATAAAAGACTCACACATGCTTTCTGTTTATAATTTGACATTTGGGCATAAATAATTGTCTGTGATTCCATCACTAAATTCAAGGTAATTGTGCTTGCTAATGTCATGTCACACACACATGTCATGACACACATGGAAGTCATTCCAGGGGAATAAGCCTTAATTGGCAGAATGTCTTCATAAGATCAGGTTGTAAGCAGACAGACCTGTAGGGCATTTTCCTAGTGACTGATGGTAGAAGTCACACTCCATTGTTGGTGGTCCGATTTCTGGCTAGTGGTCCTGGGTTTTATGAGGAAGCAGGCAGTAAAGAAAGTTGTTAAACTGGACTCTTGGTCTCTGCCTCAGCTCCTGCGTCCATCGTCCATCCAGGTTCCTATCCTGCTTGAGTTACTGCCCTCAGTGGACTGTGATCAGCATATGTAACCAAATTAATCTTTTCTTCCCAAGTTGCTTGTGCTCATGATGTTTTTTTCAATCCTGAGATCTGAGAGGAGAAAAATCAAGTCCACTACTGTCTGATTAAAGCAAGCTGTATTTGGGAGTGTGCCTAGGATACGTCAGTCCATCTGCCTCTCCCTAAATTGGGATTTAAGAGAGCAACCCTGCTGACCTTTGGGAGAGATAAAGAGTTTACATGGGCAAAAGAGTTGGCCTTGGTACACTGTTAGAAAAATAAGGATATACATCATGTGAATGAGGTCAAAAATTTAGTGTAGGTCGAAAAACATGTTTTACCATTACAGCAGATCTAAGAAACAGAAACTTATTCTTAATTCAAATGGAACTCTTAACTGCAGGGCTTAATACAGGACAAACAACGTATTTCTGAACTACAAACAGAAACTTTAACCTTACAGGACAAACAGGTACTTATTCTTAATTATCTTAACAGTAAACAGAAACCTTCATCCGAAAGGTATATTGTTCCTGTTTTGGGCTGACTTTCCCCCTTTGAGTTATTTCCTGAGTTACAACATTGACTCTTTGTGGGTATCTGGTTATATTGGAATCTAACATGCATCAATTTAATGGCATCCAAAGGGAATTTATGTACCCAATTAAAGCATTAATGATGCAAGGGCCAACAGCAATTAACAGAAACAGAAGGGTCAAAGGTCCTGTGATAGCTGACATCAGTTACTATCTAGGAGGAACCCAAAAATGAGAATAGGCATCTGTCATTTATTCAATCTCAGGTCCTCCTTTTTGCAGAGTTTCTTTTATTACAGTGAGATTATCTATAATATCCAAGTGGTTTGTATAGGAACAATTTTCACTTAAAGCTATATAATAACCTTATTCTGTATAAAGCAGGTTGAGTGCCCTATCATACTATGGAACTGTTTCAGCTGTTGATCTACCCATTGATAAATATAGGTCTATTTCGTTTTAACCAGGTACTTTTCCTGGTATGCCAATAGGTACTATAGGTAGGCTTCTATCCCCTATTTTGGGTAGTCTCCTTTCAGCTTCATAGTCCAGCCTTTGCTTGAAGAGATGAGGCAATAGACTCATACTCTTCTATAACTACTTCCTGTTGAAACTAGGATGTCATTGTTAGGATTCAGGAAGGTTAGAATGCTAGTCAGAGGCCAGCAGGGGATTCAGAAAATGGACCATTTCATCGGAAGCATCTGGTTCTCTGACCCAGCTGAAGAGACAGGTAACAATCACATCATTTGAACTGATTCATATCAGCTTTCAGCAAATTCAGGGCTTCAAGCCATTTGGAGAAGTTGTGATCCTCAGGTGATTTCTGGGTGGTGTCTGTTAGCCAAATGGAAATCTGCCGAGACAAATGTAGGCTAGGGACAGACGTTTAAGTTTAGGAACTTAAAGGAAAATCTTATATTCGGAGCTTTCAGGCCCATTAACCTGATAGTTGATGTGGTGGATTGAACAGGTATGGCTTCCATAGACTCATGTGTTTGAATACTTGGCCCATAAGGAGTGACACTATTAGGAGGCATGACTTTATTGGAGAACACGTAGCGTTGTGGGAGGCTTTGAGATCCTCTGTGCTCAAGCTATCCCCAGTATGGGACATAGTGTCCTTCTGCTGCTTTAGGATCAAAATGTAGAACTCTCAGCTCCTCCAGCACCATGCCTGCCTGTATTCTGCCATGTTTCCTGCCATGATGATTATGGAGTCTGAAATAATAATGATATTTAATGATTATAATAAACTGCTGAATATGTAAGCCAGCCCCCAATTAAACGTTTTCCTTCATAAGAGTTTCCATGGTCATGGTGTCTCTTTAGAGCAGTAAAACCCCAACTAAGATACAAATTGGTACCAGGAGTGAGGTATTGTTGTTATTGGCCCAACCATACTTTTGTTTGGAGGAATGTGAATTTGGGGACTTTAGGTTAGAAAAATCACTGAAATGCTTTAGGAGCTGCTTAATGGACCATTCTAGCAGGAACATGGAAGACAGTGGTGCTAAGGGTAATTTGAACTGTGGGGCCTGGCTCAAGAGTTCTCAGAGGACAAGAATTTTAGCGTGTGGCCTAGAGATCATTCTTATGATATTTTGGGGAAGAACGTGGCTGCTTTTTGCGTTTGTCAAAAAAATCTGCCTGAGGCTAAATTGAAGAGTTTTGGATTAATGGCACTTGCAGAGGAGATTTTAAAGCAGCCTGCTGTGGACTGTGTCTTGTGGTCATTAGTGACCATGCTTATAAAAATCGATAATGAAAAGGGAACCAGAAAGAATGAGGCCAAATCCCGTGTTCATGGAGATAATTACAGAAAAGCTGGATGTTAGAAGGAATAAAGGGAGTGGCGACTTCAGGGCAAGACCCCACCCAGCTAAACTTCCAACTTGTGAAAGGGAATTAAATAAAAGCTCAGGTCCAGTCCAGGTAGTACACAGCTTTAATCCCAGAACTCTGGAGACAGAGGCATGCAGATCTATGAGTTCAAGACCAGACTGGTATACAGAGTAAGTTTCAGGACAGCCAAGGTTAGGCAGTGAAGAAAACCATCAAAACCAGAAATCTGGTGAAGATGTAATTGAATAGGAGACCTTGTTCGAGTAACAGCAAGCAGCAGATCTTGCCAGCTTCCGCCACACGGTTCTGGTTTTAGAGTCTCCCTCTGCCATTAAGGAGAGTTGCTGAAGCCAGGCATGTGACAGGGGTGTCCATGTATGGCAGCCCAGAAAAGTCACTGTATGAAGCAGTGAAGGTGAAGCCTTGGAAACCCCAAAACATTAGCGATGCCAAGCCTTGGGGTGCCTGCTGAGGAAAGCTGCTCAGAGGGAGTGGAACCATCTGAAGAGGAGGAAGTGTGCTGCAGTCAACTTTCCAGTTCCCTGCTTGTCCGAAGTTTAGGCAGGGTCCTGGTGGTGGGTGAGGCATAGGGGAAGTTACACCCAGTGGTTAGTTTGTCACAATCCAGGTGGATTCAGTCTGACCCATTCTCTTTTTGGAGACCTTGGGGTCACCTCTAGGAGCTGGGATCTCTGTCTGTCATAGTAAGCTTTTTACATTAAACATTATATTTACAATAAAACAAATGACGTATTTAGAAGATCTCTGACAAATTTGAGGACCATTATCAATTAAATATATCAGAGCTAAAAAAAAAATTCTGCTTGTTTTTAGTTACTTGCCTTAAGCTTAATCTTGAAAACAAATATAGGAGGCTAAATAAAGCTTGTCACTGTAACTGAATTACAGTTGAACTTATCATGGCTACAAGCATAGTTCTGACAACAATAAAGAATTTGATCCTTTCTGAGGTGACTGACCATTAACTTGAATGTCTTAATTATCTTTAATAGTTTATAATAAGTTATTAGCTTTTATAAGATTAGGACTTTACAACTTTATCTCTGTTAAGTTTGAGCCTTAAAAAATAACATTTTCTGAATTGGAGTGCTTTTACTATCAGAATAAAACTTTAAATCATGAATACAGTCTTAGAGGGAGACTGGCAACTTTACTTTCCTGTCAGACTTGATCTGGAGCTACTATGTATTCAAATGTTAATTGCCTGCCTCCCAAGATTCTTAGTAGCAAATTCTCAGGTATCCAAAATGACCTGATGTGAACTGTGCCTCTCAAACTGTCCCTGATTGGTAGATAGTTACCTACATCTGGGCTGGGCAGAGAAGAGGTAGGCAGAGCCAAGGTTCTCAGGCTTGAGCATGGCTGAAGGACCGCAAGAAGAGGAGAGGAAGGAGAAAAAAAGGAGCAGGTCACAATGGGTTGGTGTGAGTCAATGGCCAAGAGCTGCTTGTTCTGAGGACTGGCCTGATGTAGCAGGAACAGCCCAAGTGGAACATTTTTCACATATTTATGGGGTTTGGGGATGGGAAATAGGCAAGATAGCTTGGAAGGCAAGATAGCTTGAATGTCTGTTCAGCTCTCGAGTTTTAAGGCTTATAATAAATCTAACGAGTTTCTGAGTATTTTATTTATAAGATAGTAGGTTAAGGAATAACTGCAATTGTATTAATGATCAACTTTAATTAATATCAATTAAATAATTCCATAACACGTTCCTGGTCCTTTCATAGTGCATCTATACGGAACATCACAGTTTATTGTATGACTTGGTTTATCAAAACAGCCAAATGTTAACAAATTTATCAAAAACAAGACGGCTGGACACACATTCTTAAGTCAATCTGTGATGGCCTGAATAAGCCTTAGGTAAAGAGATACATTCTAAAGGTTCTTTGGTGGACTGCTTAGGTCATTGTCTTACTTCATTGCAAGGTAGGAATATTCAAGTTTCTGGTTTAGTGTTTGGTGTTTACAGCTGTGGCTCTAACTCTTCACTCATTTATTTATTTACTTACTTATTTAATATTTCCTATTATTATAGATGTCATGCTGTCCATAGCCTTATAAACTTAACTATTTAAATATCTAGTTTCTTAATTTAAATGTTTTCTAAAACTCCAATATTTTCTTTGAAAAGGTTTTAAATTGCCAGGCACAGTGGTGCATTCCTATAATCCCAGCACTTGGGGAGGAAGAGGCAGGTGGATCTCTGTGAGTTTGTGGCCAGTCTGGTCTACAAAGCAAGTCCAGGGCAGCCAAGGAGACAGCCCAAGACACTGAGAAACAATGATAAAAAAACAAATAAACAAAAACCAAAACAGACAAAAAGTTTAAACTTTCTCAACTTTGGGATGGTGGGGCTCCTGCAACATGAAAAATAAAGTACTGTTTGTAAAGACACTTCTTTTTAACTTCAAGAAAGAAGAAACAGGGCGCAACATAACAAGGCAAAACTAAACTCCAACACTGAAAGCAACTCAATGCTCAGTATCTAGGATCCATTCATAACCCTCCCAGCTGACTCACCTCTCTCACTCCACTCTTAAAGTGTACACAACCTGGTCTCTAGGCCCCAGCCAGCTCCATTTCATTGCAGCCGGTGGTTCTGGTGACTATCACATGGCACTGGCATCTCCAAGTCTGGTAAGATCCCCATTGCAACTGGGCTCAATTCAGGAACTCTAGTCTTGCCATGCAGTACCAAGTCTCAGCTCTTCTCCATGACTCCTTCATTCCTTAAAACCAACACCATCCGGGTGACTCTTAAATTCCACTGGAAGCAGGAGGTTCATTTTTGTACATGAACTCGTGGGAAGGCAGCTTTTGAAAATTCTATCTTTTATAGACCTTGTTTTTATGACAAGGAAATATCTTGGAGACCCTGTTGACTGCTTGGTTGACCCACACCATGTAGTCACTTTTTATAAAGATGGTGATGAAGTGCCATGACACCCACCCTCTCCAACTCTAGCAAACAAAGTTGCCAGTCATGTGGGTGACTCCTTCCTCATGGGGAACAGCAGCTAAGATGCCAGCAAGCCACATGTCACTTATAGCCCAAAATGGCATCTTGCCACAGAGTTCCTTTTAAGATTACCTATCCATAGATTTTTAACTGTCCTCCCCTGTGGCTCTCCCTTGTTCCTGTGGTCATTGGCCATTAGGGTGAGGGAACAAGGGAGCAAAAATGACAAACTGGAGGTTCAGTGGCCCATGAACATAAACAGAAATGACCTTCTGGGACCAGCTGCAGCCAGGCAGATCGATTTTATTGTTGGTGAAGGATGGTTATATAGAACGTTGGTTGGAAGGTAGGGATTTCCAGAGTTGGACAATGCCCTTGTATGAGATGCCTCATTAACCTGGAGAGGCATTTCAGGGATCCCAGGTGCTGGCTGAACGGGTTCTATCTGGAGAAAGGGAGCTGGACCTGTAACTTCTGAAAGGACTGCGCGACTTTCCTCAGGATTTTGCTTGGGGATCCGAGCTCCCCAGATCAGGCAGAGAAGAGCAAGTCCCGCTAACAAAGGGGGGCCTCCACTTCGCTGAGGTCAGGGCTTTTTGGTCACGAAGGATGTCAACCTTACTAGAAGGATCCAACAAACTCCAGGTTAACTGTTGGTTTGTCATAGATTTTACACATGTGTAACTTCACCAGTAAAGTTATGATTCTTTAGGTAGAGGAAATTCACATAAAGCAATAGTCTAATATTTTTGGCTGTTCTGACTTGCTCCCTTCTCCCTGTCAGAGCCAGGTGGCTCACCTGAGGCAGAACATAGAGACTTTACATGAATGCCTGGGTCTAGAAAAAGGAGATACTTAACCCAATCCCAGGGCCAGCTTTTCAGTAAAGAACAGCATAGAATAGTTTTAATATTACTCACACCCAAAAGACTTTTCTGTCCCTGCTAAACTAAATCCAGTGACCAGAAAGCTCAGAGATAAATTCTGAACCCTGGCCATCAAAGCAGTAGGAGTGGTGGCTGACTGCTGGCATTGGCAGACCAAAACAAAGCCAATAAACACAGAACAGAGAGAGCTCCCACACTCAGTGGAGAGCAGTGAGAAACAAAACATACAGTGGCCACAATCATTTAAACATTCAACTGAGCCTGACCATTTCTGTCTCAGCTTCACGCTTGCAACAAAATTTACAGACACACCAGAAAGCACAGACAAATCTGCACACACAAAAACATGACAAACTTTTCCTTCTTCCAAAGCCTGGTGATGATCACTGAGTGATTCCCTACCTCCTTCGGTGTTGTAATTCTGAAGCAAGCTTGTGGCCCATGTCTTGGTAGGACCCAATCAATCTTTACAGCTCTCAGCTCTCCCTACCCCATGGGCTATGGTGCCTGCTTGCATAGTAGGGTAAAGGTAAGGGAATGGCACCTTCTGGTATGGCAAGAGGCTATAGGAGCAGCATCTGGGTAACCGCATAACTTGCTGCAGAAAGCAGTTAAGCAGCATGGTTCTGGAGCCGGAGCTTCAACCACACAAGTGGTCCCCATACCTTGGTCTTGTGCTGCTTCAAGAAGCCACTGTGGTCTGCAGGGGCTGTTCCCTAAAATCCTGACTTAGAGAAAGACAGCTGGAGTAGTGGCTAGTCAGTATTTTAGGAAAAAGCCACTGCTGGCCTCTTCAGGTCCCGTTTATGGGAGAGATAAAGTATTTACAGGGGCAAAAGTGTGGTCTGTTATACATTGTCAGAAAGATACAATTACAAGAAAGGAACAACAGTAAGCGTGTATATCATGCGAATGGGGTCACAAATATATTGTAGGTCGAAAAACATGCATTGCTCTTTACATCAGATCTAGGAAACAGGGACTTAATTACAACTAGAAACCTTAGCATGCAAGAACATAACACAAATCAAACACGAACTTATTCTTAACTATGAACAGAAACCTTAACCAGCACAGCACACATAGGAACTGAGAACCTGCAGAAAAAAAAAAAAAAAAACATGTGAAGTTTTCTTTTTATATAGTGACACATTTTTTTATTTTTTATTAGTGTGACTTCTGTTTAATTTTTTGGTGGACCTACCTATCTATATGTGTGTTTCTCTTTCTTTTCTTTTCTTTTTAAAATCTATTTGTTTGTATCTTATTTGTTTGTATGAGCGTTTTGCCTGCATGTACATAAATGTACAGTATATGTGCCTGGTGTCCGCAAATGCCAGAGGAGCATACCTCATCTTCTGAGATCCTATGGACTGTTGTCAGCTGCTGTGTCTGTGCTGGAAACCACATCAAGGTCCTCTAACAGCAGCAAGTGATTTTAACCACAGAACCATCTCATTGTATTTTCATTTTAAATTAGATTTCTGTCTTCCATAGATCCCTTCACCTATATGCCTAGAAAGGGTGAAATTTCACGAAAACCGTCAGTATTACATGACATTGTCAAGTGGTGGCTTTCCTTATCATTGATTCTGTCTTTCACCATGAAGAAGTTACTTGTAGCTAATTTCTTGAGATATCAAATGTCTTCTGGAGATCTTTATTTATTGGGTTAATTTTGTTCAAGAGGATCACTTAATATTCTCTCAGGAATTATAAGCCTCAACACTGGCCATACTAGAAATCCCTCACTAAGGTTTTCTTGACAGTCTGTCTATAGACTAGCACTTCCTGTTTGCAGTGATTCCAAATAAGCAATGTCTGACTAGAGTCTATTTCTTCAAATGGTAAGGCTAGCTTTTTCTCCTTGGATGGCTAGACTAAAATGTATAAAGAGATAATCTGGTGGTTTGCTGTTTGTTTGTTTGTTTGTTTGTTTGTTTTTCTTAAAACACCCTATTCTGAAAACCAGTATCTAAAACTGTTTAGAGAAGCATTAAGTGAAAAAAAACAAGAGAACAAGAAGAAGTATTTAGGCAGTAGTCCCAAGGTAATGGGGCATGAAAGAATCTTGCTACAGGCCTAAGCCTGAAGGCCAGACTGACAACTTCTCTAATAGGTGATGTGTGGCCTGCCAGTGGGATGCAGTGATCTACGGAACATTGATTAGAATTTTCCCCTTCATTGGACTGAACTGAAAATAGAAACAATCCAATAGCAAGTTAGTGATGCTATGAAATAAATGAGTGGTCCTATGGCAATGTGGGAAAAAAAATCTCTGTGGAGAACAATAGGGGAAAATAACCTGCCAAAATAAACAATTTCAATATTTATTTTAAGAAAGCTTTTTGCCATCCAACCCATTATCTAATCAATCCCTCACCTAGATGTTTTTAGAAGTTCTCGGTTGCATCATAACACTTGATTTACTTTCCATTGTGGAGGAAAACAATGCGCTGTCTTTCTGCTGTATTGGCTCACAGAAAACCCAATACTGAGTCTCAGATCCCAAGAAAGAAAGTTTACTACTGTCTGATGCTACATGCACTTAAGTTTTAACGTTCTTTTCTACCTAAATTAATATAACCCTAGAAAAACTTACCTTTTTTGTGTTACTAGCTGTTTTGTGGCTTAATATTATTAGGTTTTCATTTTTAATTGTAGGATTTATACTAAAATAGGGTTTAAGTTTTGATGTTTTATTAGTATTGAGATGACAGGAATTTAGTTAAGCAACACATCGCAGTCTTCACAGTGCACCTACATGTCGAAAGGGAGTAGAAGGGTGTAACTGAAGGTAGCCCTTGGAGAAACTAGGACATACTAAGTATAGATGCAAAATATTTGAAGGGAATGATTTTGAAATAAATTGAAACAGTAATTTGGCAGAATTGTAAAGAAATTACAAAGTAATTTCTGCTCATTTAGATCCAGGAATTCGACTTGGGCAGTCAAATTCTTCTATATGCCTAGGAGACGGCAAAGCCTAACTGAAGGCCCCCTGAATCTGCAGCAGCCTTACCAGTACACAGAGAAAGACAGTGCAGCCAGTGCTGATGAGACCTGATAGGCTAGGGTCAGATGGAAGGGGAGGAGGACCTCCTTATCCATGGACTAGAGAAGGGGCATAAGAGGAGATGAGGGAGGGAGGTGGGGCAGGATTGGGAGGGAATGAGTTTGGGGCTATAGCTGGGATACAAACTAAATAATTGTAATAAATAAAAAAAAATATTATTTAAAAAAAGATATTTAAAAAGAAGGGTGCAACTAGATACAGGGTTCCTAGAGAGAGGTGAGAACAATGGATCATAAATGCCCCTGAAATAAGTTATGCAGTTCCAGCTGCTGTGATTTCAGGTGAGGAGCACTGTGCCAAGGCTAGATGCATATCTGATCTATTTATGCTTCAAGGTCACGCTGAGAAGAAGCACCCCAAGGAGAAGATTCTGCAGGAACAGCATTGTCAGGATTATTCAGAGAGAGAAAGCCTAATGGTTTGGTGGCCATGGGAAATGAGAGGAGGGCCACCTCTCTAGGGAAACAGGTTTTAACTAATTTAACGTGGTCATTTTTATTGTCCTCTTTCCTAAAACATTTCCTGTGAATTTGATTTTAAATGCAAATACAATTAATACCTATTTCTGCTTTCTTATGATTAACTTGGTAAATAATGCCTACTCCAGACAATCCCTGTAATGTTGACCAGAAATCAAAGATTAAGTGGCTTTTTTCTTCTCCATCCAGCTTCAGTTCACTTAGTGCTCCTATCAGTTTTGTAATTTGACAAGTCATGAAGGAATGAAATTCTTTATTCAGTGTCATTTACGTTGCATATAAATGGAACGCTCTTCAGACACATATCACTTATCATATGAAATCATTGATGTGTAGTAATTTAGTTTAGCTAGCATATGTCTGGGGTGTTTGGAAATGAAAAGTGTTGTTTCATATTAAAGCTGTGGTTGAAGATGGGAATGACAAAGAGGCACAACACTCACTGCAGGATGATTCTTCCACTGTTGCCAAATTTCGTAAAAATTTGCAGCAGTGGTGGCATTTGTCAGGAAGGAAAAGCCACAAGTTACATTCCCCAGGAAACACACTCTATGGCAAAGATTTATGGGAGACCTAAACAAGCACGATTGAAAAGAACGGAGTGCAGTTATAAAAACGTCTCAGTGAAGAGCAGAAGGGACTAACTACTAAGGCATTTCTTCATCAATATCTGAAATCAAGCAAAGGAAGGCAGGTTTTTGCATCCTTTAATAGGAATTCATTATACTCCTGCTGTCCCTAGGAAGACACCTTGACGTGCATGAAGTACTGTCATCAGCTGAGGGAGATTACTAGAAGGGAACTCAGATATGAACTGTCAGCTCCCAAGACTCCCATAAGCCAAGAAAATGAACATTTTGGATCTAAGAGTAGAAGAGGGAATACGACCATCTCACCAGAGCATCCACTACCACCTGTTACTTGCAGTAGATAGATCCACAGGTTTTCTCAGTTCTCCACATTCTTCAGGGTTCTGATGTACCACATTGCACAGGATACAATGATAATGCTACCATCACTCCCATCATCCAGTTTGGTGTGGACAAACTGCAGACCTATGCACAGTCCCTGGGATCTCTTCAGTTCTGTTGAGTGAGTGCCTATAGGAAGATCTAGAAATTTGGAGGCTTAATTATTTTTAATATTAAATTATATTTTACTATATATTTTGTGTGCTGGAATGATTAACATGTTCCAAGAATTGCATGTGGATGTCCTGTTCTTCCACAGTGTTGTTCGGAGGTCAAATTCATGTCTTCAGCCTTGGCAACAAGTAGTTTTACCTGCTGCGCCATCTTATCAGCCTCTTTGATGCCTTTAAGTTAATTTACTCTTTGAGTAGAAGAAAAGGTTCTGGTTCATTAGAGCTGTTTAATATTGGAATCTGGAACACCCTTTTTCCTGCTTGTACGAGAACAATGCTACTCAGACTTGATGTGTCATTTCCATTGAAAATATGACCTGATATACCTAGAACAAGGGGCTCCTGATGGGAAGTCCTGGCCGAGTAGTGTCATAAAGCTCAGAGAGCATACTATCCAGCATCAGGAGCTTACATGAAGCTGATTCTTTTCAATCTCTGTCATTCTTCATTATAGTTAATTCTGAAGCCCTTGGGTTGTGAGAACTTGTCACAAACTTGAAGTCCCTGTAGTGTATACCCCATAAGCCAGTCCGGTAGCTAGGTCCTTCCTTGCTCAGGATCACCCTCACAGTTAGAAGATTTTGATATTTTGAAGTATGTGGACTCGAGGCACAATCCTGAACGAATAAGGAATGTGCTGAATGTACTGGAAGTTTATACTTTTCCATTTCATAGGAGGTTTGTTGGAAGGTTTCAAAACAACCACCACAATAACATCTGTTTTTAATGTTTTCAAGGAAAACAATACTATGTTTTATTATTATAATACATTTAACCTAACTCTTTATATTATGCAATCATCAATGATCATTTTAAAAACAAATATAGGAACATTTAACTCATCTACCTAAACATCTGAATGACACGAGTTTTAGTTTGTAATTGGTGCACGGACATGTTTTTCATTTTTTTTAGAATAGTGTCAATGAAACTAGCTCATCGCTTTTACTTCATTTCCTGATATGTATATACGTACCACTACTACGGACTTTCAGGCCATTGATGAGGAAAGGAAACAATCTTAGAGAGCTCTTTCTCTTTCCTGTCATATTTTCAGCTTAAGTAGTTGATGCAAATGGGCAAATAACAAATGTGAGAAGACCATGACAGCAGTTCCCTGGCCTCTTGGGTATTTAGGGTGTGCTTATCCTTTTTTTATTTTATTTTTTATTTTTGGTCTGATTCATTTGGAAATGAGCATCTGTTTATTCTATTGTGCGAATCATTCAAAGAACTCGCCTGACTCCAGTGTCTGTCTGAATTGTCTGCTGCTGATATATGCTAATGAAGCATTTCCATGCTGTGGAAATGGAATGGTCAGAATGGGAGAACACATGGACTGTGCATGTCCAGTGCTCTTCTCCTACACATGCTCTTAGTTAAAGCTCTCTGGAAGCAAACTCCAGCCTAGAAAGATGGCCCTGCTATGAAGTCCAAGGTCTTTCAGAGAACCTGAGTTCAACTCTCAATACTTATTTAACTCTAGCTTCAGGGGATCTGATGATCTTTGTGTCTCCCAGGACCCACCCATACTCATGCTACACACATGCACATAAATAACATGAAAGTAAGTTTTTAATAATAATAGTAATAATAATAAACCTCAGACTTAAAATTGCCAAGAATTTTGTCATAGCATTAAGTGGCGCACAGAGGTCTCCTGCAAGGAGTCACAAGCTAATGAACCTGGTTCTGCACAGCTCACACTGCAGAAAATTAAGGGGATCCATTGCCATATGCACTCACAGTTGTAATATGGAACATTTTCCCTTCAGAACTTGGTTTATTTTTGAGCTAACAGTTTTCAGGGTTGAGAATTGACTCAGACAATAGAGAAGCTAGTGTGATATTTTACTGACATATCTTCTCTTGAATCCCAAACAAGCAATCCTTGATTTATTTTATTATTACAACCATAAAACAAGATTATTGTCTGCTAGATTATCATACCCACAAAATACCATAGGCTTTCATAAGTTAGGATACCCTGATTGACACTTTTAACTTTGTTGCCATAAGAGAACTTGGACATACGTTTCCCCTGATGACTAAGCGTTGCCCCTTTGTGTTATTTTTGTCTCGTTGTATTGAAGCTAGTGAATGAAGCTGGTCCTACAACAGCACCTTCCACCATTTCCCTGATTTACAGGGGATGAGCCTGATGGAGGTGCTTCATACTGATTTGTCACCGTGTATACTTCATCACTGGGAACTCAGAACACCCGGAGACCTCACTCTTCCAGCATGAATATCTGGGTCTTTTGAGTTTTTTATTTTCTCTGTTCAGTAAGAATTCTCATGTTTCTTGTTCATATTTCATGGTCCCTCACTCTCTTCAATATCCTAAGAACCATCCTCGTATCAAGTTAGTCTTGTTCTCATGAGTTACCCACCAAAGAAGACCATTTGGACATGGGTTCAAGCCAATAACAAGTCTTTACTGACTGGCTGGTGACGATGCTGGGAGTTCAGCTGCAGCACTGAGCCTTTCTCAGGGTGAGCGTTTAAGCAAGAAAACCCCATCCTGTGTTGACACAACTCAGTTAGCAAGGACAGTTATCCAGAACCAAAACTACAGAAGCCAAATAGCAAGGGTTAGAGACTGTCCCAAGACTCTGCTAGATTATGTCTTTGTTTTTGTTTTGGCAGGTGGTGCTGCCTACATGCTGATTTCAAGGCCCGAATAGTACTTCTATCATGATTTCAGTTGTACTAAGGTCTGTGGGCCTACTTAAGTCAGGAGGCCAGTGACATCATTCATGTTAGCCTGTAGAATCTTTACTATGGTAATGAGATCTTCCTCCTTGTACCAGCTCATCTAAGAATCTAGCCCCATTCAGTCCTCTGTGGGAGGGAGGGTCCTGCTAGTCCCTACAGATGCTACACCATCTGTAGCATCTCACTAATACATGTTGGTCACCATCTATAATGACACTGAAATTGATCTATTTCTGGTACAATAGAATAGATGCTCTCCTGGCCATGTAGCATTGGAACATATTATTGGCTGGGAGAGCATGATACAATTCATTCTGATAGAGTATGCTTTCTTGCAAGGGCATAAAAAGCAAGCCCATCACCTCTGATCAGAGAGATTGTTTCTCCTTTAGTAGAAGGAGGTAAGTTGCTTCTGAAGATCAAGGCATAAAGATATTTTCAGCAGTTTACTTTTCAAGTGTATCAAAACACAGATGTCCTTATAATAAGCCCCTGGCCGGATTCACCTTAGCTATGGCTCTCATTTTCACACAGAACAACTTAGAGGACTGAGAATTAAATCTTCTCTAATCTCTTCTCAAAAAAAAAAAAAATGTTAAGATGCTAGCTCCATTCTCAGCTTCCTGATGAGCCCTCCTCTTGTGGGAAATAAGAATCTCTTTATATATGCTACCAAGGTTATCACACTTAGTGTTTAATTGGTGATTAATCAATCTAGGAATTTTATTGTCTTTTTTTTTCTGGAACTTTGAATAACACATCCAATTCTTCAGTCCTCAAGAATACTGTCTTAGCTAAAGCATTGCACCTGTCAGTGAGATCCCCTCTGTCTCTGAAGGCTTTGTAATCACTTCCTCCGTGTCTAGGAATTACCAGTGCTCAGTTCCATGTACCATCACTGATGGATTCCTCGTTGACAGCCAGTCAAGAGGGTTATCAGGCTCTGTAACTCCTTTCAGAGTCTGTTTCCTTGAACCCTTTCTGGCATTTACTGTCAAATTTCCAGAGAATAAGACTCTGATGTGGAGATTTGCATGCCAAGGATGTAGTGGGATTTACTTTTGAAATCAGCATCTGGGAGCATTAAAAGAAACAGAAAGGAAGTAAAGGAAAGATATTCAACTCTGATGTACTTGCCACCAAAGCTGCAGTGGAAGCCATGGTGAGGTCTGGAGTTCAAGTGCCTTTCACCTTTGTTCTGCTCTGAGGCAAGAGGACCAGCTCTTCCTTCACCATTCACCATATACTGGAGGCATCAATATCAGCTCAGGACCAAGTTCTCAGCTCAAGGAGATTTATTTTTCCCAGAGGGACAAAGGGCAAGGAATAAGAGATAAAGACAGGAGATAGAGGGCAAGGGAGAGTGGGAGAAAAGGAAGAGAGAAGGAAGGAATATTTGTACTAAGGGTTTCAGGGGGTAAGCAAAAAGTACAGCTTCTGGAAAGAAAGAAGACAGATGTGGCCCAGAAGCAGATGGCAGTTTATAAAGGTTAAAGGAGAAATCTTGTGTTAGGATGAGGCATTTAATTTTAATTGAGCGTTTATTAGGTTAGCCAAAGGAGGGCTTTTGATTGCTGGACCTCAGGACTTAGATAGTTGGATCTTGGTAGTCATTCTTAGGAGGAGGAGGAGGAAGTGACCAAAAAGGGGAATAGACCTTGAGGCTAAATTTAGGAATACAATCTAAGGAGTTTTAGGGAGGGGAAGATGCAATGCGGGGAGGGGAAGAAGGGCAAGGCTTGCCAGAACCCTGATTGCTTGGGCTGCCTAGAATCCTTCAGATACAGTTTATCCTAGGGCGAAATCTTAGTGTTAGTCAAAGCAGAATTTTTAAGTCTTTGAAAGTTTCCAGGTAAGAGATTGCTGTCAAAATCCTGCAGCTGCGAACACGGTACTGCTCAGGAAGGCTGGGGGCATGGTTGTGGGGTAGGGGCAGGAGTTGTCCACTGTGGAACCTGCTGCTGAAGGTTTCAGAGCAATTTTAGAAAATGCCACCAAATTTTTTTATAACCATTCCTAGTGTTCATTTGTTCATTTATTTGGTCATTTATAAAAGTGAAATGCATAAAGTGAAATTAAACCTGGCATTACCTCCCAGAAACTTTAATTGTGAGCAGCCAAATTATTTAACTTTTCTCGTGTCAGTGCTTTTCCAGTAGTAAAGCAGTGCACGAGCCCCGTGCCAGTCTTCAGTGAGGCAAGGTGAGGAGGGTTCAAAGACTCGTGGCCTTACTCTCTGAAACAGCACGATTGCTCAGGACTCTAAATTGTATTAATGGCTTCACTGGATTGTGTACTAACTTAGAGTCTCAGGCTGGGCATGCAAAGCAATTTGGTTTGAAGCAGTCAGTTCAGTGTGCTGTATCATCATCTGTTTCTTTCATCTGTACTTGAAGAGGGTTTGCTGTGTTTTCACTTACTGCTGATTTTTGTGTAAAGCGTTTGAACAGAATGAAGGTTGGATTTTGTATAAATAGAGGGTTTCATTTTATATTGGCAAATATTTATAAATTGAATTTCCATTTCATACCAGAAGAGTATGTTAAATTTATAATAAATTGGCAAACCATTTTAAAAACTGGATACTTGTTAACTAGAAATAGAAGTTATACTTGCTAACTCCCTCTTTAGATCTTGGTATTGTTTGTTACTCATGTTTTCACCGGTAATAAAGCCATTTTAATTTTGACTGTAAGCTGTGTTTTATTTAATTTAGATTGTACTGCCAAATTTCTAAACCTCGGCTGTGTTGTGTGGTTTCAGGCATGGTATAATATTCTCAGATATCATTCGGTGGTATGGTTGCAGGGTTATGTTGTGTTTCAGTTATCAAAGTCTTCATTATGCTTCTTGGATGCTTTTTACAGCTGCACATGGTTTGAAATGGGCCAGAGGAGTGCACGGCTCATAGAGTGAGGGTGTGCTTGGACTTCTCCTCTCCACATATAAGGCTACACGATCTCAAAGACCCCTTTCCAAATTTCTTTTGCAAGTCCAAAAACAATTTTTTTTAAAAAAAAACAGCATACCACTCTCTTCACACTGCTGCATAGTTTTACTTTCTGAGCCCACCATCATGGCTTAAATGTTTAAAGAAAATGGGGAGAAAAAAAAGTCACAGAAGTTCCTTCAATAGTCTATAGAGGTAATTTGGTTTTGTTTCTTTTTCTTATAAGGACCCATTTTTGTTTTCATTCCTCTACACAGAAAGTAACTTTCTCTGTAATTTTCTCTGTAACTTTCTCTTTCTTTGGATGCCTAAATTAACACTATTGTACTGCATAGCTCTCAGCCTTGGAGAACAATTGTTGGGGTGGGAATGTTCACTAAACAAAATTTCTAGGCAGAAGGAAACGTTTCCCATGGGTATTTTGATGCCCTTGTCTGCAGTTAAGTCTCTCAAGTGTGCTTGCTTATGTCAAAGAGAGGAAGAGGAGCAATAGAATGTCATAATTAAATTTCTTTCAAAACATTTTCCCCCAGAATTGCCAGTTGTTTTATTCAAAATAGACTGGAGAGTGCTTCCTCTATCACTAATGGATATTCTCATTATCTGTTTATCCCAATTCACTGCTGGTGACATCTCTTTAGTTTGATCTCAAATTTTCTTACTATGTCCCAGTATGACTTCCAGAACCATGAATGAATACGGGTAGTTTTCCAGTGAAAATTCTGAGTCTTTCAGTTACTGATTTTGAAACCTCTTCTTTCTCTCTTCCATTCAACAAATCTGGACTTGGGAATTCAGCTCTGTCCCTTCGTATATACACTTTCAGCTTACTTAGACATTTAGTGGTTCTGTTTCAAGCATATTTAACCAAGATATTACTTTTCTTTAATTTGATAGCACATATATACATATACACTGTTTAATAAAGAAAAATTAACCACTGACATGATTTTATAGTTATTTAAAATGTGTCCTATAATATTGCACCTAAATAAGGAATGCAATTAAATTAGTTTGCAAATGTCACCATTTACTGGGAATATGTCATGAGCTAAAGGTGAATGCATGATAAATGAGCTTAGAGGAAGCATTTAATTTCCTGCCAAACTTCACTCAGAAGTTCTTGTAAGCGTCTTTCATCAGATAATTTCCTTTTATCTCACAGTCTCATGCCTCATTCTGAGTGATACCATCCTTTTCCCCTTTAACCTGAAGTCCTTAACTCAGCAGTAAATAGACATCACCCTTAGAAAAGATAGTTCTAAAATATTTGTTCAAGTGAATTTAGACAGAAAGGCCCCATTCACATCGAAGGAGTTTATGCTAGCTTCTTGCTGCAAACTGAAGTGAGACAGTCATTTACACCTACAAATTAGACACCAACACTGGAATTTTCATCACAGTGCTTGCCACAGCTGACACAGTCATACAGAAGAAACACATTCACAGGAGAAGGGCCAGCATAATGCTGGAAAATACCACATGGAACAAAAAGTGTTGTCTGAACTCAGTCACTGAATCCACACTTCAGATAAAACTGTCCAGGCTAATACTTGAGGTCAACTGACTTGGTCTTGTGTCTCTATTGTGGGTATCTCTAAAGTATCTGCTGCCCTCAGGCTTGCTGTTCACTAATAGCTGGATTTGCCATCCTGCCCTCAGGTCTGAACAACACTCCAAGCAATTCAATTGTTAGTACTTTGATACAGAGACAAAGTAACATATTTTAAATCTTTAGTGTTTATTTAGTAAGAGGCTAAAGTTCACTTCAGTGACAGATTAGAGACCAAAAATAGTCTCTATTGGTGACTGGTGTTTCTTTTGATTATTGACATGAAGAATGTTGCTCTGATTCCCCTCTCGTATGTTATTATTTAACAGAGAACATTAAAACACTCTAGGTTATGGGGATCATCTCTAAGATGATAGAAGGATCATACTGTGAGAACATTAAAGTTAGTCAAGGAAGAAGCAGTAACATTCAAACTGGTTTCAATTGTAGGCAGCCATGAGAGCGGACATCTCTCCTAGCAGAAATTCTGGAGTCCAGGTCACCCACCTCCAGGGGTGAAATGGAATCTGAGGGTCTGTTAATGTGTCCAGCTAAGGTCACTGCTCTGTAAAGCTGCAAGTCTGACCAAAGAGCTCCAAAGGGCAGCAGCAATTTACCATCTTAGGGAAATACTGTGTCAGTCTTATCTACGGTTAGCAGATGGTAAGGGAGCGTTCTTTCAGGTTAACTTGAAGTAGAGATGCGCTAAGTGACTGACATATTTTGGGAACTGTATTTGCCGCAATTGACTGTAAGAGTGTGAGTTTGGCACTCTGCCTTGGGGTTAATGGTCCTGGCCTGCTGTGCAAAAGCAATCAGTGTGAAGCTATTTTCAAGTGTGCAGGAGCCACGTTTAACCCATTCACGCAACGGTTGTTCCCCAACGGTTATTTCAGCTAAGAGAAACGTAGAGAAGTTGCTCATCTTTTTACAGCACCGTCTTGCAGAAGCCCAAGCATCTCCTGTCTTCTTGAGGAGGTCTCTTAAAGCATTCACTTCTACAATGATTTGGGGATCTCTCAAACTGATACATTCTGGATAGACTCTTCTGTCATCTATCCAGCCCCAGCATGTTTCACTCCTTATCATCCCACCCCACCCCAGGACATCTTGCTGACGGCTAGTCCAGTGAGTGTGTTATTGCTGTGATAAAGACGATAGGAGGCTCATGGCATTCATAAGCAGGACAATTTTAGAGAAAAGATTAACATAATCAGAGTTCATGGTGGACTTATTTAGAGAAGGAAGCCAGAACTTTGCAGATGGAGATAAGATTAGGTCAATATAGCAATAAAGAAGATACATTACTTACATTTTACTTTGTATTTTTAGGAAGGGACATTGAATGAGAAATCCTGTGATATGTATTTTATTCAAAAATATTAGATAACAGAATCCTTCTTAGGGTAAGACTGTATACTACATATTCTGAAAAGTAGCAAATATATCTTGAGTCTGCAGATATGAAGTATTTCATCGGAGATTAATATCTTCATAATTTCTAAGGCTCTTGTTTTTTTCTTATTTTCATGTGTAAGTGTACGTGGCATGTGTGTTTATGTGATCCATATGTAGACATGCATGGAGGAGCACTTCTGTACATGCATGTGGAGTCTAAGGTCGAGACGGAATTTTCCTCATCTCTCTTCCAAATTATTCTTTGAGTCAGGGTTTCCCAGCTCCAGATATTGTCCTTCTGCCCAATGTCGGCATCTTATCACTTTTGAGGCTAGAATGACAGTTGAGCCACTGCAACCCTCTAGGTTCTGAGGATTTGAATTTCTTCCTGTTGCTTAAATGGTAAATGCTGTAACCACTGAGCATCTCTCTAGATTCTGATGATAGTTTTAAAAATTTAATAGAAAATACTAATTTTTAAAGATTAAATTTTTTTTTTATTTTTGTGCTTGTGGAGTTTGTGTGTGTACGGACATGAATGCGTATGTGGAGGCCGAATGTCAGTAATGGATACCTTCCTTAGTAGTTTGCTACTTTAATTTTTGAAATATGTCTCTCACTGAACTAGGAATTTACCAATTCAGTTTAGCTGGATGGTTAGGAAGCTTCCAAGATGTTCTTGCTTCTACCTCCCAGTGATAAGACTACAGGTAGGTGCTGCTATACCTGGCTTTTAACATGCATGCTGGTAATCCTACTGAGGTCTTTGTACTAGCACGCAAGTACTTTACTGAGTGAGCAATCTCTCCATCCCAATATCGATTTTTAAGAAAGATGCACAATCTATCTTTAGAATTTGCTTCTTCTCTTAAGAAAAACCAAACTACAAAGCTTTGCTGTAATAGCCACATATAAACAGATATTTACTGTACAGAAATACTCCACATTGAAAGATAAGTGCTAGCTAAGTAAGAAACACTGGCATCATTCTGACAGCTACTGTCCATATCTTGATATTTAAAAGCAACTATATAACATCCAATGAAATGGTTTTCTAGACATTATACCTGTGTGATGCTAGACAAGTCATTTAATGATCCTTTCTTCCCTTTAAAGATTGAACAATGGTGATTAAAATAATACCTGTTCTCAAAGTCTTATCAAGCTTAAGGCAATAATTGTATCGAATTGTTTTTATGTCAACTTGACACAAGCTAGAGTTCTTTGGGAAGAGGACCTCTCAACTAAAAAACACCTGCCTAATACTTGCTGTAGCCACATGTAGAGAGCATTTCTTGAACATCGATGAGGGAGTACCCAGTGGACAGTGTGACCCATTTACTGATGGTCCTGGGTGTTATACAAAAAGAACAGGCTGAGCAAGCCACGAGACGCAAAACAGTAAGTTGCACCCCTCCATGGCCTCTGCATCAATTCTTGCCTGTAGATCCCTGCCTATAATTCCTGCCCAGACTTTCCTCAGGGGTGGGCTCTCACTATAAAATGAAATAAACCCCTTCCTCTCCAAGCTGTTTTTGATCATGGTGTTTATTGCAGCAATAGAAATTTTACTAAGACGTAGATGCAGGAAGAAAGATCTAGTAAATTTCTTGGCAAGGAAAGTGCTACAAACGTGACCTCCCCAAGTCAGGTAGAAAACAGCAAGGTGAGAAAATTCAGTTATGAAACTGTGGAAGTTTATGGCAGTGTCACATGGTCAGACTTGTGAATACACAATTCTTCATGCTCCTCAGCTACACTTAGACAGGCTAGTGAAGGAGTGATAGGATACTTTGTTTCTTTGGCAAGGACATTTACAATCAAAAGGGTCAAACAAATAAGAGTGTTCCACTCCTTATCTGGATTCTCTGTAAGTAAAACAAACACAGAAAACCATTTAAACTGACTTAGAATTTTATCTGATTGTAAAAATCTAACAATATACTGTCATCAAATATTTAAAGTGAAAATGTTTTATTTTTGATTTTTAAGAAAGTTTTCTTTTAGGCATAATAGAGTAATTTTGTTAAAAGAGGTTGCTTAGCATCTTTTGAGTAGCTAAATCTTTTGGAACAATTGATTTTTTTTAAATGAATATCCTAGAAAAGAGAAAAGAATTTCTATACTTTCAACTGAAAAAAACAAACAAACAAACAAACAAAAAATTATTACTTAATTTTGGCTTCAGTGAACTTTAAAATTATGTATAGCCATGTATGCGTGTCTGATTGCACTGGCTAATAATTACTTTAATGTAGTTTAGTGTGATTTGTAGCCTTCATATCAGAACTAGAGAGAATTAAATAGTCAGCAAGCTAGCTTAATTCTTTATGAAGCACAATGCATTATGGTCAGTGAATGACCATTAATTAAGACAGTTGTTCAACTGATATGTTTCAGCTTCCAGTAAGCTATGCAAATTATTTAAATTGTGCTTTCTTATTAATTAATATTATAAGTAAGGAATTTTTCCTCCCAATTAATCTACTTCATAATGAATATACTAATACATATTTTCAATGTTTTCAAATAGATTTTGGTATCAATCTACTTATAATTGCTTTCCTATGTGTATTTTTATAATATGTAATACTTTATACATTACAAAACGTTAGGCCCACCCTTACATGGAAGAACATGACCTATTCTCTGAGAATTAGAATTAAAGAGGCTAGCAGGATTTGTAGCAGGGGGAGGTAACCAGATAAATCATTCCAGGGCGACAAAGGAAAATTTGGTACACCTCAGAGATCAGGACCATTTTACAAAGAACAAATATGTGGCATTACGTTCACTTACATGAGCTGTGTGTAAGGAGAGCTAAAAAAGCAGAGGACACTGGACGTAGGAGAGAGGAAGTGGAATTGAGAGGGAGGGTAATACTGTCTGCCTACTAATAATTTGACTGAAACAGGAAAAGAAAGGTCAAGTATATTTGTCATGGAGGTTACCCAACATTATATAATAAGCGAAGGCTAGATCGTGTGTGTGTGTGTGTGTGTGTGTGTGTGTGTGTGTGTGTGTCAGTCATACTTAAAACTAAATAACGCGTGCATTTACTGTATTATACAGCATTGTTACATTACTTAAACTTGCTAATAGTGACTATACCTATCGGAAAAGGATGCTAATGCCACTTTTTACCTTGGGTAGCAAAATGTCACATGTGTTTTGTGAGCTGTTTGAGGGATTTGAAGAGAGAATCAAAAATGACGAGTAATAGTGAGCTCGTCCTTCCGTTCGTCTGTAGCACCACGTGGCGTGGCGATATGCAGCTGTTAAACAACTTATAGATAATATGCTGTGTTTCAGTGCACCAGATTCCCAGTGAATGTGAAGGTACCCAAACAGTTCGTGCAGACAGTGCACTATGAATAGATTATCTGCAATTCAAGTGTGCATGAGATACAACGCTAATTCCAAAGTAAAAACAATGTGAGGGTATCTCCTGGCTCAGTTTCCATTGTTATGATAAAGTACTGTAAGAAAAATCAACTTGGGAGAGAAAATGTTTCCATCAGTTCAAAATTTCAAGATATTCTCCACTATGTCAGGGAAGTTACAGTAGTGGAAGCCTAAGACATCTGATCACATCAAATCACCAGTCAAGACCAGAGGCAAATGCATGCATTCATGCTTATTTGCATGCCCTCTTACACTCCCTAGGACAGGATTCCACCCATAAGGGACTGGATTTTCCTATGTAAATTATGACAATCTTCCTATGTAAATTATGACATGCCCAACAGGCCAATCCGAATCCTGACAATCTCTTTTTCACATTTTTTTCCTAGATGGTTCTGAGTTCTGTCAAGTGGACAAATAAATCTAACCATGACAACAGAGCAGTCATGTGAAGCTAATCAGACACATACCCTGAAAACACGAAAGTGGGAAACAGGCATAGGTCACCCACATACGTATTTTGTATCAGTTATTTTGAGAAACTAAAATCACAGGAATATCTTTGAAATAAAGGAAACTGACATCTAAAAAAAAAAAAAAATTAGTAGAGAGTATATGAGAAAAAAGTTGCTCCAGACAACCTTCCCCATGTGAGACACTTTCATCTCTAACCGGGTGGGGGTGGGGCATTCTTTATTTGCCATGTGTTCCTGCTCTTCAGATTCCCATGGTTTGCCTCTACCACCGTGACATGTCACCATTACCCACCTCTGCCTACAGTTTTGTGGTTAAGATATAAGCAGCAGTCATCTGGCCTTGTTCCGTTCTCATGTTGTCAGGGCATGCTCATGCACCCTTTCCTAGGTAACGCGTGGCTTTCCTCTTGTTGACAGGTCTTCTGTCCATTTACTTCACAACACAGTCAAAGACAGAGTGGAACCACTTTTCCTCTTCCACAGCTACATGTATATTTTGTATGGTTGTATATGTAAAAAATAACCTAAAGGAAAACAGTGTCATTCTGTAATTCCTAACACATTTGAGGTTATCTTTAGTATGGATTTTTCTCTACAGCCAATGCCAACTACAATGACCTTGAAATTTCTGTCTGAAAATATAGACCTTCATGATAAGATTTTGTCATGATTAGAAACATGTTATTTCAAGGTCAATGTTTTATAATTATTTTAATTATCTATTTGCTTGATAGAGAAATTATTTTATCTGAGCATGTAAATGTGCATTATTGTGCGATGGGCGTGGCTGGTAGCTTGTTGGCAGGCATAGAGCTCCCTCCTCTCCCATTTATTACAAACATTAAAAACACACCGTAAATGTGGAACGTGAACGCCTGCTAGGCTTTCATGAATCTCCCTGTGTCTTGGTAAGTCTTGAAAACACATGATACAGGAGGAGGAGGGGATATTTCCTAACTTCCAATTGTCTTCTAACACTTTATGATGTTTACTGATTTTCTAGGAGTAACTGAAAAATGCAATATTAAGGGCAAAATTACCTACTCTCTTAGGTGAGAATTTCTTTGTACAACTGTTCAGTACAGCTAAATTGGGTGTTCCCACTTGGCTTCTTACAAGACTCCTTACACAGTAGTTTGGCCTCTTAAACTCTGAAGTCTTTTATAGGACAATGTATTAGTGGTACATCATATGGCCAGCAAAGATAGGAATGAACACGCAGGGAAACGGCACACTGAAACTCATCATTAGGTATATATCCTTAGCAAAATAATATTGTACGGAAAGCATGGAGCACTCACCTTATTCTAAACTGAGTTAGGGCACTAGGTTGAACGTTTTGTGGAGCTGTGCTTCTCTTTACCAGTGGGGTAGTTTAGAGGGTTGAATGGGACCTATTCCCACCTTCAGATGTCTGCCAGTAGTATTTACGAGTTGCCGTGAGACAGTCAGTGGTTCTTAATAAACTAACATCGTGTCAGCAGAACCAAAACCTAGGAAGCACCAGGACCCAGTATCTAAGAGACATCATGTTGGCAAGTTGTAATAGTCAGCCATTGTGTGTATAAAAGCAACAGTCCTGATTTTGTCATGGGATGAGTTTTTATAAATGACACAGCCCACACCTCTATATCCATTACATCCTACAAGGATTTGGAAGCTTGACATTCTACTTCCTATTCAGTTAGATATTCTTTTTCTAAGTATACTGAAAATGGAACGGCTTATTGCCCCAGAAAGCCTGATGCTGTTGAAAACAAATTCTGCATTACAGATAGATGTTTAGGGCTCTGTGAGATGAAGTATTCCACCATGTTCACACGACCGCGAAGGGACAGAAGCGGCATTCCGACCCCAGTCTGTTGCTTCACCCTTTGCCCTTTCTGGTTTACCAGACTGTCTTCAATATTTACTTCCCTGAGAGGTTGTCACTAAAATACAATTTTCAGAAATTCATCATCTTTTAATCTACACTTTTCACCAGCAAATACATTTCTGGTTGTGATAACTGTAATCTGCAGACTGCTACATATTAATACAAACTGACACTGACTTGTTTTCAGGTGTTCATTTATGCACTGTGAATGAAGTCAGCTGTTGGAAAGTGACAGGAGAGAGAATTTCTTACGCCTCATTAGTGGGACATACAGCAGCAATCAATTGTTGAATTTAAATAGTCACCACACATGGGAGATAGAGATTTATCTCAGCAAAAGAATTAAACTTGAAAACAGCAGTGAAGAAGCAAAAAACTGAAGGAGGTCAGAGCAAAAAGCATCCAAAGGAATTGAGTTTTCAAGAAGTTTTATAAAATTTTTCTAAATTTTAAATTTATTGCATATAATATCACTGGAACTGTATGAATTTTCTTCTACATTCTTGAAAATTAGCCCTCTTTAAAGTCCTTCTGTATTTCTGTTCTACATATAAATTTATTAGGGCTTAGATGGAAAATGGCCTGGACATGTTCATGTGTTTGAACACTTGGTCACCAGCTGTTGATGATGTTTAGACTTTTAACTCATTTGGATGTAGAATTCAGGAGTAGATCCAGGGATATCTGGAGTAGATTACAGGAAGCTAGGCAGCCTGCTTGGCCTTGAATTCTCTGAGACCCAGTTCACAGGTCTGAAAAGATGCTGCTGCCACAGATGTATCCCCAGCGGCCAGCGCTTCCCCACCATGAACCTGTGAGCTAGGGTAAAGTTATCTGCCTAGACTGTTTATCTCTGGGATTTTTGTAACAGCGGTGTACAAGATAACCACCAGAAATATGCCAAACACATTAATCATCAGGGTGTTCTATGGCTGGTCTTACAACACATGGAATAATACTTAGACACTTCCCATGTGTCATACAGCGAACTGACACTTTCCAGTTTCTTTCAAAAAGATTTCATTAGTATCCCTTTTGTGTACTTGAGCAAGCTTTGGGTATATACCTAGCAGTGGTATAGCTGGGTCTTGAGGAAGCACTATTCCTAATTGTCTTAGAAAGCGCCAG
>REGO01000303.1:1978320-2001355 GCA_010120015.1 Rhombomys opimus
AGAGCAAATGTATTATGTCATTGTTTTTTATTCATCCCCAAACCCTGCTGTTCTTTACTTCATGGAGAAGCTTCTCGTGCCTCTTTCTATAACCAATGTTGCACGTTGCCACAATGACCAAGACAGATGAAGAAAATTTAATTTCATGCTTTTGCGAAGCTAGAAAGGGAGGGGTGTTCATGCCGTTTGATATTGATGAATATTCTAGATTGATTTGATAGTGAAATCTGAAATGTAGTTTCACAGAATTCAGTTGCAGTGTGACGTCTGGAATTGGGTCAATAAACTTATGTCTGCAGTTTGTTATATTAAATATCCATTGATAAATATTTTTACATGACTGGACTGTGAGCAGCCACATCATTATCCATGAGCTGCTTCTGTTATGCCATTCATAGGACCTTTCCAAAATATTGCTTCATTGGGATAAACACATCTTCCAAGTGTTGATGCATTTTATTATAAAATATACCCAATTTACTAAAATGACCTCCTATCTTGCAACAATCTTGGGGTGCTCTCAAGTTTGTATAGGTTGATACATTGCCTCAATTTATCTTTAACAATTAATGCTGCCGTTCTTTTACTTGGAAAAAATATTCACTTTCTCAAAAAAACAAACAAACAAAAAAAAAAACAAACAAACTTCCAAACACCTATGTTGAATAAACAATGTTTTTTAAAAATTATTTTTCATTTAAAAATAGTGTTCTATCAAAGAAACATAATTGTCAACAGCCACGTAGTGTACTTTCCCATGAGACAAATTTTATGTATAGTGAACTACTGTCATGGTTTGTTTGTTTGTTTGTTTGTTTGTTTGTTTTTGTTTTTCCTCACAGTGATCTGCCTGGCTCTGACTCCCTAGTGCTGGGATCAAAGGCATGTACCGCCACTGCCCACCTGAGCTACTGTAGTTCTAGGACTTTCATGAGAATGAGAAGGAACTAGGCAGAGACTAAGGTGTGTAACTGACAAAAGTTCATTTCCCCACAGGCCTAGACGCTGAAGGCCTTACAGAAGAACCT
Organism: Rhombomys opimus; assembly: GCA_010120015.1. NCBI lineage: Eukaryota > Metazoa > Chordata > Mammalia > Rodentia > Muridae > Rhombomys > Rhombomys opimus. Next base: position 1,979,349 of record REGO01000303.1, read on the forward strand.
TCTTTTCAGACTTGCTTTGCATAACCACAGTCTCTACACATGCTCTCCCACTCCATTTCTTCTCTCTCCCCTGTTCTCTTCATCCCTTCCTCCTTCTTCAGGAATAAATTTTTTGTGTGTGATTTTATTTATCTCTCTTTTTTTTTTAAAGATGCTAATACGGTTAGAGCATGCCCTAAAACCACCATATTTAATCTTTCCAAAATCCTGACGCGTTGTCTCAAACATAGATCATGAGGTATTAGAGACAGGAACTTCAACATCTCAATTTTTTTAAATTTTTTATTTATTTTTTATTCACTTTACATCCTTGCTGTAGCCCTATCCCTTCTTACCTCCAGTACACCCTCTCTCACTTACCCTCTCCCTTCTTTTTTTCCCATCTAGCCCAGCTCATCAAGTTGCATCAGGACTGAGCATGTCCTCTTCCCCGGGGGCCTGGCAAGGCAGTCCTACCAAGGGAACAGGGGAAAGTGATAAGAAAAGCTAGCAAGTGATGCTACTTCCCTTGCCCACTTCCCTTCCCCACTTCCCTTACCAGAGGACCCATATGAGGCCTAAGCTGCCCATCTAAAAAAGTTATAAATCAAGGCATTTTTCCAGATATATCGGATGATGTCTCCATCAAAGCTGGCAAAACTCTGCTATAGATTATAGATATTGCTTTTTGACATTTTTTGTTCTTGAGTTAATAGAAGTTCATGGTCTGCTAATACATCTCAAACATTTTATTTGATAGTTGAAAAAACATTGGCTATTAAAGGGATTAAAGATATGTTGGCTGTGGATCAGCAACATTCAAACTCTCCACAATTAAAATGCTCTAATTAGTCAAGCAGCCTTGTAAATTCTATGTCATAGGCATGGCTTTTTTGCCCTTGGACCTTCAGTTTATGACACTATAGTGAAGAGAAAACTCAGATTCCTGTCTCTCAATGGCAGGATAACTAAAAATATAAAAGACTATTTTGTTGTTATTGTTATGGTTTGGAGTTCTTTCCCTACCCCCCCCACACCCCCGCAAAGTACACTCAAGCACTATCACAAACATCCTGCTACTGTAATATCCAACACACAGCATGTATGTCCTTCCTAGGTATAGATACCATTCCTTAGGTTCAGTGGGTTGATTCAGTTCTTCTTGATTTAATGATAGGTCATCGTTAGTACATGTTTACTTACACACACACCTACACCCAAAGACATTTATTAGATAATTTAGACATCAGAATATCAAAGCTTTCCTCTACACATAAGCTCTCTGGAGATGTAGTCTCAAAGTCTGCAAATTGATACACTGCAGTCCCTGGAGAGCCCAGGAGAAATATAACTAGGGGCAACTGAAACTGTGGGTTTAGCCCAAGGGTCAGAAGTTTCCAGTCTCCCCCTGCTGTTCATTTTGTTCAAACTTGCATTGGATAGAGGGGCGTCATACATTTGGAAGAAGACTGTCTACTTCCCTATTAATTCAAATGCTAATCTCGGCTGGAAACACCCTCACAGACACACAGAAACATAATATGGCATCAGCTTCCCTGCCATCCTGTGGCAGTTAAGTTGACAATAAAGTTAATATTCTCAGAGAAAAGATAGGAGACCACATAGTACTCACATGCCATCAATAACATTAATATTTGTGAGAGATTTTTGCTCTGTTGTCATTGCCCAGTGGGCTTTTATTGTACTGGCATATCTCGTTTCTCAAATAAGCCAACCTGCGTAGTTTTCTTGCCTACTTACCATTCACCCAAGGTTTGGAGATCAAAACTTCTTTTCCTTCTATCTCAGCATTTCTCACTCAAGTATCAACATTTGAAAGTTTTTCTCCTAGTGTGTTGAGGACCCAATATCTGAAGGCCACCAGTCTGTTTAGCTAAGATGTACAAGCTCATTTGACTGCTCTTCATTATTGAGAATGAATGTGTGTTGGAGTTGTAGATCAGTTCTAGATGGTCAGTGGAGGCATCCTGAAGGAGGAGATGGCTCAGTGACTAAATGTTTGGCAAGCAAATGTAGAGATCAGAGTTCATTCTTCCCTTCTCCCACAGTTCCCTCCCTCTATCTACTCCAGACGTCTATTTTATTTTCTCTTCTGAGTGAGACTCAAGCATCCTCCCTTGGGCCCTCCTTGGCCTTGGCTTTTTTGGTTCTGTGAGTTGTAGCATGGTTATTCTGTACATTATGGCTAATATCCACTTATAAATGAATACATACCATGTGTGTCTTTCTGGGTCTGGGTTACCTGACTCAGGATAATGTTTTCTAGTTCCATCCATTTTCCTAAAAATTGCATGCTGTCTTGGTTGAGCAGGAATCAAGTGTTGGGGAAGTGGAAGCATAAGCATAGGGATTAAAAATGGAAATCAGTGGGGGAGCATTTCTGAGAAAGGGGAGGCCCCCAGGAGTCTATGGGGATGACCCTAGCTGAGATTACTAGTAGTGGGGATTAAGGAGCCTGAAGTCGTCACCTCCTTTAGCCAGGTGGCATGTCCAGTTGATGGAAGGGGGATACCAATCCACCCATAAAACCTTCTACCCAAAATTTATCCTGCCTACCAGGAAGTGTAGGGATAAGGATGGAACACAGATTGAGGAAATGGCAAGCCAATGACTGTTCCAGGGCATTTAATCTCATTGTGAACCCTGAAATTATGAAATGGTAAAAACCAGTTTCAGCCCTAACACAACGCTTTTAATCCAAGAATTTCTATTTATTGTAAACAGGTAGGTGTGGTGTGGCTCAGCCCTAGCATAGAGCTTTAATCCAAGAGTTTTTTGTAAACAAGAGCTAAATAAAGTTAACTGGAGGTCAAGAGGAAAAGTAAGCAACCAGCTGGCAGGGATTAAACAGAGGGTCTTTGAGTTGAAGGGTATTTAAGATGTTTTGGAGAAGAAGGGGATTTTGGCTTTTACCTTTTTTCTTCTGGGTCATGAGCTGAGTAGGAAGGCTTTTCCTTCTGAGATGTTGGCAAGAGTAGGAAGATCAGCTGGGGTGCTTTCTTTGCCTCTCTGAGCTAGTGGGTTTTCACCCCACCATCTGACTCCTGAGTTTTTATTAGTAAAATCAAATGTTTGAGACTTTTTTTGTATGTAACAACAAAAACTGACCCAAATTGAGACTCACTGCACTGGAGAGAGCCAACCCCTGACACTATTAATGATACTGTGCTGTGCTTGCATACTGGAGCCTAGCATAACTTTCTTCTGAGAGGCTTGATCCAGCAGCTTATGGAAACTGATACAAAAACTGAAATGTTATTTAAAAAGCATGAGTCAACTGATATTCTCTTCGAGAGGTTTATTAGGAGGGAGGGGAAAGGGGGAACAGGGCATGGGGAGAGAGAGGGAAAAGGGAAGGGGCACCCCAAGGGAGAGAGGGAGAGAGAGAGAGAGAATGTAAGAGTGTAAGAGAGAGAGAGTAAGAGAGCGACCACATGTAGGAGTTAGCCCTTTAAGGGGCAAGGTAACCATGCCTTCTAGGCGTGGCCACCTGGCTAGAGACACATAATGACATCATAAGTTGTTGGGTAACCCAGGAGCAGGTTGTGTTCCAAAATACTAACAAAAACCCACAGCCAAACAATACTCTAAACTAGGAGGGTTTTAAGGAAGAGTGGGGTGAAGGATTGAGGGAGCTGATGGGCAAGGACACCACAAGAATACTTACAGAATAAACTTACCTGGGCCCATAGGAGCTCACAGAGACTGAACCACCAACCAAAGACCAGACCTGGGCCAGACCTGTGTAATGTGATCATCATGTGGATTCCCTAACAATGGTAGTAGGGGCCTGTCTCTGACTTTGTTGTCTGCCCTTGGAGCCCTTTCCCCTACCTGGTCTGCCTTTTCTGGCCTCAGTGGGAGAAGGTGCATAGCTGTGACTTGAGGTGCCAAGTGGGTTGGAACTCCTTCTGGGCGTTCTTTGAGAAAAAGAAGAGGGGGGAATGGGAGTGACGTGAGGGTGGGACTGGCAAGAGAGAGGTGGCTGGGATTGGGCTGTAAAGTGTTTAAAAAAATAAAAAATTTTGAAAAAGATCAGAGTTCAGATCTCCAGTACTCATGAATATGCTGGGTGGACAGAACAGTCAACCAGTAACTCTACTTTAGGGAGGCAGCAACAAGGAATGTCCAAAGCAAGCTCAGTATTTAAGGGAACTAGACATACCAGCAAGCACTGGGCTTGACTGTTAGACCTTGTGTCAATGAAAGAGGTGGAAGATCAGTCTAGGAGATTATTCCAGCATCAGTTCTGGTTCTGCACATGCACACATACCCACATACACATGCAAATGTTCATATAAACACACACACACACACACACACACACACACACCCAGGGGAGGCGGGAGCAATAAGAAAAAATTCTGCCATGTCTTCTGCTTTGACTACAGTCTTGCACATTTATCAGACATAGATGGCAGAAATGTCTTTTTTTTTTTTTGGTAGCAGTTGTCCTTACTGTAATGCTGTCCCTGTAAAGCTGTCTCTGCATGCAGTAAGGATTGCCATGGTGGTATTGGTAAGCACACATATGCTTGCAAGAGTGATTATTCCTTCACATTTGATCTCCTTCATAAAAGGAATAAAAGTTACTATTGAAATAAATAATAATAAGGAACAGAGCTTATGGTTATGGGCCTAGTGCCTGTGATTAAATATTTAACAAGGTTCTATTGGAAACGTGCATTTTCAGGGATTTATTGTTCTGATATAAAATTCACTAGGATTAAACTAGGCAGGCAGTCTACAACTTTTTATTTTCTAAATCGGTTTTGCCTGTTTTAGCTTATGAAAGTTTAAAGAAGAAAAAAAAATAGTGTTTCCAGTTTTCAATTACATCCCAGGTCCTTTCACTCACTGCCTGTCTGATTTTAAAGGTAATAGTGATGATGAGGGAAGAGATGGGTTTCGTGATAGGTAGTGAAACATGAGATAGGAATTTTATAATTGTATGGGTTTATACTACCTATATTTTCTTCTTTTTCACAGGAATTATGTACCATAATTCAGCTGGAACTCGCTGAATGGTATGAAGTTAGTGACATTTCTGTACCATCAATTGATTTTATCTTCAAAAGTAGGCTGATAGATGTTTCAATTTTTTGTTATGTGTAACTCCTAGCTTTTAATTTGGCCAAGCATTACAATAGATCTTTTTAATAATATGGTTTATTTTGTTTTGCCCAGAAATTTAGCACTTTTAATCCAGGATGCTTTTGAAAAATAATTAATTCAAAATACTACTGATCTAAAAAGGCAGCTCATTCATTTCCTTTATATTTAATAAAAGTATAAATTAATTCAAAAAATTAAGGGATTTTTAAAAATTTTACTATTAAATATGAAACAATAGAAAAATGCGAAACCAGAATCAGTGTTATCTGGATGGACACATATCCTCACCAAATATTTCTTAGTAAAGACAATGTGCCCAGTATGTCTGGAGACAGAATTTAACAAATAATTTTTAACTTCATTACACATTCATGGATATCATTCATGAGAAATCTTACCAGAAAAAAAACAAATTAGAAATGTGAAATACGTTCAATAAAGGTGGATCATTGTAGGTTCAAAACAAAAATGGGGCCAAAAAGAGGGCTCAGCAGGTAAAGCTTTTGCTTCAGAAGCCTGATGCTCTCAGTTTGATTGAAACAAACGAACAGACAACAAAGAAGCAAAAACAAAACAAGGAAGTGACCTCTGAAAGTTGTTCCCATTGGAGAGCACAAGTCAGAGACTGTCCTGGTGGAGACAGGGAAGGGGCCTAAGTAGATAAACATTCAATCAGTGTTTTGTTTTTTACATGGAAACAATTTTTGTATTTTTTGGTTCATTTTCTCTATAATGTAATTTGCCTTTGATTTTTTAATTTATTACAGTTTGTTCACTTTGTATCCCAGCTGTAGCTCCCTCCATCATCCCTTCCCAATCCCACCCTCCCTTTCCTCATCTCCTCCCATGCCCCTTCCCCTGTCCACTGATAGGAGAGGTCAACCTCCCCTTCCATCTATTAGGTCTCATCAGGACTGGCTGCTTTGTCCTCCTCTGTGGCCTGGTAAGGCTGCTCTCCTCCACTACCCCCCCACCTCAGGCTGGTTCTTTGATATTTTTGTATTTTTAATTTTATTTTGTTTGTTATACTTTTATTTCCTAAGTATAATCTATGCAATCACTTTTAACATGCACAATTTCTTTATTCTTCCCTTCAAGTCTTTCTAGCTTCCAGCCAGTAGGCTGCCTTGTCTGAAACTAATCACCTTTTCTGTCTGTGGCCAAATTATCCAATGCCCCACTATAGTCAAAGCAGCAGCTAATTCTGAGGGAGAAATGGGTCCACTTTATGTCCCTAAATGTCTAAGGACTCCTGTGCAGACTCAGAGAGTGGGGGGGTCTGCAGCTTTGTGAACTGAGTCAAACTCATGTTGAAAATGTCACTTCAAACATCAGCCAAATGTTCAGCATACCTCTCTAACACTTGAGAGGCGGGACATGAACCTGGTAAGCTAGAGACCAGACTCAGCTAATCAGGAAGATCTTGTCTCAAAATAATAGCGAAAAGAAAGGATTGCAGAAAAAAAAAAAAAATAAGCATACATTACAGACTAGACGTAAAGGTGTAGATGGAATTCCAGTGTCCCTTAGCAATAATCTCATTTAGACAACATGCTCTTGGAAAACAGTGGCTTAAGGAATGTCAGGGGCAGACTTAGATCTGGAAGTTATTCGCATAAGAGGAGATGTTGATTAAATTCTTTTGGGAAAATAGAGATGAAAGAACATTAAAATGTCATCGTGAAATGTTTATGGAGAAGAAGGAGGAAAAAGAGGTAAAGAAGTTAGGAAACAAGTTCACGGAGGAGTGAGAGCCAAGAAAACAATGGGCTGTTAACATGTATGCAACAGTATGATTCTGGGATTGTTGGCCCAGACGTGGGCACCCACACCTGCTATAGAGTGCTGGATATAAATGAAAGATTTGGTCTTTCTTTAACACCCTTGTAGTTACAAATAGAGTTATAAACTGGGGATATTCTGGATACTATACAAATCCCCTGGTGAAGCCAACATCAGATAAAAATATTGGAGAAAGATTAGAGCTAAGAGTAGGTGTTTCTTTTTTCTTTTTCTTTTAAGGCTGCATAGTTTGTAAGCCTAGTTTCTTATAGCAGATGTGAATTTCTTACACTATTTCCTGAGTCAAACGATATTTCCATTTGACTTTGGGGGAGATAATTGAATGCAAAGATCAACTGAGCTTTGGAGGCAATTAACATCTGATTTAAATTTAGTCTTCTGTGGAGCTTGGGAGATTAGACTACCACTTAGCAGGGTTAGAGCCGTGGAATAGCCAGGGGGCACGCACACCTGTTATCGCTGCATCTGGCTTGCCAATGTCACTGCTGCTTCACATAAATAAAGCAACGAACTGGATAAACAGCATTTCAGAAGCACATTGTTATGCCCTCATAGGGCGTTTTTGATGATTTGCACATCTTTGTAAATTAATATATGCTCGTTAAAACGAATAGTAACATTCAAAGAAAACATCCTAGGCAAGTGAATCATAAAATATAACATTCATCTATGAATTAAAGTGGGTTTTTTTTCTTATTATGAGTGTTAAACCTCTGTTTCTTGGGAAAATAAATGAATAGACTGGAAAATGAACTGTACAAATAAAATGACATACCTCCATACAGAAAATAAGTTTCTTTTGAAAATAGATAACAGAAAAATCAAAGATATTCTAAACCATTGTTTTTATCATTTTATTGCTTTTTTGAATTATATTAGCCTATGGACTAACTAATATGTCAGCCTATAGACTGAATATTGAAATTTCCTACAAGTCCACAGAAAAGGTTTTAAAGCATTGGCTTTATTGTATATCAAGAAGCTCTTCACAAACTACAATACTCATAAGATTAGTATCTTATCAAAGAAAAATTAAAAATACATGCTTTCAGTAACTCTTGTGTGAAATGGGTTATCTTGTGAGAGCATTTTCAAGAATTAAATAATGCTTAAATGATAAAATAAGAAAACAAAAGTACAGGCTATCTCTAAAATGGTCAAAACATCACATATATGAACGCATTATAGGCTGTCTACTGTATGTAGCTCTTTTAACACAAGCTCAATGAAAAGTAAAGTTTCAGCTTGTGATGTAAGGCAAAATGGTAAATTCATTGTTAACACTGACTTTGTATGGAACAGTTTATACTACAAGGTTGAAAGGAAGACTTTCCCTGAGGTTATTACAATGAATGTTGGGGGTGAAAAGAATCCTCCTAAACTCAGCATCTATAAAGTGAAGGCTAGGGTTCATCAAAGGAAAAGCTTGGTGAAGAAGTCATCAGCCATTTGAGATTGCTGAGTTTACCTGAAGAAAAGAAACTCCTCACCTATGCTTCAGGATAGGGTCACTAACTTCCTTGAAGAGTATACCTCAAAGGGAGAATTCTTAGCCCTGGAAAAGACCGTGGGCTGTGAAATATCAGCAGTCTTTACAAAGTTCTACGTCTCAAACAGAGAAAAGGTTTATAATATTGTTAGGCCCAAAGGGGGACCCCAGTTTCCAGAGGAAGATGAAGAGAACTCAGGAGATCAGATCATCGTTGCAATAGCAAGAGGTTTATTTGAGCCATCATAAGATGTGGCTCCCTGCCACACACACACACACACAAACACAAAACCAGCGAGGAACAGCAAAGAGAGACAGAAGGCTGAGGTTTTCAAAGGAAGGAGCACGGGAATCTCAGAGGTTTCAAGCTTGGCGACACTGGATTGTGTAGAGTAGTTGACTTTTAAAATGATTGGTTCATTTTAGGTGCCAAGTCCAACTGGTCCCGCCTCAATGTGGGTGGGGGAGTTGTGATGTCTGGACCTATTATCAGGAAACATTATCTCATACTGCAGATCTGGACAGTCCTCCACAACAGGGAGGAGACCTTTCACATTCCTTTGCAATGGGATGGGGTCTTGTTTCAATTTACCCACTCTTCTTCCTGCTTTCTGGAAAAGTACTGGGAGATCTATACGGGGTATAGAATTTATAAAGAAACCTGTAAAGCTAGCCTGTTCCTTTCAATATAATTTCCTAAAGCAAATGCCATTGGAAAAAGCAAGTTAAGACTTCAAAGTTGAGAAGAAACTGTCTGATGTTGTATATCACAGGGTATTCAGCATCTCAAAGGCCACTAAAGGACTTTTGTTGGGGTGGGAGTCAGCAGGGAGAGGTTCAGATGCTAGTTCAGCTTCACTGTTATTTAATTACGGGCTTCTTGACTGATTATTTTTCTTTATATTATGACATCAAAAAATATGGCAGAGTGAATGGCATCTTATGAAAGAAGTGGGAAATAGTTAAGATCTGGAGAGGACAGGAACTCCACAAGGAGAGCAACAGAACCAGAAAATTTGAACACAAGGGTGTTCCCAGAGACTCATACTCCATCAAGTACCATGAACCTAGAACACAAGGGTGTTCCCAGAGACTCATACTCCAAACAAGTACCTAGAACCCCTGTGCAGATGTAGCCCATGGCAGTTTAGTGTCCAAGTGGGTTACATAGTAATGGGAACAGGGACAGCCTCTGACATGAACTGATTGGCTTGCTCTTTGATCACCTCCCCCTGAGGGGGAGCAGCCTTACAAGGCTACAGAAGATGACAATGCAGCCATTCCTGATGAGATCTGATAGACTAAGGTCAGAAGGAAGGAGAGGGGGACCTCCCCTATCAGTGGGCTCGGGGAAAGACATACGTGAAGAAGGGGGAGGGAAGGTGGAATTAGGAGGGGAGGAGGGAGGAGTTTATGGGGGGATACAAAGTGAATAAAGTGTAATTAATAAAAGTTAAAATAATAATAATTAATTATTAATTAAAAATGAAACCTAACACTGAAAGTGACGTTTCAAAACTTTAGCTACACACCATTGTTTTTTCTTTTGTTTTCAGTAACCAGGCTCATGTTAATCACAAATTAGGACTTTTATACTAAAGAGTGTATAAAAGGATTGGAGGATCACAGAAAATCATTAAAGATGTCTGTCATAACAAAAAAAATATTAATATTTGATGGACTCCACGGTTGCCTCCACAATCCTAGTGGACTTACGCTCTCTCCCACTGAGCCCTACCCAGCCGGCTTGAGGGCTAATCTTAACACAGCTTTTAATTTCTCCAGACAGTTTCCATCCACAACTGATTTTAAAGAGTAGAGAGCACTGCTGGCAGACATGGTGTCCTGTTTTGTTTTGTTTTTCTTTATCCTGGTATAAAACACAGCTTCACACCAGTGTCACCTTCCTTAGGCCTCTTGTCTTCCGCTGGTCTCTTTCTTTCCATAGTATTCTATTAAGTATTTACATGGGCATATAGAGTTTCACAGGTCAGGGCAGGTCTTCATGACTGGATCACTTTCTTTTGTAAAAATTTAGTATTTTTATGCCTTCCTTTCACTACAGCAGAATTTTCATGAATACATGTTGAGTTAAAAATAAGAATAGTAAATGTCATTAAATAGTAAATGTCATTAAATTCCCCTGTTGGTATACTTTTTTTTTTTTTGGAATGTATACTATTTACCTTTGTTCATTCAAATGCTGATTTCTCTACCCAGTTATCTGGTTTCAGTCTGGACATTGCATTGTGATGCTTATTCTAAGCATCACCTGTCTCAAGTTTGTGTAAACATGCCACCATTTTTTCTCTATATTGTCAATTAGACAACCAGCCCCAATGCTGAGCAATGGAAGAAAAGGGTGGGACATCTGGTCCAGAGGTGAAGAGGAAGCAGGAGAGAAGAGCAGAGAATCACAAGGAGAGGACTTGGAACCATGAAGAGGGATGAACCTGACCTAAGATATGACTAAAAGCAAGTATAATAGGTGAAATCTGAGTGGTAGGAAGCCATGGGCTTGGAGGTTTAGGATGGAGTAATCATTGCCCAGCGCTGTGCTCTAGGTTAACTAAATAAATCCTAGTCTCTGTGTGGTGATTTGGGTATACAGCTGGTTTAGGATTAACTGCTGCTTAACTAAAAGATAAACCAATAATAAATATTAATAACCACAACATTCCCCCCACTTTTTGTCTTAAATTTGGGCATTTTTAGTTAATGGTTTAGTTAATGGTCTTTTGCTTTTATATTATAATTTCTCATTTTGTGTTTTTATGGACTGTGTGTCTTGTGCTTTTTCCCTGATGCCCCTCCCCTTTATTACTCTGTTTTGTTTGCTGTTTAATTTACCTGCTTAATTTCTAAAGAAAGAGAGAGAGAAAAGGCATGGAGTTAGATGAGTAGAAAGGTTGGGAAAATCTCTGAGGAGATGGGGGAGAGGAACCATGCTGAGAATATTTTGAATAAAAAACTTATTTTTAATGAAAAGAATTTGTTTATTTTAAATTTAGAAATAGTAACATTGTAGTAGTCATGAAATACTGATCTTTCTAGCCAGCATTGAATGAGTTTAATATATCTAATAAACACAAACAATAACATTAAAGTACAATTTCTTTTTAATAAATTAAATTTTTAAATAAATTACAGTTTATTCATTTGTATCTCAACTGTAGCTCCCTCCTTTGTCCACTTCCAATCCCACCCTTCCTCCCTCTTCTCCACCCATGCCCTTCCCTCAGTCCACTGATAGGGGAGGTCCTCCTCCCCTTCCATCTGACCCTACCCTATCAAGTCTCATCAGGACTGTCTTTCATAGTCTTCCTCTGTGGCCTGATAAGGCTTCGCCCCCCTCAGGAGGATGTGAACAAAGAGCAGACTGATGAGTTCATGTCAGAGACAGTCCCTGTTCCCATTACTAGGAAACCCACTTGGACACTGAGCTACATCTGTGCAGGGGTTCAATTTCTTTAGGTATTGTGATGAATGATCAGCTTGACACACAACCAAGAGTGACTTGGAGCCACCCACAGGGGTTGGGGGAGGGGAGGAGAAACATGTCTGTAATCTCAGCATTTGGGAGGAAGAGGTAAGCAGATCTTTGTGAGTTCAAGGCCAACCTGGTCTACAAAGGAAGTCCAGGACAACCAGGGCTATACAGATAAACCTGTCTCGAAAAACAAAAACAAACAAACAATAATCTTAGGACAATAATCTCAATCTCAATTCGAGATTATCTATATTGGGTTGGTCTGTGTGCATATTTGTGGAAGATTAACCTAAATTAACTGATGTAAGAAAATTCAGCCTGGTGTTGGTAGTATCATTCTCTAGGCAGGAGATACAGAACTATACAAGAATTGAGAAATTTAGCTGAGCACAGGATAATTGAGCCCTAAACACGAATTCATTCCAGTCTTTCTGCATTTGTCTGTAGATGTGATATGAGCAGTTGTGTCAAGTGCCTTCCTATCCCCATGACTTCCCCACAGTGATGGGCTGGGATTTCAGGCTACAATAAATTCTCTCTCCACTAAATTAGTGTTTGTCAGTATATTTTATCACTGTAATAGAATTGAACCAGGTATTTTGATTTAAAAGATGATAAACACCACTTTAAATGGTATCTTACTTATTGTTCTATTGTAAGAGATACCATGACCAAAGCAACTCTTATGAAATAAGGCATTTCATAGGGGCTTGCTTATAGTTTTAGAGGATTAATCCATAAACATCACAGTTGGAAGCAGGCAGGCATAATGCTAGAGCAGTAATTGAGAGCTTACATTCTGATAGGAAATCAGCAGGCAGAGAAAGACATTGGTCCTCGCATGGGCTTTTGAAACCTCAAAGTCCACCCCCAGTGACACACCTCCTCCAACAAAGTCACACTTCTTAAAGTTTTCCAAACAGCTCCACTATCCTGTTTCAGGCCTTCAAACATATGAGATCATGGGGGCCATTATTATTCAAGCTACCAGGAGCACCTAACACACTTTAACCATGAAATTTCAAGGTCATGAGCCTCATGACCTTCTGTGATATTGTAGTGTGTTATCTTTACCATTGGTCTCCTTTTTACACATTTATGTAATACATGACTATTATATTGTGTCTATGAATGCAAACTGCATCATTTCTTTTGCTGCCAACGGTGTCAGATCACTGGATAAAAGTGTAACACCTATGCTTGCTATTTGTTATAACCGCACGAGTAAGAGAACCCAGTCTGCCTATATTCTCATACACTTCAGTGACCTAGAAAACCTAAGCTTCGTTCTCTGATGACAATGCTTTGGGGATTTCAAATAAATATACATTTTATATCTTTCTATCAATTTTCCACCCATATTAAACCCAGTGTGATTTGGTATACCTGTTATATGCATTTTAAAATTAATTTCAAATTCCATGTTATCTATCCACACTTGCTTTTAAAGGAAATCATTTTTAATTATACTAAATTAATGATTGTACTATTTCCAGGTTAAATTTTTCATTTACTTAGAATGGAAATTAAATTATATGTTTAACAGCTTGTGGTTTATGGTGATGAGACTGTGTTCACTAACATGACTTTCAGGGAACTTGTAAAAGCCCAGATAGAAGACACAGTATTAAAATGCACTATTTTTACTTCATTAATACCACTGTTATTAATGTTTTTCCTATCAAATATGACATTTACAAGCCTTTCTTAAAAGTTTCCAAACATAGTGATCCATCAATGGAAACTTACAACTATTAAATGGTAATTGGAAATATTAGTTTGTTAGTTTCCTACATGTAGTCCCTAGAACACAGGTATATGCTTTAATCATTCTATCTACTTCAGGCTTTTCAATAATTTTCCAAAGGAAAATTTTACTAAGCCTAAAGCTTAGTGCAGAAGTGGGAAAACTGTAACTCCACTTGTTTGCTACTCAGCTTTCCCTTCTAGGCACCTCAGAAAGTTATTAAAGAGTTTCTGCAAACATGTGACACAGATTACCATACAATCTAATAACACCTGATAAGTCCACTTCCAACTTTCACATTCATTTTTACTTGGTTCCTTTTCTATTTGCCTCTCCTTAAAAACACACATACACAATGCATTGTCTAACATAATAATCATTTCACCTTTAGAATTGAAAAGTTGAAAGAGATTTATTTTGGAAAAGAATGAAGATTAAATGGCAGCAAAGAGGGAAGGAAAGGAGTTGAAGCCACACCAAGACTTCTTCTAAACCTTTCGTGAAACCTTGCCCAGGCCCTGCTAACCCTGATATAGCAGGAATTGTTGACTTGAAACCTTTGTTGGTGGTGGTGGTGGCGGTGAAGTATCATTAAAGATCTCCGTGTGAGTGTGAAAACACTGTAGATTTCTGAAGTTGCTACCAGATTACCCATGAGATGTTGAACCAGGCCATGTTTCTGGGCAGTGGCAAAATAGAATCCAAAACAGCTGTTCCAGCTGCAGATCTTCTACTGGAACTTGCCATGTTTTCTCTCCTGATCTCCATTTAGCCAGTGGGGAAACTCTGGAGTAACTTATGTGTGATGGCACCTGGATTTAAAGCTGAATTAAACGTTTTTGTCCTCTGTACTATTCCATCTGTAAAATTACATTTGATGTCTCAGTATTCTCTCTATGCTAGTGTTTTAGAACCTTTATTTTCATGAAAGCCAAATTAAGATAATTACTTATGCAAATGTGCTCAAGAAGTTTCTGAAACACTGAATTCCAGTGAAGTTATTCCTAGGAGAGGTTCAGAATTTAGAGTTTGAACGCAGCTCCTAAGTTACTTGATGAAGTAACTACCCTCCATTAATGTTCAGCAAGTATCTCCTAAATATCTGAGAACAACCCACGGGCTGCAATGCCAAAGATATCCGTCTATGTGTCTCACATGATTTTGCATTTCCTTCCTTGTACCTTACTGGATCCCTGTGGCTTCAAGCACTCAAAAATGGGCTAACTGGAAATCAGCGGACATTATTAAACTAGATGAATCTCCTGTTAACTTAAATAATTTTCTAGCATTCAATAAGATATGAGAATGAATAGATTAAAATAATTTCATAGAGATCTAAACCAATGTCATTGTATAGTGAAAATGAAACAGAGCAAAATAATGTATCTCTATTCCTATAGAGATGAAATCATATGGAGTATGAATTGAGTACATTTGAATATATACATTGAAATGTTTTTTATCTATAACACTTAAGAGAATTTCATCTCAATTATTGAAAATATCTATCTTTTATTTCTCTCTCACTTTTATTTATTTATTTTGTTTCTTAGCTTTAAATTACCATTACTTGACTATCCCTCTTTTAAATTTATACTGAGAAATCATTAAATTACATTAAGAAATACACAATGTATTATTCTTATAGTTGATCTTTATGGTAATACGATTTTGTTTCTGTTTTTAAGGTGTGTTTTATTTTTATTTTGGTGCATGTGTGCTTTTCCTGCACATGTGTTTATGTACTCAGTACATGAGGCACCTGCAGAGGCCGGAAGAAGAAAGGAGATTCAGATGCAGAGGGACAGATGGTTCTTAGCCCATCAGGTCTCCTGTAAGAGAGACAAGCGCTCAAACTGCTGAGCCATTCCTCTAGCCCATTGCTCTCAACGTTCCTAATACTGTGACCCTTTAATATAGTTTGTCATATTGCTGGTACTTCATAACTGTAATTTTGCTTCTGTTATGAAATGTAAGGTAAATATCTGTGTTTTCCGATGGTCTTAGGCGACCCCTGTGAAAGGATCATTTGGCCCCTCCAGAGGGGTGGCCACTGCTGTAGCGCTGAATAACATGATTTTTTGACTTTATGAGTTGTATCAGCTTCACATATAATAGTTTTTAAAATCCTCTTTTATAATTAAGCTGTGGTTCTAACTTGCATTTTTTTATATCAAGTGTCTTCAACTTGATTAACACATAGTTGTTTTGCCGGCGAGTTTTTGTTAGTTTGGTATGAAGTAGAGACACGTGGGACTGGGGAACTCGCCTTCGTCAGATCGGTATGTGAGCTCGCCTGGGGGACATTTCCTTGATCGCTGATTGATGGAGAATGGAGGCGACCGTGGGTGGCACCGCCCTGGAACGGCAGGTTGCTCTGAGTTGTAGGAGACATGTAGCTGAAAATGAAACTGGAGACAAGGTTCCTGACTTTCTGCCTTGGCTTTCCTTGGTGGTAGATTCTAGTCTCTAAGCCAAATATCCAAGAATGCACTGAAAACACCATGTTATTTCCTACCAAACAATGTGAAATGAGAACCAGTTGAAGTGCAGGGAGAACGTTGAAGCAAATAGTCAAAATCTCTTCTCTTTAAAAAAAAAAAAAAAAAAAAAAAAAAAAAATGGATAGAGATCTCTCTGGTCAGAACAAAATACTAGGAACCTCATTTAGTACGAAACATCCTCCTTAGTGGGTGTGTTTCAGGTCATTGTTTAATTTGAGTTTGAATTTGGTTAGGTGGTACGTGGGGAAAGGACCACGAGGCTCTGCTTTACCTTCCACACTTCATACTAATCATATCTAACAAATGTCCATTATTTCTGACAAAAGATTATGAAAAAGATATTATGGTTATGTATTAATTACAAGCATCTATTCTGGATTACTCTCTCACCATGGACTTTATATCACAAAAATAACATAAAAGATTGTATCAGTTGTGAAACAATGGATACCAGAAAATATTAGGCATTTCAAAGTATACATTATATTTCTAGGTTTTAAAAATATATTTGTATATATATATTTATATATTTCTATGTATATTGTATTTATATATTTGTATATATATATATGTGTGTGTGTGTGTGCGTGCGTGTGTGTGCGTGTGTGTGCGTGTGTGTGTGTTTTGGCTATCATCAGAATTGATCTCTAAATTGAACTATAATGTGCTTATATAGGAGACTGAATGAAATTCACCAAGTTTCAAGTTCAAGTTTGAATCCCTAACAACTGAAAATTTAATCCTTGGTCATAGACAGGGTATTTCTAGATATACTGAAAACACTTTTGATGATGTAATTTCCTGGATTACTTTGCTCACAATAAATATTGTTTGAAAAAGACAGGGGCTGATTTTACAAAATGGAAGCACACACTGTGATCTCTGAGACAGAGTGACACAACTCCAAACCAAATAAGACCAGGACCACTAGAATCTGGAAGATGTGGTCACCAAAGGTTGTGGGCCTACTGAAATGATGATTTGTGTCTGGCCTGAAAAATTGTGAGGCAGTGACTTTCTGCCATTTTAAGTCATTGAGTTTGCAATACTTGGCAGGAAAGGAACATGATGCTTTTACAGATACATCTTTGACAGAAACTGCAGCAAAGACTATCATAGTGTTATTTTTGCCAGCATTGAAAACCTATTGAAAAATGACCCCCACAACACACATTCTTCATTTCTTACCACCTTTGCTTCTGGAAGATTTTCTTTTTTTTTTTTTTACTCTTTTTTAATTTTTATTATTAGTTACATTTTATTAACTCTGTATCCCAGCTGTATCCTGCTCCCTCATTTCCTCTCAATCCTACCCTCCCTCCCTCATCTCCACCCTGCCCCTTTCCAAGTCCACTGATAGGAGAGGACCTCCTCCCCTTTCATCTGACCCTGTTTTATCAGGTATCTTCAGGACTGGCTGCATGAGCACTCCATTCTATCCACCAGTAAATGATCTGACCAACGAGTCCAATTCCAAATCTACTCAGCTTGGTTAATATGGCATTTAATTAAAGGTGCGATCAACAGAAATTCAAATAGCAGAATAAGCAAGTCATAGTACTGACCTCAGTCATGACCATGAAGGGATAACATGAATAAAGTCTCCACACATCAAAAACTCTTTTCATTAAGAGTTGAATAATAAGTTTGAGTGGGGCAGTGAATAGGAAACCCAGAGGCTACCTTTGGGTAGAGAGGATTGCCAGAGCCAGTAACTAGTAAACAGAAAACACATGTTGACTTTGACAGAGAAGCTTAAATTTTGATTGAATAAAAATCAATTTAAACACAAATGGACATTTTACTAGTGACATTTTACTAGTATCAAGCAACATAGGCCTACATAAACACCAATGCTGATTTTTATGTACTCCCACCAGTTCACAGGTAGATTTTTACAACAAACATTAAGGAAAGATAAGGAGAATATTTTATTGCACTGAAAGGTATAATAAATATGGGTTCTGTCTCCAGAACTCATATTAAAAAAACAGAAACAGAAACAAAAATGAAGTAACATTCAAAAGTTGTCTTCTGACCTCTACCCATGTGTTGTGATGCTCACGCACACACACAGAAAGAAAGAAAAGAAAAAAATTAAATTGCCATTTAAAAAGTTGTAGGTTTCTGAAAAGTATTCTATGCTGTGAAGAAAAATAATCTATGACCCAAAACAGGATAATGACAGAACACTGAACCTGATCTTTTCTTAGTACAAAAGGGCAGCAAGTAGAAAGGCTCAATAATCACAGATGAAACAATTTAAAACAATGTGACTGAGGTTTAACATATTTCAACTATGTAAAGCAAGAGAAAATATTAAATGATAGATCAATATATAACATAGTAACCAGAAAAATCTCTTTGAACATTCCTTAAAACATCCATAAAATAATTCTGTAGTTGTCCAAATTGCCTATAAAATTTCAAAGAGCAAGCGCTTTTTTTTGCATCATTTTTGTATTGAATCACTCATAATAGAACACTGACTACAAAATTTTGACAAATAACTGTTCAGTGCCTTCTAGAGTCTATAATGACTTAATTGGATTTGATATTTTAAGGAAAGCATAAAATATTCAGAAAATACTCCAGGACTGAATCAATGCTAAGTCTGTCAGTAATGAACACAAATGAGTCAACTAGCTGAGCTTAATGAAAAAGGGAAATATAGAAAAGGAAAGTTTTTTTTGTCTATACATAAGAGGTAAATAGTCAATACACTTTACTAAAACCACATCTAAACATTTAAACCAATTTGCTGTAAGATTGAAGTATAAGACTGCTTTACCAGTGTAAGAAACCCGTGGAACATAAACAGAGTTAGACTACATACGGAAATATGCAGGATGTTCATGAAAGCATACTTTTGCTGACGTGGGTGAAAAATTAACGTGGTAGTTTCTTACTTTTTCATCAAAAATTCTAAATTATAATAAATGTAAAAATAAATCCTGGAAAAATTTTAAACAATAATATTTAAACCACCAAGTAGAATGGATAAAAACTACCTGTAAAAGTTAACAAATGAAAGAAGCAAATCAAGGAAGTGAGAAAATGTGAAGAGTGTTCTACCCACTGGAAGGACACTAAACACATCCAGTGTGATGAAGACAAACGTTTTAATTCTCCTGTTGTTGCCTCGAGTACAGATCCCAGTGTCCCAATACCAAAAGGTTAAAATATTATTTCTGAGAAATTTAATAAATGAAAATAATGGTATAGTTTTAGTAAACAAATTACATCAAGTGGAAATAACTATCATTATTAATTTTATGTAAAACAAAGCACATATCAAAGAGCCCTGAGTGACAACAAAGTTAACCTATAAAAGCCACAACAAATGTTCAAATTGATATAACATACACGAGTAAGAAAACAAGAATACTAACTGAATCATAGTATAATATTTCACCTTTGTAAAAAGGAAAAGTGTCAGTAAGAATAGTTTCAATTATATCAAATTATTGAAAAACAAAAATTAAAAAATCAAAGCAACAACCTTCTTGTAAGAAACAATAACATGTATACAGAAATATGTACGATAAAATGAATTAACAGAGTGATTATAAAATTTAATAATTTGTAATATGCAAATTATGCAAATTATTTCACATCTGAGCAAGAAAGCTCATTAGCAACAATGTGAACAAAATTACTGAATATAGGAACATTGAAAAGTATCTAGGACTATGTAAACTGAAATTACTATAGCATTTTATATAGTAAAAATGGATTCATAAACATATATTTACACAGGAATAGAATATATGAAATGTTAAAAAGGATCACTTAAAAAGACACATTAGCAAGTCTGTTTCTTTAAAACAAGAGACAGAAAGTGTGGATTTCTGTCGTAGAAAGGGTGGGGGAATCTTAGAGTTGAGGGAGGAGAACATGTTGAATAAAAATGTCTGCTCTGTGGAGACTTTCTAGATCTGGTTGATTTAGCTCAGTCTGAATCTGAAATCCTAAGAATTACGAGTTACAGTGAATGCAGAAAAGAGTGTGTTCCTGTGGAGGAAGACATGACTTTTTACATCCTGTGTCTTCTTCTCTAGGACTCAACGGATTAGCAAGTCTGTTAGTTACTTCCTATTGCTGTGATAAGACACAATGACTAAGACAATTTATAAAAGAAAATGTTTAATTTGGCTTATGGTTTTGGAGGGTTAAAGTCTATGGTGGCAAAACAAAGGCATGGCAGCAAGAACAGGATTAAACTTACATACTGATCCACAGAGGTTAGAGAGAGCACATTGGAAACCACATAAAGTTTTCAAAAAGTCACAGCCCAACCACATCTCCTCCAAGTCCATACCTCCTGATCCTTCCCAAGACAGTCTGTCAACTGGGGACCATGTATTGAAAATATGAATATGAGGAAAACATTCTCATTCATACCATCACAGAAGTATCCACTCACATTAGTGGACACAGCTCTTCATTAAATGCTTTTCTGATTCAAATATTAATGACCCTCTCCACAAAAAGGAATCAAACCAACAAACAAAAAACCCACCCTTTTTAGACTTACCTACAAATATTCTCAGAACATTGGCATCTTTGAACATAGTGATTTTAACACATTAAAATACATAGAGGCATATAGAATTAGACAGAAAATTAAAGGACCTTGTTATTGTTGTGAAATAACTTGAGAGCTTCTTTGTGTGCAAGGATTGAGCTGAAAACTCAACATGGTCACCAAGTGAGATCACAGACAACCCTACCTGTATAGTTCATTTCTTTCCCATCAGGCAATCCTACAAGCTAGGATGAGAATTTCCTTCCCTCTGATATTTTAATTTATAGAAGAGAATCCCTTTGACTCCTGTCGCAGAGTAAACAGATCTATCTACAATAGAGGACTTCATTCTCAATTTTTCAAATTGAAAATAGATTATTCTCTCATATAATACATCCTAACCACAGTTTTCCCTCCTTCCCCTTGTCCCTGCTCTCCACCACCTCCCTGCTCTCCCAGATCCACCCTCACTCCACTTTCCTTCAGAAAAAAGCAGACTTCCAATAGACAACAATTAAACAAGACAAAGCAAGATAGAATAAGACAAGGCAAAGGCCGTCATATCCAGACTGGACAAGGCAACCCATTTGGAAGAAAAGAGTTCTATTGATTTCATTACGTTGGTCTGAAACTTTACCCAGTGTACTGAGCTTTTTGAGTTTATATTTTTGGTTACGGAGAGTAGGAATGTTTGTTTCTAATCAAAGCATGTGACACTTTACGAGCATGTACCTGTGGCTGGAATTCAACCTGGGGGGCTCCTGCTTCACATTCTTCAGTGTTCACATAACCTCATCTAACACCATGCTCAGCTCCTTTTCTTATTTCTAAGATATCTGTGCCATCTACATGCAAGAATCATTCTTAATTGACTTACATCTCATTATGAGTCCCCATAAGTGGAGCTGGGCTCAGCTAAGGGCTCTTACAGAATGCTAAATTACTATTCATCTCTATGCTTGGCCTTCAGTAATGCATAGAAATGTTTCTCTGGAGAAAATGCTACTCTTTGGAATTCACAGTTTTAACTAAGTGTGTGTGTGTGTGTGTGTGTGTGTGAGAAAGAAAGAGACACATGTGTGAGGGGTGTGCAAAGGTCAGAATAAGGTATTATATCCCACGGAGATGGAATTACAGGCAGTTTGAGTCACCTGACATGGGGGCAGGGGACCAGCTTGGGTCCTATGTAAGAACAGTGAATACACTTAATTGAAACACCCATGAAGGGGGAGCGGAGCCAAGATGGCGACGAGCACACACCGTTTCTGAGCGGTGGAATAACTGAACTTCTGAGTTGGTGAATGGAAGGACCTCTAACCCAGGAAGACAAC
>REGO01000303.1:2008070-2132275 GCA_010120015.1 Rhombomys opimus
TCAGTGGACTTGGAAAGGGGCACAGTAGTGATGAGGGAGGGAGGGAGGGAATGGGAGGGAATGAGGGTTCGGGCCACGGCTGGGATACAGATTTAATAAAATGTAATAAAAAATAAAATAAAATAAAAAAATTAAACTGTACAGTGATAGAGGAAAAAAAAAAAAAGAAACACCCATGAAATTATTTTTTGTTTGTTTGAATAAAGATAATTTTAGTCAATGTACTAATATCTTGGGTAGTTAATTGGCAAATAGTACCAATATTGTTTTAGCTATTATAGATTGATGTAAATATATTTTGATTGAATTTTGGAAGCCTTTCAATTGCCATTTTATTTAAAAAGAAATCTACTTTTAAAGATAAATGTTTCCTTTCACTACAATTTTTAGGAAAGCTTCCTTTAACTCATGTTAATAAATTTCAAAGATCTTCCTTTACTTTCTACCCAAAAAGGGAAAAATCCTCAGAAAGAAAATAAAATCCAGGCAGCACTGGCACATGACAGAGAATCACTGCTTTTATTCTACCAGAGCCAATTTCGTATGTCCCAGAGTTTTTGAAAAGAGATTACTGCATTTCGGATTTTAGTAGGAATAATAAAAAGACTCCCCTTTGTAAACTTCTGCGTGGTCTTCTCGTGCAGAATGCAGAGACTTCTGTTATGCCCTTGACATGAAAGGTTCCTGTCTCCTGAGCTCACGCTTTGTATTTCAGACCCTTCCATTCTGTCATTCAGCTCCCATTGCCAGTGTAATAAAATCCAGAATTGGAGAACTCTTCAGAAATAATTTTTTTCCAACAGGATATTTTAGGAAGTAAGATGTTTAAGACCTTCCATGTGCAAGGAAGGAAGGAGAAGAGGGTTGACAAACCACTGGTAGTGTGGCCTAATAGTCAGTAAACATTCTCACTAAATATATTAGGAAAAAAAATGTAGCTCAAGTTGTCTTAGATAAATGCAGAAAACTATTATTTCCAGACTTAGTAGAAGTGAAAAATCATAATTAAAGCATATTTTACTATCAAGTAACAGGTATACATATATGCTTATATGTACCATACACACATGTACATATACGTACAAACTTAAATGTAAACATATGATGAGATTTCATAAGTTCATGACATAGTTTTTATTGGAAAGATTTCTAAAGTTAGTAGTTCTTATTTCTGTGTGAGTGTGGTTTCTGCTAAAAAAAACTTAAAGAGAGAGAGAGAGAAGAAATTGAAGAAATTAAAGTAGCTGAATTGCTATCTTCTAGATGTTCCAGTTGTTTCTAATTCTAAATGCACACGAGGTGTGTAACTCCTGTACATATGTGCATGTTTGCGTGTGGTGTTCATCTATGCATGTGTTTCTGAGGTTCTCAATCAGGCCCGTAAGCTATGCTTTTGACCTTTTCTGTCCCTGCCCAGGAAGTATCATGTCTACCCATTGAGGTTTCTGGCCAAAGAGTTTCTGATTGTGTTTCAGCTATTTGAACCACTACAATAAATTTCAACTGCAGTCATCTATCATATCTAATAGAGATTGTACTCTCCATTTAATGCTATTTTCATGTTTCTATGAAAAAATATTATAATTAAATGGTGCATCTTTTCTACATTGCACATCTCTGGGTTGGGTCTAGCATTGCTTTGAATTAAGTCCATTAAATATAATTGTTTATAACATAAAACTTGCCAAGATGGGGAACTCAAACTGAGCTGTTTTCCTCCCAGGTCCAGACAGGCTGCATACACCTAGAGCTACTGCTTTTTGTTTGATTGGTCATTAGATACCTGTCTGATTCCCCAACTTTTATTATGAAAAGCTGCTTGGAACAAACACTCACTTATGCACCTTGAAGGATGCGAGTGAGTGCCTTTAGGGAGTAACAACAACCCCAGCATACGTCTGCACAGAGAATCCTGCTTCTGAAACTCACTGATTTGGATTAGACAAACCTTTCCTGGAATACTCATCCAGAGGAGGTGAAACTTTCAGAGTCTGAAGTGAGGATGTTTAAGGGGCCATGAAAAAAAAAAGACAGCGCGAAGGCTGCTCATGTCTAAGAAGCAGCCTTGGACAGTGTATACACAATTTTTTCATGAGGACCAAGAGAATTGAACTTGTAAATTTACAGTCACGAAAGACAAACATTTATTTTCAGGCTGAACTGTTTCATTCCTTGGGATACCTGACGCAGTAGTGAATGTTTATAAAGAAAAAAAGGAGCACAAAGGTCATAAGAAGAAACCAGCACACCTTATAGTGGAAGCAAATGAGCACAGAAAAAAAAAAAAAAAAAAAAAAAAAAAAAAAAAAAAAAAAAAAAAAAAAAAAAAAAAAAAAAAAAAAAAAAAAAAAAAAAAAAAAAACTCTACCTAATGCACTGTTCTTCCCGAGGTTATATTTGTGAAGAGATTCGGTGAAGACAAACTCATGGGTCAGAACTTGAATTTCTGACTGAACCAGAAGGATCAGCCCTGTGTATTCTTCCTGCGCATGACTGTGACGATTCGCCACAACAGTGCAAGTGAGCACCGTCCTGGAGAGGAATGCTGAGGAGCTGAAGATGGGTATTGTTTGTTCCGTTCCGCATATTCTAGCGGCAGAGAACGTCAGCTCCTTTAGAACTAGTACCAGCTGAAAGTATTCGTTCATCTAAAACGATCTTCATATAAAATTCAGAGCCCACAATTCCTTAAAAAGACCTACCTTAAAATATGCATTCTTTATCTAAAAGGTGGGATACTGTTATAGATTATGCAAATACATAGTTTCTGAGTTTTAGAACAGCTTATTAACCGGTAAATTTTGGTTTGCTTGTGAAGTAAATTCTCAAAGTGTCTTCGTAATTAATTCCTAGTATTTGTGCTTAAGGAAGGCTTCGGTGCCAGGAACGAGTCTTTACCGCTGCCACACTGTAGGTAGAGTTTTATCTGTCCCATTCCACAGCCATAATTTCACTCCTTCGATACTCCAGCACACCGTGAATCTCTGACAGATTCTTTCATGGATCCCTTGGCAGCAGTGGATTCTTCTACAGGCCTGATGCATGATGGCCTGTGTCGGGGTAACGAGGCTAACCTAGCTGAAGACACAGGACTCAGTCCATCGAGAGACCAACTAACTGAGCATGCATGTGCACTGCAAAAGTCACATGTCTGAGAGCTGGTGATGCAGAGGCTCTGCAATTCAGTGGGGAGGCATTTCAATTATGGTAGAAAGTCGAAAGCTGCAGGAGTTCAGTCTTCTCCACCTAGCCCTTTGTGTCCACAGTGCATATTTGCTGTTTTAATGTAAATAACCATTCCTTAGCTCAAGGAGTTTCAGTTGTGCTGCTGATGTTTGCATTATATTAAGTCAGTTTTTATTTATTTAAATTTTTCTTATTACAGAGAGTACATGGTTAAAATTACTTTGCAATAAGGCTACTTTTCCTTTATATTCCCAGTCTACTTCAAGAAACTAAAAGTAAAATACAGACACATATTTTATACTTTTTTGAGATAAATATTAATGGGTGAATTGCTTGTTTTTACTTGGCATAAGTAATACATAAATTCCTGTATTTAAAGGAGTTTTATATAATCCTATATGTTAACACATTTATGAGAAACTTCTTGGTACCCTTCAATCTACCGTCTTTTTTAGAGAACACAAATACCAGAAAATAGAAGCATGTTAATTTCCTTTTTTAATGTGGTGCTAGGATAGAACAACTAAATGATGGTACTTTTGCTCATATCAAAATGAGTTCAATGTTAAGAGGAAAGCCATTTTATCAGCTGAAGAGCTTGATAGTGAATGAAGGAACTAAAACTGGCTCCTTAGAATCTACATTTTTAATGACTCCGGATAATTATTATTAGGGAGTTAAGATTGGAAATCCTGGTTTTGTGGTTCATGATCCATTTAGAGTTAATCGGCACAGTACTTGAATTGGTAGCTCCCTGGGAATAGAAAAGAAGATTAAATGAATTTGTTTTCCTTGCCCTACATGCTTGTTACACAATACTTATTCAAATATCTGTAAGAAGAATGGAATGTGGTCATGGGAGGCATGTTTAATTCAAGTGTAACAAGAAAAGCTTTAATCAATTGTAATTGTATTGTCACGTCTTGTGCTTGTCAAAGCAAAGGCCAGATGATCAATCATTTATTGGTTGTTGCTGGTATCAGAGAATTTCAACAACTTTATACAGTAAACGCTCAAGGACAACTACTTCATTAATTCATGAACTAAGTATGAATTTTCAGGGAGGCTGACTCATTTATATATTTTGTCGCTGCTTTGTTTTTCTGTGCTACAGAATAACACCATGAAGAAGCCTATCACATGACAGGCAAACACAACTGCAAAGCTGTGGCCATAGCCCTAGTCCATTCCATTGCTAATCAAACCAGATAATGCATAAAACAGATCAATGATGGAATTACAGTAACTAAATAAGAACAAATTTGTTGTTCTCAGTCCAGCAGTGGTCTAGGACTCGGCTGGCTGTCTGCTTCCAAACAAAAACCAGAACAACCCGGGGATCTGGGGTCACATTTCTCTCGGGAAAGGCTAGAGCACTTTAGTGTGAGGCCTGTGCACTAGGCAAAGCTCCTGGTCTAACCAGGGGAAGTGGAAATGAGTTTTCTACTGGGTGTTACAGCTAGTTAGCTTTTTAAAATGAAATTGCTGGTGGCAGTAGAAGCTCAGGCATTCCAGTTCCACAGCCCATGGATACCAAAGTGTTACTGCTCTTTGATTAAGCTGCTGTGCTAAGAACAGCAGAGGATTCAGGTAAAGCCCATGCCTGTTAGCTTGCAGTCGAGACACAGGCCTGGCAATGCCCAGACCCAGTAGGCTGGAAGGTAGGTCCGGGCCTGGCTGGTACTTCTGCTGCCAGGAGGTCAACAGAGAATTTCCAGTGAGAAGGAGAGCCCTCGGTCCACCAGAATAAATGCCTAATCTCAGGCAGCAGCACTTGTGTTTATTTCTTTTGTGATTTTTGAGAATTGTTTTTCCCCAAAGTTCTACGCATCATTCATGCTTCTGTCAGACAATCACATATTTATCTGTCTTTACTTATACGTGTGCTTTCATCTCACAGAAGATAGATGTGCAATCTTTACATTTTACATCTTGGTTCATGGTCTTGGAGAAAGTAACAGGACAATGAGTTTGACAGCACAATAGATTTGTACAGTCCCAGTAGTAACTGATTGACATTTTAAACAGACACTTCATTTTCTGCATCTTGTTCTCATTGTTAACATTTAGTTTATTGGTGTTTATAAAGAAAACTAGAGTTTCCTTTCTGAATGAACAACTCCATTTAGTCTCTCTTCTTAGTTCTGCTTTTCTTTTCATAGGATTGGTGAAAACACTGAATGAATTCCTTTCCAAGCACACCAGTATCAGCATAGTTTAAGGAACCTACATAAGGGTCAACAAGATGGTTATTTATGTAAAAGTACTTGCTTCCCAATACCCATTGCTGTATTCATATATTCCTTTAGGAGCAATGAAGCACACATATTTTATATCAGTAAGTAACGTAAAAAAAAAGTGTCCCTGCTCAGGGCACAATCTTAATTAAAAAAAAAAAAAAAAATCCCCAAACCCACTGACACAATGGCGAATTGCAGCACAAAGCCAGGTAATCTCAAAACAGAGATACGTTTTGTCCATGTCATATTAGTACAAATACAAAAACCACAGTGAAAGGCGAGTACTGCCTTCTGAAAGCTGTCCTCTGCTTTCCATTTGTACACCCCCCCACAGATAATCATAAACATCAGTTCTTTGTCTTTATAGATTAGTGCATCTCTCAACCCCCATTAGAGATGCTTTTTCTTTTTTGTTCTTTTACTTTTGTTCAGAGGAGGGCAGTTAACACAGAGGCCCACAGCTGGTCCGGATGCAGGGATGCTCAGCCCTATATGGGACGTCTCTATCAAATTCGTTCCCTTCCAACCCAGTGATTACTGCACAACTGTGAGCACAAAGACTGAAAATACAGCAGTGGATGACTACAGGGAAATACTGGTGAACAACACTAAGAAAATGGTGTTGGTGGGACCTGAAAGGATCATCTTGGGTGAGCTGTCCCAGAAGCAGAAAGACACACATGGTATATACTCACTTATATAGACATGTAATATAGAATAAACCTACTAAAATCTGTACATCTAAAGAAACTAATCAAGAGAGAGGACCCTGACTAAAATGCTCAATCCACATCCTGAAAAGCAAAGAGGAAGGACATCAGAAGAAGAAGAAAACAGGAAACAAGCTAGGAACCTGCCACAGAGGGCCTCTGAAAGGCTCTGCCCTGCAGATTATCAAAGCAGATGCTGAGACTTATGGCCAACTGTTGGGCAGTGTGCATGGAATCTTATGTAAGAAGTGGGAAATAGTAAGATCTGGAGAGGACAGGAACTCCACAAGGAGAGCAAGAGAACCAGAAAATTTGAACACAGGGGTCTTCCCAGAGACTCATACTCCAACCAAGTACCATGCAATGGAGATACACCTGCACAGATGTAGCCCATGACAGTTTAGTGTCCAAGTGGGTTAAATAGTAATGGGAAGAGGGACTTCCTCTGACATAAACTGATTGTCCTGCTCTTATATCACCTCCCCCTGATGGGGGAGCAGCCTTACCAGGCCACAGAAGATGACAATGCAGCCACTCCTAATGAGATCTGATAGACTAAGATCAGAAGGAAGGAGAGGAAGACCTCCCCTATCAGTGGACTTGGGGAGGGGCATTCATGAAGAAGGGGGAGGGAGGGTGGGATCGGGAGGGGAGGAGGGAGAGGCTTATGGGGGGATACAAAGTGAATAAGGTGTAATTAATAAAAAAAGAAAATGGTGTTTTCTCAACACAGCAGGACAGTAAGGAAAGGATATGTGTATACACACACACACACACTGCAAGGTATACAATTCTCAAAGAACTAATAGAAATGATGGAAAAAAAAAAAAAAGAAACACAAGGGCTGCTTCAGGGATATAGAGCTTTGCAGGTTGCCACAAGGCCCCATGCTTAATTCCTCACCAATAATGATGAAGGAGGAGAAGAAGAAGTAGAAGAAGAAGAGGAGGAGAGAGGAAAGAAAGAAAGAGAAGAAGAAGAAGAAGAAGAAGAAGAAGAAGAAGAAGAAGAAGAAGAAGAAGAAGAAGAAACAGCTTATAACAAACAACAAAACTCACCAAGGTTTACCCAAAACTACAATCCCTTTTATACCATCTCTCAAGATTCCTACTGTAAACTTAAAGTGTTCTTTTAAGAACCTCAGGTATGCTTCTAAAGTAACTGGGAACAGTTAACTAAAACTAGAGAAACACCCAGGCATTTTTTTGTGCTAAGCTATTCTGTAATATCTTTTATTTTATTTATTATTTGTCCATTAATTTACTTATTTTCATGTGTGAGACACAGTGTTATTTACTGGTCCACACTAACCTTCAAAGCATTATCCTCCTGCCTCTGTCTCCTGAGTGCCGGGATTCCAGGCATACTACACCGCGTTCACTTTATTTTTCTCGCTTTATTTTTCAGTTTTTGTATTTCTAGGTGGTCTTTGCCATGGTACCATAATTAGATATAATGTCCATGCCTATAAAACACAACATGGATGGATGAATGATGTTTTATTCTTAACATAAATGCTGACACCACTTTTTAAAAGAGAGGACTATTACTTTAGTATCATTGAATCAGTTCTGTAATGATACCATAAAAATATAAAATTTGCTAAATGAAATTTGCTTATAGTTTAGAATTATGGAGTGAACTGGAATATCTGAAATATAAAATAATTTTTAAATATATTGAGGCAATATGAAGAGCATGTCTAGGTGACAAAGAATAATTCAGTTTCTGACCATGTACCAAAATTACAGTATTATAAGCCTTAGAATTTTCATGTTTTGATCCTGGACACTAATGAACAATAATATTAAAATAAGTTTTTAAATTTCTAAGCCTTTGTTTCAGCACACTAATTCTCAGCTAAAAGAACTATAAACAATGCATTAGAACACTCACCACTAAGAAGTAAATGTAAATGAACATGTGGAAAATTCAAATACCCTATTTATGCAGCTCATTGGTTCCAAGAACAAACACACATAGCGAATAACTCCACCAGGGAACAGAGCAATGCATTTAGGATAAGAACTCAGTATAATGAAGTTCATGATATGATAATTTTCTAAAGAGAAACAGAATGCTGTAACCATGTCTTCATTAAGGATCAAGTGAGGCACATATGTTTTAAGGAAAATCTGTCTGCTTAGGGTGCAGTCTTAAGTAAAACACAGCTTCACCCCTAACTCCACTGTGACAATGGCAAAACGCAACACAAAGGCATGTGATTTCAAAACAGAAAATCTTTCCATGGGATAACTGGATGAATGATAATGTTTTTTTGTTGTTGTTGTTTTGTTTTGTTTTTTTTTTAAACATAGGTGTGGAATAGCTTTATTTTTATTTTCCATTTCTTACGTTGATGCTTTCCTAGGGTATGTTGTTACTGTGCAGTCTAGGTCAAAGGGTAAGTTCAATGCAATATGGTTCTGTGAGAGAGTTATATGTGAGTATCCCTGAGCAATGGAGAGGACATATGCACTCTATCCTTTGTCTACTCTGTTATTTTCTGGAGCCTGTTTTTCCTTTCCAGAGAACACAGGTTTTCTTCACTCTAACATATGTGCACCACACTTTCCTTTTATCTAACAAATAGAGGTTGGTGTTCTTCATAAACAATAAAATCTAATTGTTTTTCAAGTTACTTCATTCCCAAGCTGTCCTATTTACTGAAGTTAAACTTCTTAAAAAGTCCAGCGTGTATTTAGGTCTCTGTTTCATCTTCCTTCATCTTCATTGCATTTCAGTGATCATTTTGTGGGCATTGCATTCTAACTAGACGAATGGCAGACTTGGCTGTGTGGATTCATCTCACCCACGCTGTCTTTCTATTGGGAACATTATCTCCTTACTGGGCTTTTTAATATATTCTTTTCTTTTTTGTGGTTTCCTTCCATACTTCTGCATATTTCCTTTTGATGTGTGTTGATTCCAGGGCACTTTTCTGTACAACGAAATTATATCTCTCTCTTCCTCGTCCCTCAATCATCACCAAGTCTAGATAAAGCAAGTGCCAGGTAAAATTTCCCTGAACAATCAGCCATTGCTTTGTGCTTGTGTCACCTGGACTCTTAGCATGTATGACACAAATGCTTTTCACTTAAGTGTATAAAGCAAGGCAGCCTTTCTTTTCCTCATGGTGGCAGAAGGGAGAGGACATGGAGAGTTGAACATCCATACTTAACAGTTTCTGCTCCAAAGAGTCAAATATATTTGGTTATACAGATTTTGCTAGCCAAAGTGACATGGAGCCTAACTTCAAAAAGAGGTACATCTGTATGATTTTATTACATGCACTAAAGGAGCCCAGAGAGGAAAGTCAGCTCCAATTTAATTATATGACCATTGCAGTGCCTGATTTTGTTGATCCAACTAAATCAAAATTTATTGAATCAACTACTTTGATTTTAGTGATAACTTGTAAATAGTCTATATCAAATTCATATCTTTTAATATTTGCAACCATGAATATAAACTTCTAGACATCCTTATTTGTATATTTAAACCTTGAACTCAACCCACTGGAACTTAATTCATTACTGAAACAGTTCATATTGATTAACTTCCATGCACACAAGTCAGACTATTGGAGGTTATTTATGATTTATGCCTTCTCCATCTCCTGTTCATCAGTGGCACAAAGGCCACTGACCAACTCAGATCATTAATCTGAACATGTTTAAAATCTATCCTCTTCTCTATGTTGACATAGTTTTCCTAATGTCATGTGTTCTTAATGGACTAAAATGTGAAAAAAAGAAGATCCTGGTTTGTGGACTTCTTACTACCTTCCTTATGGTCTTCCAAAGAAACCAACCTTTATCCTTGCAGTCAATATTATCCACATGATAAATCTGATCATTTATTTAAAAATAATTTTGCTCATTAACACTGACATAATTTCAAACTTGGATCACACCAGACCCTCCAGGATATGATCCCTAACATTCTGCCTAGTTTTATCTGTTCTCAACCCCCTCCCCATATTCCATGATTAAAATTTTAATATGAGCTGACATAGAGCAACAATAAAAGTAAATGAAGATAATATTTTCATAGAGAAAATTAAGGTAAGCTGGGCACAGTGGCCCATGCCTTTAAGTCCAGCACTTAGAAGGCCAAAGTCCAGTCTGGTCTGTAGAGCAAGTTTCAGGACTGTTATACAGAAAGACACTGTCTCAAAAAACAAAAACAAAAAAAGAATACTAAGGAAAAGAAGACCCAGGATAGCCCGTGGTCTCAGCAGTAACGCCTAAGCCTTTCTTTTTGGTTTTTTATGTCATTCTTACTGCTGGAGCCTGAGCAGGAGACTACTGGAGGAGTTCATAAATTTGTATTTCTGAAAATACAAATAGTTTATGGAGACAATGTGGCCTGCAATTCAGATCCTAAGGGTTCGATGAGTCCTAACAGTTAGGGGATTTATCATATGATGAAAACCTGTACTTGCAGATAATACCAGGATTAATATGCAAATAGCACTAATCCTGAGGTTCCAAGTATCTCCTTGAGCACAGGCACAAAGTAGGTAGGGCTTATCCCTTCCAAATGTAGGAGAACACATTCTTTATAATGATGGCACAGGTTTAGGATGGACATGACTGGTAAATTTCTTGACTGATATTTGATAAGTTTATTCAAATATTACAGAAAATTTGATATGTTTATTCAAATATTTAAGAAAGAATGAAACATATAAATGAATAAATGAATATTTTAATAGTCCCATGTAAGTAACTGAACAGATGTATGGCCACCATTAGCTCTCCTCCTTCTGAGGGAAATAGAAGAAGAGGGGTTTATAGATGACAATGTATAGATGACAATGAAAGAAAGGAGCTACCTGTAGAAGTCACTGTTCTCTGTTTTGACCATGGTTTGCTTTTCTCCGTAAAAAGACTAATCTCCCTTTCTTAAATAATTTAACAAAGAAAAAAAATATACAGTTGCTCTAATAGACTGAAGTTTTTTATTTGTAAGTAGTGGCAAGTCAAAAGCAAAGGGAAAGGTTTTCAAAGTTACTAGTACCACTTAAGTGAGTGAAAAGCAGAAGTTTTTCTAAGTGCCTAACATTCAGAAGCAGAAGGATGAATTAGTAGAATGACAGGTGTTGGGAAATGACAAAAGGAAACAGATTACTGATGGGAATCAAATTACTTAGTCCTCAGTTACATTCTAGGCATAAATGAAGTAAAACAATTAATCTTTTATTTCGGCCACCTGTAAATCTGCCAGGCATTGCATACTCAATACCATTAATAAATTGCAATGGAAAGACAGGCTGGCCTAATTTATCTTCTGCTCTGTAATTTTAGAGCCACCATATTTGACAGTTGGAATCACCTTGTGGGATCTATATGCCGTTACATAAGGCAGAGTGAGTAGATAGAATATTTTAGCATTCTTAAGGAAGGAAACAGACTGTATGGTCGCAACTGATATTTAAAACCAGCATGAGATTAGTTACGGGGTTGTACAACACCACAAAGTGTGGGATATGTGGGAAGGGTTTGTTGAGAATGAACTTTTGCTCTTTCTGTTGGTTAGCAGATTAGTATGTGTAATTATTTTCCATCTCCACTTTGACTTTTGGAGAAAATAAATACAAGGCAAAGAAATAAGCAACCAATACTGTGTAATTTATGCATGTCTGTGTCTCTTAAGCAGACTCATTTTTTAGAACTTCTATCTTCACATTGGCAGATGAGGACTTTGAACATGCACTGAAACATGAAAGGGATTCTAGTTTTGTTATTATTGGGACAAAGTAAATAAGCATGAGCGTTTAGTAACAGCCCTGAACCTCTGAACTAGCCCTTAAACCTAAAGCTGCACTATGCCTCTGGACATTAAGTCCATATTTTTGGCCAGCATTGAATTTGTTTTTCTTTTTCTTGATACTTGGTACAAATCTTCCCACTTTGAAGTTTTCTCTGATACACAATTAGCTCCATATAGGCCACTGGATGAATGTTTGGTATCTTTGGCTCCCCTACTTCTGAGAGTATAGGGAAGTAAATCAATAGAAGACATAGAAAGTACTATAAATACCACATATCTCATCATTTTATTAGGGAAAAATTACCTTCTTTTTAACACAGCATTCTTTTGACAGTTGACTTAAACTCAGCATGACTGCTGTTGATCCACTTGGCACTTTATTCCTCAAGACTGTCATCTATGACATTTATTTCTGTCCAGGTCATCCCAGTTTTGAGTGACAGAGCAGTTAATCATAAGTCTTGTCATGAGCAGCATGAGCAATTGCATTTTGTTTGATTTTTAATGAAGCCTTGTACTTCAATGTTTCATTTCCATTTTTTTTGGCTTGTGATGATAACTTATTTGCTAAACACAATAAGGGAGAATGGTGGGAAGAAGAGAGATGAATCCTCTAGGATCTTTCTGGATTATTTTAATTCTTAAATATATTCTCAAGTATGTATTCTCCTTCCCCCAGAAAGTAACTGACAGCTGAATACTATTTAGATGCAAGAAAAAATAAATTGATTCTGGCCTTTTAGAAATTCTAAACCCTGTGGAACTTCCGACAGTTTTTCTCAGCTTTAAAAACCTACTGTTAAAAAAAAAGAACGACTGTTATTTTGATTATTTTTGTTGGTTACAATCAACCTTCATAGTTAATTACTGATAACCTCTCTTTTTGTTTATTTTTATAAGTCTCCTTTCTTCGCTTTTTTATCTAGCATCCAAAACAGCAACAGCAACAACAAAAACAAAAAACATGATGCTGTTTGGAGGACTGATGGCCCTGAGCATAGATAATTTTCATGAGCTAATAACAAATGCATTACATGTCCATCCAAAGGAGTAAACACACTAACAAAAAAAACAACACCACAATCTCATATTTTTAGGAAAAAAGCTTCTAGCGAGCTTTTAAAACTTTTCTAGTTGTCATTCTGTAGGCTGAGTAACTGTTGTTCAACCATCTAGAATATCTTCTTCAGGCATTTGTATTTCTATAGTACAAACCTGGATGGACTGGACACAGCTTTGTCCAATCTTGTTTCTTAGTAATTCCTTCTTACTTATGTTTAATACCACAACCGATGGATTGTTTCTGTTATGCTGGTCTGTAGGACATTTGATATGTTGATATGTGGGATACCATCACTGGGCATGTCGGCCTGGTTTATGTAAGAAAGGGAGCTACACAGGCCAGTAAACAGCATCCCTCCATGAGAAATCTAGATCTAAAGTATAGACAATGATGTCAATCAGCTCTTGGTTTGGGGCCACTTTCCTTCACTGTGACTTTTGCTCACTCTGTAGTGCTCATTTTTTTATCTTGTCTTTATTTACCATAAAAATATAGAACACTGAATGTAGAGGATGGCTTTCCTAGGGTTTTGATTCCTGAGATGTCTTTGTTTGTCTTGATTGCTTTTCAACTGCTCTGACAAAGCATCGGAACAAAGGCAGCTTATAGAAGAAAGAGTTTATTGTGGCTTACAGTTTCAAGGAGCACATGACCATCATGGCTGTGGGGGCAGGTATGGTGCCGTAGCAGTAGATTTGTACTTATGTTTTGCAAAACAGTCACAAAGCAAAGAGAGAAAAATGGTGATGAAAACCTCAAAACCCAGCCTCAATGATTTATTTCCAACAACAAGGCCACAGCTCCTAGTTCTTCCAGCCCAGCAACTCATTTAAATATATGAGCCTGTGAGAGCCATTCTCATTGAAACATTCTACTCTGGCTGCCCTAGACTTGTGGCCGCATCATAATGGAAAACGTGTTTAGTTCAGATTTAAAAGGTCCCATATTCTTTCACAGTCTCAAAAGAGCTTTAAAGTCCAAATTTTCTTCTGAGCCTCAAGGCAATCCCCCAATTGTAAACCCCTTCATAATCAATACATATATTTGTATATATGTATATATTTTGTATATATGTTATATATACATATATTTATGTATTTCAGCATTGTCTTGCATTGGTACTTAACATCACACCCTTTTTGTTGAGAATAAATGATAGGGGAAAATGTATTTTTCTGTGACTACTTCCTACTGACAATGGGGAGTGGCGGGGGACCGAAAAGGCTGGAATAAATGTTGGCCAAGCCCGGGAAGAGCAGGTTGTTTCATTAGCTGTCCAGGCTCTGCAGGACCATCTGGGGCTAGGAACACGCAGGAGCAACTGTAGTCTTTAATTAATTGGAAATCTGTTGGAGCAGATACATATCAGGGACAGAAGACCAAGCAGTTTCAAATTCTATTAAAAATGACAAAGACTTACTGGCTACCTGGGCAGCCACCCTAAGTTTGTCCCCGGCTATGGGCAGAGGTCCCAGGGCACCATCAGACCTCAGCTGCCAAGTCCACAAGATCAGACAAACTTTCCTGTGGACTAGAAACTTGGAGTGACAGTTTTACCTTATCAGGGAAAGTAATCAACTCCTCAATGCCCTGGTTGTCCAGAGTTTGGACAGGGTCCTAGCAGCAGGCAAGATAAAGGGCAATTTTTTACTCAGTCATATGCTTTGCCACATTAAAAGCAAGCTCCAGATAGAGTTCTGTGCTCCATCATGTTCTTTGGAGAAAAATCTTAGGGGTGTTGCCAGATGCTATCACTGCTTTCTATTATGAAAGCTATTTTATTACTATTTTTATTTTAAACAATTTAAATGCTATATTCATCAGCTCTCTTGGAGTCTGAGGTCCATCTATCTATTAAGTATATCATTAATTATTTTTTTAGGCTTAACTTTGAAAACAGATGCATGAGGCTAAATACTGCTTATTCTTGTAATTATTTACACTGCTAACCTAGAATGACGTGGTGGTTTGACTAGGAATGGCCCCTATGTGTATGAATGCTTGGGCCATAACTTGTGGCACTGTTAGGAAGTGTGGCCTTGTTGGAGAAGGCGTGGCCTTGTTGGCGGAAGTGTTTCACTGTGGAGGTGGGCTTTGAGGTCTCCAAGCTAATGTGTCACAGTCTCCTGCTGCCGCTGTGGATCAAGATACAGAACTCCACAAGATTCCCTTACGCTTCATTTGCCCAGTGTTTGGCTGTGACTCTCAGCATCTGTTTTGATACCCTGCTAGGTGGAACCCCCTGCATGGATATAGCTGATGGGCAGCTTAGGCTTCATGTGGGTTCCCTAGTAAAGGGAGAAGGGGGTCGCTGGCATGGTTCTTGTTGCCGGCTTTTTGATTACTTCCCCCTGGTAGGGCTGCCTCGCCAGTCAGTCCACTGGGAAGAGGATACTTAGTCTGGAAGTGACTTGATGACTTGATAACCCATTAGTGGGGATGGTAGCGGATATTCCCTTTTCTGACAAATAGGGGAGAGGGGAGAAGGAAGGGAGGGAGGAGAGGAGGGAGAGGACTACCATCAGGATGTAAAGTGAGTAAATAAAGAAATTAATTAAAAATATATTGTATACATTTTTTTTTATAAAAACAAAACTTTGTTGGTTTTACGAGAAGATGTTGAACTCTAAGCTCCTTTTTTAGCACCGTGTCTGCCTGCATTCTGTCGTGTTTTCTGCCATGATAATGAACTAAATCTCTGAACTGTAAGCCAACCTCAATTAAATATTTTGCTTTATAAGAGTTGTTATGGTCATGGTTTCTTCCCAGCAATAAAAACCCTAACTAAGACACATGACTACAAATTAAAGAATTTTATCATTTATAAGGTGACTATTAGCTTGAATGTTTTAATCCTCTCTAACAGCTTACGGTAAGTTATTAGTACAGTAAGTTATTAGCTTTTATAAAATTAGAATTTCGCAGCTTTATCTCTCATATGTTAACCTTTAAATCAATCATGTTTTTAAAAAATTATAGCTTATCAAACATATGTTTCTAGAAGCTTGATGCTGAACAATTAGCAAAGACATTATTTAAGTGTACATCTCTAAGTCAGGTTTGTTAATCTGAATATGCCTTTATACCCTTAAATTTTTAGCACCGTATTGAATATATTGTAATTCACAGTTGCATCAAATATAGAGTAGGCTGTAGCAAATTATAACTTTAAATTTTTATCATCACACAAAAATACATGCTAATGCAAATCTTTTGGAGACTTGTTGCTTTCTTAGTCTAAAAAGAGATACAATGGTGACCTACAGGCTAAGTAGCACTGAGAGGTCTTGCGATTATTGCTTTATGCCACGTGGCATTGTAAGATGGATAAGTCACTTGGCATGTACCATTTCACCTTAGTAAAGACGACTTGTGATGGGGCTGCTTACATGCTGGTAAGGTCAGCAGCCCAGAAGGAGGAAAGACACATGATTGCTATTTAAAACATGATTTCCTAGTAGATCTATTTTTTAAACAAGAGTTGAATTCAAGTTAATATAGAGTATATTCTGAACCAGAATTGAATCACACATATAGAATGTTGAGGCAAGCTAAAATTCTTATGTATAGGTTTTAACTATGAGCCTTTTGCTATAAGTTTGAATCCAAATTTTGTTACAGATTTTACAGATTCGTAAAATATGCCCAATGAATTTAAAAATCAATTTTGAGATAGAGAGTGTTTACACAATAGTGTTAAAATATTTCTTGAGAGCAGAGCACAGATAAAGCAAGGAGATAAAGGACTTAAGAGTAGAAAGTTTAAAACCTTAGAGATAGGGAATTAGGGATTGTTTGCTTCTGCAGTGGCAGAAGCTGTTAGAATCTGCCAGAATTTGGAAC
Organism: Rhombomys opimus; assembly: GCA_010120015.1. Lineage (NCBI taxonomy): Eukaryota > Metazoa > Chordata > Mammalia > Rodentia > Muridae > Rhombomys > Rhombomys opimus. The sequence continues at coordinate 2,024,891 of REGO01000303.1, forward strand.
TCAAGTATGTTGTTTCGGCAGAATGCTATACTGAGGCCAAGCCATTTTCAGTAAGACTTTAAGAAAACCTCTGAGTCAAGAGAGAAATTGAGTCCAAGGAGAAAAGAAGGAAGGGTCACAAAAAAATTTTGCCATAGGGAGGGTTAGTCAACTCAGAGACAGAAAACTGTAAAACAAGGAGGAGCAAGCAGAAACTTCACCCAAGGGAAGGTTCCCTTATCACAAAAGCCTTGAGGGCATCTAGAAGCTATAGGACTTAGCAGGCAGCTCCTAGGAGGAAGAAAGGGAATTTATGGGCTCAGGAGGGCACAGGGAAAAATAGAGCAGATAGCTTCAAGGGGAAGAAAGCACAGAAAGGGTCACAGACCCAGGAGCAGGTAGGCAGCTCTAGGAGGAGCTGAGGAAATTCCAGGAAGGGGCTGAGGAGTCATGGGGGACTTGTAGGGTAATTGTCCTGTTAACAAGAATTTCAATCCAGAGTATCCAACTGAGAGACTTGTCAGAAACGTTCCAAGCCACAGAGGAGGCAACCCTTTCCACCTGTTGGAGGCCCAGCAGGGAAAGAGGAAGCTTCCTGGCTCAGGAGTCTGCCTTTCGTAGTAAAAGTAGCCAAGGCAGAACTCTCCATAACAACACCCAGGAGAAGAAGGAAAGACAGGTGGTTAGAGCAGGCATAAAGAGCTGAAGATGTGAGAGCGCCTTTGCAGTGGAACTGCCGCAGTGCGCTCTCCGGCAGCTCTTTAACGTTGATGTGTGATTATGTACCTGCCCTTCTGATGCCTTCCTCATTCCATCACTAGTAGCCTGGGTGCTTCAGAAGCCACAGCCCATTTTCCAAAGCACTGGATAATTCTTTCTATTTTCCTTGGAAAATTGCCAGCTGGGTTTGTATGTTTGTTTGCTTTCTGGACCAAGAATAATGTATTAACTTATTTTAAAATGTGTCCAATTATGTCACACTCTTCTTCTGGTGTTAATAACAACACCAACTTGTCCCTATGCTCATAGTACCCAATCCAGAAGAAGAGAAAATCCTTCTTAAAGGCTGGCAGCCCACACCAAATTCTTAGATCAGCAATGACATGCAGGCAATAGGTGCTGGACAATGAGAAGATCTGTAAGAATCTCTATGGAGCAGAAGGACTGGATGCTAAGAAAGTGAGGAAGGGAAGGCAAAAATAGATAGATAGGTAGGTAGATAGATGGATAGAAAGATAGATAAGTGATTTACTATTTAGAAAAAATAAAAGAGTTGTTAGAAGAAACTGGGAAAAAAGTTTACAACTGAAACGATGACTTAGCACAGCTAGAAGCAGGAAAGAGTGTTATAAGCGATGGTGGTATGGTGCTGGAATTAAAAAAAAACTATTTAATACAGAGTTAATAAAATGTAACTGATAAGAAAAAAATAAAATTATAAAAAAAAGAATTGCTCAATAAGCAAATGTGACAGTGTAAAAGACAAAAATGAATTTTTTGAAACCTGCAACACATTGTCTTTAAAGATATAATAAACATTAACTTCAAAAATCTTAAAAAAAACTATTTAATTAACAGAAACACAAATAAAAGGCACAAAAACAAAAGTAATAATCATTTGGATACAACAGTAGAGTAATAATAGGTATTGAAATGTCTTTGCAGAGACACAGAGAGAGAAGAAGAAGAGAGAGGAAGAGAAAACTAGAGCAACTGAGATTATTTCACACACAGCTGGAGCTCAAGGAGCCAGGTGAACATAGAAAAATGAAAACCAGGTGCTCCTGGTTTTGGACTATTGCTGCATGGTAATTCTATTTTATTTTATTATTGTTTTACAGATTTATTTATTTATTTTATACATATGAACACTGTATCTTCATGTACAACTGTATGCTAGAAGAGGGCATCAGATCCCAGTATAGAGAATTGTGAATTACCATGTGGTTTTGTTGAGAATCGAACTCAGGATCTCTGGAAGAGCAGCCAGGGCTCTTAAGCTCTGAGCCATCTCTCCAGCCCTTGCATGGTGATTTTAAACAGTTACTGTTTATAATTTTGAGAAAACCAGACCTTTCAAATGAGCTTCCTATGGACAGAGATCAGGAGCTTTAGAGTTCGAACAGAAGAGAATTCAAATGGAGGTCTGAGACAAAGGCTCTTAAAAGAAGGTGAGTCTGAAAAGAAGGATGAATGAAAAACTCTTTCCCATGGCACAAGAGATGCCTCGGAGTGGTATGTGCAGTTTGGGCTCTAAACATACGGACATACGGTCTCCGTACATCTGAGTATTACACGCCTCTGCAGCTCAGAGGCCTCACTCATGCATGCTTGCTCTTTCTTGCCTTTCTTTCTTTCTTTCTTTCCTTCTTTCTTTCTTTCTTTCTTTCTTTCTTTCTTTCTTTCTTTCTTTCTTTCTTTCTTTCTTCCTTCCTTCCTTCCTTCCTTTCCTTCCTTCCTTCCTTCCTTCCTTCCTTCCTTCCTTCCTTCCTTCCTTCCTTCCTTCTTTCTTTCTTTCTTTCTTTCTTTCTTTCTTTCTTTCTTTCTCTCTCTCTCTATTTATATTTTTATTTATTCATTTTACATCCCAGTCTTAGCCCCCTCCCTCCTCTCCTTCCTGTCCCACCCTCCCTCACTGTCTCCCCTATCTCCCTTCCCCTACTCCACAAAGAAGGGGATTCCCCCCTGCCCACCCACCTGCTTATCAAGTCGCAGCAGGACTGAGCGCATCCTCTTTCCCTGTGGTCTGGCAAAGTAACCATGCCAGTAGAAAATGATAAAAAAAGAAAGCAACAGAGTCCATGTCAGGGTTAACCCCCATTCTCTTTACTTGAGAACCCATATGATGACTGACCTGCCCATTGGCTACATCTGTGTAGGGGCCAGTAGGTCCAGTCCATGAATGGTGCTTTAGTCGCTACAGCCCCCCCTGGATTTGGTTGGTTGGCTCTGTTGGTCTTTTTTGTGGAGCTTCTTTCCCCTCTGAGTCCTCCTAACCCCTGCCCCCTTCCTTGCACACACACACTTCTTCACAAGACCCCCTTTGATCAATCCAGTCTTTGGTTGTGAGTCTCAGCATGTTTCCATCAGGTTCTGGGGGTAGCCACTCAGAAGACAGCAATGCCAAACTCCGATCTACAAGCATAGCAGAGTATCATTAATCGTATCAGGGGTCTGCTGCCTTCCATGGGATGAGTCTCAGGTCAGGCCAATCATTGATTGGATGGTCCCTTAATCTCAAGATCCAGATATATCACATAAGCATTTTACACATAACATTTAGTTCATGTGTATTACAATATAATCTCTATTTGAAAATAAAACAATACTCTAAGTATCTTACCATCTAAAAATATTAAATATAATGAAATTAACATATTTTAGTACTTAAGAGAAAATGAAAATAAACATACTAAAATCTGTACACCTAAAGAAGCTAAGCAGGAAAGAGGACCCTGGGTAAAATGATCAATTCTTATTCATAAAGGCAAAGAGGATGGGCATAGAAAGAGGGAGAAAACAGGGAACAGGACAGCAACCTACCACAGTGGGCCTCTTAAAGACTCTATCCAGCAGGGTATTAAAGCAGATGCCGAAACTCATAGCCAAACTTAGAGCAGGTTGCAGGGCGTCTTATGAAAGAAGGCGGAGATAGTAAGGCCTGGAGGGACAGGAGCTCCACAAGGAGAGCAACAGAACCAAACAATCTGGGCCCAGGGGTCTTTTCTGAGACTGATACTCCAACAAGGACCATTCATGGAGATAACCTAGAACCCCTGTACAGATGTAGCCCATGGCAGTTCAGTCTCTAAGTGGGTTCCCTAGTAATGTGAATAGGGACTGTCTCTGACATGAACTCAGTAGCTAGCTCTTTGATCACCTCCCACTGATGGGGAGTAGCCTTACCAGACCATAGAGGAAGACAATTCAGCCAGTCCTGATGAGAGCTGATTGGCTAGGTTCAGATGGAAGGGGAGGAGGACCTTCCCTATTAGTGGGAGAGGAGCATGAGAGGAGAAGAGGGAGGAAGGGTGAGATTGGGAGGGGCTGAGAAGGGGGCTACAGGTGGGAAACAAAATGAATAAATTGTGGTTAATAAAAAAATAAATTTATTTTTTTAAAAAGGGAGTAAATAATAATACATAATATATGGAATATAAGCAAAACAATGGTTACTAGGACCAGGATAGCTTTTAAAATATTTCTGCTGACAAAAAACAAGGAAATCTGAAAATTGTTAAATATCAAAAAAATTAAGTAAAAGGAATAGAGCAAAATATTATCTGTGATATTCAAATGTGTTGCTATGCTCTTTGGAGCCTACAAAACATTATTCTCTATATGTCAATCTATACAATATAAAGGGAATGAACATGAAATGTTTTGAAAGAAAAGAAGATAAAAGTTATTCTTTACTTGATATGTAACCAAAGTATTTTTTGTCAACTTTTTGACTGATATGACTACTTGGGGAATTTCTGCCTTTCTGACCTTTTGCTTGTATATTATGGTATCTGATTTTGAGTTTTTATAGATGTTTTGTGTGTGTGTGTGTTTGTTGTGCATTTTTTCTTTACTGTCTTGCCTGTTTTGTTCCCTATTGTTTTCTAAATAGAGAAAGAAAGGTTAGGGAGTTGGATCAGTGTGAAAGTGGGAAGATAGGGGAGGAGTTGGGGAAGGAAAACTGTAATCAGATATAGTGTTTAAAAATTTATTTTCAACACACGTTCACACACACAAACACACAAATATTATTATACACGCAGAAAACTCAGAATCTTTTGACTATAAAATAATTAGCATTAGTATTTAATAACAAGACTGACTAGATTTGTTGCATGAAACTAGTTTGTTCTTAAATATCCTATTTAAAAATCAGAAAACATTTGGAATTTTGTCTGGATGAGAGAAGAGATTTTGAGGCCCTAACTTTAACTGAGAAGTTGTTGGGAACTTAAGGAAGTTCAGAGAGGCATAGTCACTTTTTTTTTGGGGGGGGAGGGTTGTGACCCCTGGTAGGCTTGGTTCGGCATGGCCTGGTGACTGTCTCTCCATGCTCATGCACATATAGGCAGCACTGATCGGTCATGAAGTTGGTGGAGAGGAAGGTGCGGAAGTGCTATCACAATGCATTGTATATATGTATGAAAATCTTAAAGAATAAATTTAAAAAGAAAGAAAAATAAAAGGAAATATATTTAAAATGTACTTAACAATTCCACATAATATAAGTACATAAGAACCTGCTTTTATTCAGGACAAAAATTTAAAGAATATTATGGTGAAGAGAAAAGGAAATGTTGCTCACAGGAAGACAGTCTACGAAAATGGATAAAACCTCTACATTGTCTGTGTGGCTGGCGCGTTTCTCACAGAATTATCAATAATGATTTTCACAGAAGTCGAGCAAATTATTACAAGGAAAAAAAGACCTTGAACTGTGATGCAGATATTGAATAAACTGCGGATGAGAAATGATGTATCCACAAAAATAATCCCACAAATACTTATTTGAAGATATATTTTATACTAGGCAGGAATGTGTTAAGTACTTAAAGTGAATCAATGAACACAATTAATGACGACTCCTAATATTAGAGAAACACCATTTCTCCTGGAAAAATTGTAAGCTAATCATTAAGGTACTTGTGTTTTCAGAATTATACATCTGAGCAAGCAGTATGAACATTTAGAGAAAAAAATAATATACACATGAGAAATTGGTAAGTGCTAGGGAAACAATACCACTTACTAAACATTTAATTAATAATGTAAAAACAGTTATTTGCTCAAACAGTTAAACAAGATATTCACATTATAAATAAATTCTTGGTGAATTAAAGCTTTAAATGAGAAAATCACATTTTACATTTTCCAGAAAAATGATAGTATATAGAATTTGTACACATCAGATTAGATTTATTAGCTAATAAAATGTTTACAAACAAAAAGAAAAATACTGACTCATTCAGTATACAAAAAACAAGCAAATTGCTCATTATGTCAAGATAGGAACAGACTGAACAAGATGAAAACATTTAACTATTGACTCTGAGCAGATACTGCTATAACAAACACACAGTAGGTATCCTAAATATATACAGAACCACAAAAAGCAGTAGGAAAAGTGAAGCATTCCAGTAGGAAAATACAGAGGGTATAACATTTCAGAACCATGAACATCCAAATGGCTAATAAACAGCCGAACAGATGTTTCTTTTTATAACAACCCATAAAATGCAAATTAAAACAATAAGGCATTAGTTTATACCCATCAGATTCACAAAAAATTAAAAAGCTGACAATAACAAATGTTGCTGAGAGGGCTTGGCAGAAAGCTGGAAATTTTGTGGGTTCTTGCACTCAGTGCGTGAGCAATCTGGCAGATGGGAAAAGGAAGAAGAAAAAAGTTATCATATGCTTTCATCTCATCATAAGGTTCACTGTCTTCGTTTGTATTTTTGAGAATATTGTGTGGAAATATACAATAAGACATTAAATTGGAGTGAATAAATGATTAGTGCTTAAACATCAGTATGGAGAAGAAAAGACAAAACATTTGTACAATACAATACCGAACACTAGTTAATGAATTAAAGCTTCATTTTAGCAACATTGATCAGCTACCAGTGAAAACACTTACCCAGTGCAGAACAATTTCCTGCATAAAATGTTGGAATCAATCAAAATTTGAGCATGGAAGTGATATGTATTTTATGAATGCACATATCTACATTACCAATACAGGCACATAAACAGAGAGAGCAACATGGTGTTTCTGTATACACAGGGCAAAAGGAGAGCTGACAGAAGCCACCTAATGTATGCAGCCTGTACTTGAATGTGGTCATTTAAAAATTCCTTTAAAAATTAGGAAGTAAAAAAGAAAAATCGAAAATGTGTAAATATTAATTAATATTCAGATACTTACAATTATTATTTTGCTTGGAGTACATTAAAATCTTGATTATATTCTTGTAGAATAAAATGCAAAGGACCTCAAAGGTAGTAGTGGATTTATTTTATTTTATTTTAGAGACAGGGTTTCTCTGTATAGCCCTGGCTGGTCTAGAATTCACCCTGTAGACCAGGCTAGCCTTGAACTCATGAGATCCACCTGCCTCTGCCCCCTAGTGCTGGGATTACAGGTATGTGCCACCCTCCTTGCTTGGATTTTCATTCTTATGAGACTTTGGGTATGATTTAGGGATTGGGCCAGTGACCCTCCAACAGAGGTTATTCTGTTGGGCATTCAAAAATAGAAAACTCTTCAAAATCACCGTGAATTGTTTCACTGGGTGTTGAATAAAATGTTTAATAAATAGATGGGTTGTAATGTTGCCTGATTCTAATACAAAGAAAGCTTCAATTAAAAGAGCAATTACAGCCATTTTTTACTAATGTAAGAAAAGTACAAAAAAAAGCAGATGGTTATGAGATGGTTGACTATATAGATACTCATTTTCTATTTTGCTAACCCAGGGAATCTAGTTTTCCTTGTTTGATATTGAAATCAACGTGAACAGGCATAAATTCTGGGATCCAGGATGAATAGGAATATACAAAAATCTCTGATGTACAATGCTTTCCTCTTTTGAGGCTCAGCCACTTCAGCCCATTGTGTATGATTTATATATATAATGAAAGAGAAAAATAAGTGAGGAAACAGAAACAGCTGATAGGGGAAGAATTGAGGTTTCTAGTTCTATGTATGTATGTATGTATGTATGTATGTATGTATGTATGTATGTATTACAATTTATTCACTTTGTATCCCTGCTGTAGCACCCTCCCTCATCTCCTCCTAGTCCTATCCACCCTTCCTCTTTTCCCCCTATGCCCTTTCCCTGGTCCCCTGATAGAAGAGGTCCTCCTCCCCTTCTCTCTGACCCTAGCCTGAAGTTTCTATTTCTGTTGAGAGAAGCAAAATACTTGGAACCCGACTGTCCCTCCCCTTCCCCCTTTTTGAGTATTTAACCCCTTCTCAGAGCTCTGTAAATTGCTTTCTGTTTCTGGTGTTTCAGTATCTTTCACTGTGACATCAGGGCATTTAATTAATGTTAACTACCTTATTTTTTACAATGAATTTACTTCAGAGTTCAGGAGAAGGATGAATTACTTTTGTTCCTAAATGTTGTCCTAAAGATGGGAAGGCTGAGACTTGCGCTTTCTTAGTACAGTGGCATTACTCTCTCCTTGACATTGGCCAGAGTATGAGCATCCCACAGGCACGCTGATTAATTTACTGATAATCCTAGCAAGGTGGGGTTCCCATGTTCATCACTGTTTCGCAGCACTGGCCGGGAGCCACAAACAGGTAAGCATTTTTTCTATTTATCCACTGAATGGATAAGAACTTGGATATTCAACTAGAACACACTCTTTGGCATTTATGTCAACTAAGACATATCCACTAAACTGACGACCTTGTATCAATTGTTGGAGTGCAAAATACTCAGGTACAGGGCTTGTTTTGAATCCTGACACTGAGAAAGTAGGTAACTCATTTTCTAATATATTTAACTACATTTTGCATGTTGAGTCATTTAATAATAAAGCAATATTTGTGTCTGATAGTTCTGTGGTCAGATGTTTCAACTAAGTTATGCCAGTCTACAGCCTGAGTTGAACTTTACCTCATAAGTGCTTTTTACATCTAGACGAAGTGAAAAGTCTATCAGCTTGTCACATCAATGCACAAAGATGCCTACAAATACAGTTAGCACTTTTATTACAGAAGATGAGCACAATAATGACTTCGATGGAAGAGCAACAATTTAGTAAATGCAAGCTCTACAGGTGGAGCCCAGAATACTGTGTTAGCAGTTCGCAGAGCACCTAATGAATGACACATCTATTAAATATCTTCATATTTTGACAAGAGTTTTTTATTGAAAATAAAGCTAAGCTCATCGGCGAGGGGGAAAAAAGATACAATTACAAATATGGAATGTAGACACTGTAATGTAATCATAAACAGCTACTGCTCAACAAGCAGCAGTTTGGAGTGTTTTTTGATTTGCACTGTGTTTGGCATGTGTTTCTCATTGACCAGTCACAGCTGTCTTGTGTGTAAAGAAGGCCCTGTTATACTTATAGTGTCTGAACCAGCTCAGAATTATTAGGCTGTTTGACCAAGGTCACTGAGATGGCCAATGATTATACCAGTAACGTGGACACTTCGGGTTGACAAACAGTAATTTTAGTATCACTTTCAGATGAAAAGTATTTTTCTCTCTTATAAAAAAAGTTAACCATATGAAATAAAAATAAACTGCCTCTAAATATTTTATATATTCCTTTCTATTGAATACAAATCTTTTTGAAAATGTGCCTTCATTTGGATTCTGACTTTATTTTTTTTGTTTGTTTTTCTTTTCCTTCTGTGGGAGGGTTCAAATCCAGAGCTACATATATGCTAGCCAGTGCTCTAATGTCTGACTACATTCCCCGAATCCTCTAGTTGCATCCAGTTTCACATGGCACACAGTTTTTGTTTCCTAAAATATTTACATTTTATCTGCAAAGTTGAAATGCAGTGAAATAAAAAATAACAACGGTTTAAAATAGTCTTGGGCCACTCCGTTTTAAAGTATGACTTCTCAAACTTTTCCTTCTGTAAGTCCATAGTCCTAAAATCAAAAGCCTTCCCTATGCATGCCTGCTCTACTTTCTCTTTTCTGTGATATTTATGTTTGATGCATGTTAATATATACAAAGACCCTCTATTTTTGTGTGGATTACAGAATCTAGGTACTGCAAGATTTTTCTCATGCTATACAAAAATGGTAGCATAAAAGTTATGACAACGTTTATAATAAGAATACTTTCCTGATAGATTTTTTTTTTAAAAAATGGTATCAACGTTTCTTAGTTAAACTAGACAAGGCCCTTTATGCTCTGTTAAAGTTTCTTAGGTTGCTTATAAAGCCTTCCTTTGGAAATATAATGGGAAATGAATTATTTGCAAATCTGCCTTCACTGATAATGTAGAAGGAGATTTTTAAGACAAGGGTTCAAGCCTCTTCCACACATAGAAAAAAGTTCCTAAGTTCAAGCTATAAGTCTTGTATTTGAATGGTTCTGATCATAACCTGGATTTCATTGTTTAAATCATGGCTTTTTTTTTTTCCTGTTAAGTAATCATTTGTGTATGCAATTATCTTCATTACCCATCTTTGAGAAATATCAAGGGGGTTGGAAATGTGGACCCTATGTATGTATATGTGTCTTGGGCTGAAGTCAGTGGCTTTAACTTGACTTTTTTTAAATCAAGGTAAATTTCTTAACATGTTATATGAAGATTCCATGCACAGTATGATTCAATAAATCATTATCACATGTGTAGTCACCATAATTGAGGAAAATAGGCATTTGGACTGTGTGATTTTATACTGTCTGTCTTACAGTGCCTCTACAGATACTGTGCTAAACCAAAACACTCCATGGAGTCTATCTTGCCTTTTCTAGTCTACTGTGTTTCTTCAGGTGTTCTTTTGTTTTGTTTTGTTTTTAATATCTCCTTCCAACATACGAAGAAACTTCAACATAAAAACCTACAGGGTGATGAAAGAAAAGTTTTCAAATGAGATTTTATATCTATGTTTTATTTAAGATTGTCATAGTAATCTAGAAATGTGATCATCTTGAAGCTTTGGTTTCTTTGTGAATATAGTCTATTATGTGCCATAACCAAATCAAAAATTTTTCTTGGAACAAATGTTATTTTGTATGAAAATTATGTTAGTGCAGATCTCTGTCTTTGAAGTTGTAACAGAGTCTTTGTTTTTGTCATCATTATCTATATTTCTTTCACCAAGATTTTAAATTTTCTTATTCGAAGGAAGGACATCTTTAGTCTATAATCTCCTCTTAGAGGTCATAATGACAATTATTTGTCCTTCTTGCTCACACATAATACATGAACTACAGAAATGGGTTATTGATCTATTTCACTTACCTCTTTTGTCACCTTTCCAGATGAAGTAGAGTAAATTGGAACTTAATATACAAATGTTTTCTTCCTCTTTTGAGTGGCCCAATTGTAAATTTAGGTTGTAAATTCATACAAGGGACTTTGCTAGAATATTCAGTAGGCTAGGACTGGATTCCAGTTCTTTCCCTGTAAACTTGGTAGAGTTTATCTGGAAACTTGGTGAAGAATTTTTCCCATCTATTTATTTATTTATTTATTTATTTATTTATTTATTCATTCATTCATTCACTTTACAGCCTGATCCCAGCCCCCTTCCCTCCTCTTCTCCCAGTCCTACCCTCACACTCCCTTCTGCATTTCTCCCTCTTCCCCAACCCATGGTTATCAACCTACCCTGGTACATCAAGTCCCACTGGAACTAAGTATATCCTCTTAGACTGAGTCCAGAAAAGTCAGCTCAGCTAGGGGAAAGGGATCCAAAGGCAGGCAACAGAGTTAGAGATACACCCCCTACCCCACCGCTCCAATGGTTAGGGGACTCACAGGAAGAACAAGCTGCACATCTGCTACATATGAGTAAAGGGCCTAGGTCTAGCCCATGCATAACTTTGGTTGGTGCTTCAGTCTTTGTGAGCCACCATGGGACCAAGTTAGTTTACTATGTATGTCCTGTGGTATCCTTGACCCCTGCAGCTCCCTCAATCTTTCCCCATAACTCTTCCATAAAACTTGCCAAGATCTGCCTATGGTTTGACTATGGGTCTCTGCATCTGCTTCCATCAGCTGCTAAATGAAGCTTCTCAGAATATAACTATGCTAGACTCCTGTCTGCAAGCACACCGGAGTATCATTAATAGTGTCATGGGTTGACTCTCTCCCATGGGATGGGTCTCCATTTGGGCCAGGCCTTTGTTGGCCATTCCCTCAATCCCTGCTTCATCTTTATCCCTACAGTTCTTGTAGGCAGGACAGATTTGGGGTTGAAGGATTTGTGGGTGGATTGGTTTGTTCCTCCTTCCTCTGGAAGAGGCTCCAGGAGGTAGCCTCTTTAGACGCCATATCCTCTGCTGCTAGGAGTCTCAACTAGGGTCACCCCCATAGACTCCCAGGAGCCTATCTCCTCCAGAGATTTCCTTTCTCTCTCCCAGCGCTCCTTTGTCCCCACATCTGATCTCCACCCCATCCTTCTCCCCACCCTCTATACCACCCGGTTCTCTTTCTTTATCTTCTTCAGATGTCCATTTTATCTCCCCATTCTGAGTGAGATTCAAGCATCCTTCTTTGGGCCCTCCCAGTTACTTAACTGCTTTGAGTCTCTGATTGTAGCATGGTTATCCTGCTCTAATATCCACTTATAAGTGAGTCCATACATGCATGTCTTTCTGGGTCTGGATTACCTCACCCAAGATGTTATTTTCTAGTTCTAGCCATTTGCCTGCGAATTTCGTGATCTTCTTGTTTGTTTGTTTGTTTGTTTTTAAACAGCTGAGTAGTATTCCATTCTGAAATGAATCAAATTTTCCTTATCCATTTTTCAATTGAGGGGCATCTACTTTGTTTCCAGTTTATGGCTATTACGAACAAAGGTGCTATGAACATAGTTGAGCAAGTGTCCTGTGATATAGTAGAACATTATTTGAGTATATGTGCAGGAGTGGTATCTCTGGGTCTTAATGTAAAACTACTCCCAATTTTCTGAGAAAGTGCTAGATTGATTTCCAAAGTGGTTGTACAAGTATGCATTCCCACCAGCAGTAGAGAAGGGCTCCTCTTTTTCCACATCCTCCCCAGCATGTGCTGTCCCTTGAGGTTTTGAACTTAGTCCTTCTAATGGGTGTAAAATGGAATGTCAGTCATTTTGATTTGCATTTCCCTCCTGACTAAAGACATTGAACATTTCTGAAAGTGCTTCTGGCCCATTAGAGAGTCCTCTATTGAGAATTTTGTTTAGTTCTGTATCCCATTTCTTAATTGAATTATTTGGTTTTCTGCCATTTAATTTCTTGAGTTCTTTTTGTATTTTGGATATAAGCCCTCTGTCAGATGTAGGGTTGGATCTTCACTGAAAAATTTCCTGTCACAATCCTAAACTCCATGCTAGAGCTGAGATTAAAATCTTTTCTTCATCAGGGTAATATTTCTCAGTGTTAATTAATCTTCTTCCATCTTTGCTGTGCACTTTGTTCATCAATCTTTAACCTCTGGGTACCGTGCCTCTACTTTTCTCAACCCCTCTGGTTTGGCTCACATATAGTTTTACAAATGAATGCTCCCCTTTCTGCACCAAGCCGTCTGCCCCTGTGATCACCATTCACCAAACAGGAAAACTTTGGTCAGAGTCATGACTCCTTTTAGCATCTTCTGGGACCCAGTGACCGTGCATGTATGATCATGAAGTCCTGGATGCACAGCCATATTTCTCACAACCCTCATAGCTATACTGCTCCAAACACAGACTAGCAAAATGTTGTAGTAAATAAGAACTGGCTGTTGGGCTATAAAACATTTATTATTAGCCCTAAGATTATCACAGTGGGTAGTATTTAACCTGTTATCACAAATAACAAGACACAGACAGCTGTAAGGTTTTTTTAAATTGCATTTACCTTGGGTCCTGCATCTATTTCCCTATAACCTCACCATCCATCTCCAGGTCCCCATCCAATGCCATCCACCTTAATGCTCCTCATCTGGTCTTCTTCCATTCATAATCCCATGGTACTTGCATGTATTCTTCATCGGGACTTTTTTAAAGCCATTATTGGAGTTCTTTCTCCCAGACCACATGGTTTCTTCTCCAGGCTAACCCATCCTGGTGTCCTTCTTCCTCCACTCTTTTGTCAAGTTTTCTTTGATGATTCCCTGTCCTCCCCAAGCCTGGGAACCTTAGCTACATCTACCCCATTCTGCCATGCCCAGGTATAGGTTGTTTAATCAACCAATCAGATATAATGACTTAGGCAGGTTTATACAACAAGGATAGGTGCAACCAGATCTTGAGGGCCTGTAACATGCATCAGACCAACCTACAACAGCAGAAGTCAGGCTGTAACATAAGAAGAGTCTGGTATCTCTCTCTCCTTGCTCCTGTGTCCTTTCTTTACTCCTGGATGCTCATTCCCAGGCATTTCTGAGTGGTGGGTCATATCTGAGTCACCTTCCTGATGAACTTGTCCTGAATATGCCTTTCTCACACAGAAATACTAAGCTTGTCTTTGCTAAGGAGGGCAGGCCCTGTGAGAATCAGCCTGGCAGGGGATAAATGATGAATCTCAGGCGGCAATGGTAGAAGGCTTACAGTATCTCATAGCAAGCAGCACACCCAGCACTTTTATTTTAAAACAGAGATTTATAAACCTTGGCAGTGGGAGAGATTTTGAGGGTGAGTGTGCTTGATTTGCTGGGGTATGGACTGCAAGGGATGCTTGATTTACATGTAGTGGTACAGTTCCTTATTTATGTACAGTAGCAGGGTCCAATGACAAGAACACAGTACTCCAGGGGGAATCTCCAAGAACAATTGAAAGTCAGTGCTGAAAACTAAGATCTCCTTAGTAGGGTGGGGCATTTCCAGGATTTCTCAGATTCTTGCTGGACTGGTTTTCTTAATAGGAAAGGGTTTGGCTTGTAAACTGCCTTGAGGGCTATGAGATACTCCTATGAGATAAGAGATAATCTGGAGTCACCCAGATGGGGGTGAAGGGATACCCTGCTGAGAAAAGGGAGTCCATCCTAATAGACCAAGCTCAGTTTGACTATTCATATACCTCAGACTTCAACCTTATCCAGCAGAGTTCCACAGAACCACATAATATTTGTCTTTCTGTAACTCTTATTTCATCTGTATAATCTCAGCACTCCTCAGTACTGTTTTAAATGAAAGAACTTCTGTTTCTTTTAAAGCAGAATATTATTGCATTACATGTGTTCAATACATGGGGCATATCCACCTATTTGTACCTACATGTATGCTGTCTCCACCCCTTTGTTATCGTGAATATTGCTCAGTGAGGAAGGGAGTGCAAATATGTGTTCAATATCCTTTTTCCTACAATGCTGAATAAAACCCAGAAATGTATTTTACGCTAAATTGCTTTGTTCACTTATGAACTTCATATGTATGTATTAATGTTTCTATTGAGCAACTAAATAATATAAGGATAAATTTACCTGGCTGCATTGAAAAGAAACTAAAACCTTCAGGATGGAATTCCTACTCTCTTATCTTCTCAGAGATCCAAATGTGAGGTTCTGAAAAGCAATACTCGGTAGATCCTAACATAATTATTCAGTTTGGCATTTCTCAGAGAGATCTGACACAGAGTACTTTTCTCTAAAATGGTTTGAAATTTTTAATTTTCAGTGAAAAAAATCACATAATAAGGTATTGTAGTATATATTTTTCATATATACATACATATACAGTAATATTCAGAAAGAATATATATGTGCATGTAACTTGTATATATATCATAGCAATAAGATAAGCACAACTTTATTTTTAACATCCTAGTAACATTCAGAAAGAATGTGTGTATATATATGTGTGTGTGTAAATATTATATATATATCATACCAGGAAGATAAGCACAGCTTCATTTTATACATCCTAGTAACATTCAGAAGGAATGTGTGTATATGCATATGTATGTGCAAATGTATATGTACATGTATGTATAGATATCATACCAATAAAATAAGTACAGCTTTAATTTTACATAGATAGTAAGATTCAGAAAGAATATTACATTCTTTCTGAAGGTTATATTTTATTGCTTTGATGTTAGAATTTGAACAAAGCAACAGGAGCACAGATCTCCATAATTGCTGAAGTTGAAAGATACCTGCGAAATATCTCACTAGAAATATGTAAGTGGTATTTCTCTTTACCTGTATTTAATTGCTGATCAGGCAAAAGTGTGAACTTCTCAAAATGCTGCTCTATGCAACATCTGTGCAATCTGTCACTTTAATTAAATTATATTTAAAAGGGTCCTTAGGGGGGAAAAATCACATAAAGCCCACTTGAGTATTTTCTATAGATTAGTCCACTGTGGTGAATGGTGTGCTCCTGTATTCACTTGCTTCTAATCCAGTTGTATGACATAACAAACTTTACGTAAAAAGATCAGCGTGGGCTGAAAATGAGAATTTTACTATCTTACGTTCTCTCTAGATGTTGGAAGGCAGTTCTTATCTTTCTCACCGTCTTTTCACTGCACCATTTTTATATGCATCCACGCAGAGATTTAGAAAAGATAAGCAGCCGCAGGAAACCTGGCTACCGCTTTCCCTTCTTTACGTGACTCAAGAGCCTTTCTTGTATTATTACAGCATGGTCTGGGCACTTTGTATTTTGCTGTTATTTATTTTGCTCCCTGAGGTCTGCTTGCTGTCTTTTACGAGCAGATTATCACAAACCTGAAATGATGTTTGTGACCCTCACCTCCAAATAATCTCTGATTGCCTGAATAAATGCCTACATCTCAGAAGGACAAAGTGAGGTAGGTGGGGCCAAGGTCCTTGGGCGTGGAGGATAGGAGGATCATGGGAGAGAGATGAGAGACAGGTAGAGGAGAGCAGAAGAGTTGGCAAAGCGACCATGGGTTAGTGTGAACAAACAGCACATGCCAAGCACAGCTTGCTCTGTGGATCGGTGGTGGAGAAAGAGAAACAGCCCAGATGAGAAACATGTGCCAGTATTAATGGGCTATGGGATACCAAGTAGCCCCGCTAGGAATTAGAGCAATTGGGATGGGATGTAGGGTTTGGAGTTAAAAGATAGCTTTGGAGGGTCGTTTGTGAGCTCCAGAGTTTAAGACATATATAAAAACAAAAACAAACGAAACAAAACAAAAACCTAACAGGTGTCTATGTCTTTTATTCATATAGTAGGGGTTGAAAACTTAACTGCCACAACAATGATATCTGATTAACAGTAAATATGAATAGCCAGATTTTCTATAAAACTGCAGAGCCACTGATGAGTAAAGTCTCCCTTCATGCCCCTCTCAGAATCTGCTCCCTTAGGATGGATGATCACTTAGTTATTACTAGCAGCCATTTTCTAAGACTACCAAAGTTAAAAATCTGTCTTGGTGTGGCATTTGAGAGCTTTCAGAGATCACAACACAAACTGAGCCAGCAAACTGCCTGTCTGGCTCTTGCTTACAGTGTTGCCTTCTATTCTGTGCATTTCCACATTCACCTTAACCTTAGTTCAACTCTGATAGCAGCATTGGTACCTCAAAGGTAGGCATAGCCCACACTGTGACTTCTATTTCCTTTTTGAGGTTAGAATACTCAGCACAGAAATAATCAGTTGATACCTCATTTACAGTATTTATCATTTCCCCCATATAAAGTTTCTTATGTAGTATGGATAGATTTAAAAACAGAACTGTGGTAATCGATGGAAAGCTTGAGCACTGAAATAATTTCTTCACCTTTTCATGAAATATCTTTCTGCATGTGCTCAATGCATCCCGGTGAAATGCCTTTCCATTTGTGCTCTAGGCATCTCCATGGGACACCTTCCCATACATGCTTCCCATCTCTGTGGAATGCCACAACTCTGGGAAGAAACATGTTTAGGCTGTCGAATTTACATCTAGTACCTACTACTGACTGGAAACACAATTCTGTTATATTCTTTTAAAACATTTGCATTCTTAGATAATATGATAGAATGTGTATATATAAATATGAATTATGTTAAACATGTTGTTTTGATTGAATTAAAGTGTAGCACTTCCATTATGAAGGAAAGTTAACTTTATACACACATGTGTATATATATATATATATATGTATATGTGTGTGTGTGTGTGTGTGTGTGTGTGTGTATGTATGTATGATGGAACCGGCCTGAGTTTAGCTTCAGCAAGTGGATTATAGGTGACTTGCTTCAGTTCTTCCAAATACAGATACAGAATTTGGCACTATCCAGGGTATAGCCTGAGAGATTTCAAGGTTTTCACTTTTGGGTGCATTGTCTCTTTAATTGGAATGCCTTCAACATAACATCTTAAGTTGATAAAACACTAAAAGCATTAATACCTAACTTAAAGTTTCACCTCTTTAAGAAAGACCCCTTTAAATACTGGGTGGACTGATGGTTAGAAAGTGTGCCTATGTTTATGATTACCATGAAAGTTTCCACGGCAAAGAGATGGAGTTATTAAAAATAATGATCATGCTAACAAATACTAGTTGAATAGTTATCATACGCTTAGCATTTTTTTATGAACCTAAATGAAAAGTCATTAATCTTGTTGGAAAACAATGCTTATAACTTCAATTAGTAGACAAGGAACTAAAGACATAAACAAGAAATAAACCTCACCAATGAAAGACCTGGTAAGCCTGTTTAACTCATAATTCTAATTAGAGTTACTGATTTCTACTTTACTTATAATATTGAGTCTGCATCCATCTATGTATTTTTTGGGTACAAAGTGAGTTTCACAAAAACTTCATATGATCTTACCACAGAATTAACATTCAGTAGAAGTATTCAAGACATGAATATTTAATCCAGAATCATAAATTTCCATAATAATTAGCCCACTTCTGGTTAATCACACATTTATTTAACTTCAGAAGTATAATGAGGGTAATGCTCAGTGAAATGTAACTTCATGATTTCTAAGAAATATATTGGCATCAGCATGGTCTATGACATTTGCAAGCTCATAATACTCTGAATATTTTAAGCTCTCAGAGGAGCTTTCATTGTATAAAAATAAGTGAACAAAGCCACATTGGTTCCTTCACGATCATCTGGCATCTGAAGAGCTACTGGGCCTCAGGCTCTTACTTGACATTTCTACAAAAGTGTAAACTTGTAAGTTTCAAAAGATCAAAACAGTATTTTTCTGGACTGCATTGCTGAATTAGTTGTTTAAGTGGAGTTACTGTTTGACACAATTTACCACAAAGCAAATAGTTGTCAAAGGTGAAAGGCTTTTTATTTTGAGAGCATGAAACACACACACACACACACACACACACACACACACACACACACCATGTTATCATGGATGCTGTATAATGTCCTTTATAGCTCAAACTTAGCATTTTCTTTTTTATAGTATTTTCCGTAATAGGCACAAGGAACTGCATGAAATTATGAGATAATCAACATTTACTGGTTTTTCAAAAATGAACAACCCCCCCCCCTTTTTTTTTTTTTTTAAAGAAAAATGGAATATAGTGGCAACATAAAAATACGGGTGTCTACCATTTAACAAACAAAAATCTACAGACCTAAAGAAGATTTGAAAGTTATGGGTCTACTTTCATGTCTTCAGGACAGTTCCTTTAGTGATAGCTATTAAACTTACACAGAGTATAATCGCCTTTAAATAAAAGAACCATATAAATGAATAATGGTCTTTATCAGATTCAGTTGTGGAAAATTTAATTTCTTAATATAGGAGGGTATAGCCCACAATTATTTCCTGGGCAGGTGGTCCTGGACTATGCAAGGAAGCAGCTGGGCATAAGCCAGGGAAATAAATGGTTTCTACTTCAAGTTCCCACTCTGACTTTAGGTCCTGACTTCTTTCAACCATGATTGTGACTTGGAAATGTAAGTTAAAGAAGTCCTTTCCTGCCAGAGGGTACTTTTTGGTCATGATATTTGTAATGGCAACCGAAAAGGAAGTAAAACAGTTTTTTTCCTACATTGGTGCTGGGCTTAGACACAGAATTAGCATTGGAAAGATGTATGTATACAAACTAACAGTTTTGACTCCAATAAAAGACTATAAAGAGGCATCATTATATGTGTCTTCCAGTTTATTCTTCCAAATTTTCAGTCATATTCCCAAGCTGTGTTAGGCTTTCCTGACAATAAAGCACTCTAAATCCATCCTTAGTGTCCAGAAAGAGATAACATTTGAAGATAACTGAGATCTGACATCCTGGAATGGAGCATTAGCACTCAGCCAGGAGCATAGGGAACCCCCAAAAGAACCACAGATGGCTGTTAGTGTAACGAAAACTTTTAAGCTGTCTGTTATTATTACAATGCATTTCACAGTAATAGCTGGATGGTTTTAGTAAGTAGGGATACCAGACAAGAACAAGAAAGATGAGATTTAGGGGTCCAAACCAGCAATGAAACACAAGAACTGATAGTCAAATTAAGTGATAATTATGTACGAAAACACAAATGAATAAAAATACAGTCACTAACATATAAAAATAACGGTTCTGCTACAGACGAGGTCTGTGACTTGTGTTACTGCCAAAGGCCGTGCGGATGTTTACAGTCTGTGCTGCTTCCTGGAGTCGTGCTGATGCCCAGGTCTGTGCTGCCACAGAGGTCCATGTCTGGTTCTGAGGTGTTGAGGTCCACGGCCTGTGTTGTCTCCAGAGGCCACGCAGATTTCTACGGTCTGTGCTGCTGCCCTAATTCATGTTGATGTTCATAGTCCAGGCTGTCTTCAAAGACCCTGTTTGAGTCAGTGGTCCTACTGCAGTTGCCAGCCATGTTTGTGGTCTTCACTGTCACCAGAAAGCAAGTGGAAGCCCGTGATCCATGCCCCCAAGGACTGTAAAGAGCCAGGAAGCTGCTTTTGCAGTGATATTGATGACTAGAGATGCAAAGCTTAGAGAAGGGGATGTGGAAAGCAGCTTCGACAACCCTACCTCCACCTCAACTCCCACTCACCAAAAACGAAGCAGTGTAAAGAGGAAGTGTGATAAGGATGTTAAAGTTAGCTTGCCACAACTGATAGCTTCTGGCGGAGGTGCAGGAGGATTCAGTTCTATTTAAGGGGCAAGAGACTGAGAGTTTGACAATTTTCCAGTGAGTATACAGATAATACAAATTGAACTTTTAAAAAAATTTTTAATTGTTATTTTTAAATTCTTTTTGGGGGAAGATCACAAGGGTGAGGGTGAACATGGAAGGACTGGGAAATGAGTGTGATTGGGATGCATGATGTAAAATACCCAGAATAAGGAAAATTATTATGCTGAAAAAAAAAAACAATAAAATGAAAATAAAATACTGTATATCTTATAAGGTGTAAATAGAAAAAAAAACCCAGAAAAATAAGTACAAATAAAGGAAGAATGAAATTGTGAAACAAGTAGTGGGGATAACTGGGGATAATTTTTTATTGAGTAGAAAAGTTTTGAAAAGAAAACATTATTTGATATAACTTACAGAAAAATAGAAAGAAATTTGTATTACTAATAGTTTAGGATATAAACATAATTGAATGAGATCACTGAAAGAATGTGTGCATAAAAGTAATTCATATCAAGTTTCCTTTTCTAAAGGACATCTGTGTGTGTGTGTGTGTGTGTGTGTGTGTGTGTGTGTGTGTTGGAATACAGCTAAAGCAGGCAAGCTGCATAAAATCATCAGCAGGGAAGATAACTTTTCTCAGAAAGAAAGGAAACCAGCTGAACATGGGGGGTAACATATGTTGTAATTTAATAGAAAATTATTCTTATTTGAAAACTGAGACCCTAATTTCCAGGAATGTGAAACAACACTCAATGCAAGGAGTTCTATTGACCAGGTTGTATCCCCTCATAAGAATATTCTGCAAGTGGAAAATGATCTGAGGACAACTTAAGGTGTGTGAGAATGAGGTCACCAAGTAAAAAAACAGGTCGACAGATGCCTATGACAAAGCTTACGTGGTCCCTGAAGAGCGTGGAAGAAAAGCTGTGTGAGGCCTTGACCTAGGCAGAGTTTTACAATGTGACACTCAAACAACAGCACATATAAAAAGATTGTGATTTGGACTTTTCTTCAGAATTAAAAAATTCTGTCAGTTGACAGCAAATAAAATAATGTGCATTTTTAACCTTGAAAAAGTTAAAGCTTGGCTTATTACATATGCATGTATCTTCTATTGTAAGAAAAATATCAAAGATGCTATTAGGATTTATATATATTCCTTATCAAGTACACAGCGCAGAGAGGTAAAAACAACTATGTAAATGGCACGTAAGGGTTAAAGGCAAAAGGGACATGTTGAATCCAACTGATATAGTGTCATGTTTCTATGATTATAAGTAGCATTGGTGAAGATTAATTAAATATTTTGATATAGAAGGAGAGTACAAGATTTTTTTAAAATTTAGTTTGGCGTTGACTCCAAAGTCCATTCATCAAGCAAAAGAGCAAGGAAATACTCAGAGTAAAATATGAAAATAATAAAATGAGAACTATGTATTAGGTAAAAAAGAGAAGCACTCAGACAATTATGTCAACACTGAACACAAGTTAAGATGTAAGCCAATACTAAGAAGAATAGTAATTGTATAAAAAAAAAAAGAGGCATTACTAGAAGAAGATAATATGAGCAGCTAATAAATTTTAGGTCTGTGTCTAGTAAGTTGTAGCTAATGTATACTAAAAAGACAAGTACTTTTAGCTCTTATTATAAATTTTTACTTAGAAAATACACACCCAGCAAAATATGAAATTCTGAGTATGATTGTGGTATAAGTCAATAAACAATAATCCCCCCGAAGTAGACTTATTACATAGAACATTTTGTAGTTGATGGATACAAAATAAATATTGAAAGAAATACATCGAAACAATAAAAAACATGTTTCTTATTAAAAGTATGACAGCATGTAACAGTAAACAATAAATGTATTTTTCGTTAGTAGGTAATAAAACAATACATATGTATGTATTTAAGGTAGGTATAACATTGATATAAATGTACAGGGGGCATTTTCTAAGAACGCACCGGCACACAACTCCTTCACTAACATGCATGGAAATAACTCTCCTGCAATGACTAAAGGGGAGGAGTTCTCTAAATCACACTTAAACCAAAACAACAGCGGCAACAAAGTATGAAGGATAGATACAAAGATTATGTCTTTAGTAAATACAAAGATTTACTAAACTTGTTTACCAGTAATTACTATGAGATGGTAGAAATGTATCTTCTCGGGATATATGAGACATAAGCTTTTGTAAAGTCAGAAGAAAATCAAAGTGTGAAGATGATTACAGTTTACAACCCTAGGTGGTTGTCACCACATATAGACAGCCTGCGGGTATCAGCCCCAAATGCTGAGTGAGAGCAAATGCTTGCATATAAAGCTTAAGACATTCTTTTATTTTCTTTCTGAATTTTAAATTTCTTCCACATGTCATTTACATAATAAGAAAAACATTGCATTTGAAACTATAGGACTCTGTTTGAAAGTATTTGCATCTCATCTTGTGCACAGTAATTGCTGTCTCAATGTAGGTAGGTACTTACATATTGAGAGAAAAGAAAATGAAGTTGAAATCAGAGCATTTGAGTCACTCGGTCTTACTTGATGATCTTAATCATGGCTACTATCTATAAAAATCTTCTTTGAAGAAAAAAACTTTCAAGTCAGTTTTTCAATAAATATGAAATTATTTTTAAGAATCTGAGAGTGATTGAAGCTTTTCAGTATTTTTCAGATCATCAGAACATCATCTGAAAATCATTGAAGCCATCTGTTTCCAATCACAGGAGACATGAGACAACAGTGACCCAGGGTGTTAAGGAAAAGAGAAGACTTTCTTCATTGATCTGTTTTTAGTATTACCATACCTTCCTCCACACACTCTTCATAGCAGCCAGTTTTGGCTAGATTGAGCTGTAGTAAGGCACAGACCCACATTTTGGCACCTCAAAGTAACACAGGTTTGTTTTTTTTTTTTTTTTTTTTTTTTTCCTAATAAAAGCTCCAAGCTTCTTGACAAGTATTTGCACTACAGCCCAAGATGTTCCAGCAGTGCTTGTTCTGGATCTGAGAGTACAAGAAAAAGAAAAGCTGGTGAATCAAGATCTGAACAGTATAATTTAATGCTGCTTACTAATTAACATTTACTATTTATGCCCAGCTTTTATTTATTGCACCAATGAACTGGCTTTTCTGTGTTCAACAGTAAGAACAGTGGAAAGTAGGTTGAATCTTCCTTCACCAAGACAATGCATACAAGTCACATGGCTAGCCACAGTCTTGAAGAAGTAAAACATTATGTACCCTGAGGAAAAAACGTCTTATTCTATATCTAAAAATCAGAGTCTTTCTAGTAATATTTATTAAACCTGCTACATTTCTGAAAGTGGGCATGTTGCTGAGAGTAAGACTATCACAGAAAAGCCTGGGTATTGATGGGCAGACAGTCAACAAACAAAATACAGTTAGATTCTGTTTCTGAAGCATTACCGGGATAGAGAATTGCTTGACATTTTTTAAGAGCCCAGTAGTAATCTGTTCAGGTGATGTGGTCATATGATATACTTTACAATAATTCTAAGCAAATGCTGTAGAAAAAGCAGCCTATAATTAATAGCAGCTTAACTGATTGTTTTGACACTTTTTTTTAGATAGAAGATAGATCAATAGATAAATCAGATAGACAAATAGATAGATAGATAATAGATAATTATAGATAATTATAGATAGATGATAGATAGATAGATAGATAGATAGATAGATTGATTGATAGATAGATAGATGATAGATAGACAGAGAGATAGAAAATAGTGTGACCATTATTACCAGCTTGGGTTGGTAGGGGGTTGGAAAAGATCTGGGAGGCACTGGGGAAGGAAGAGAATGAATATAATTAAAACATTATATGTAAACATTGAATTTGAGATTGCATAATTGTGTTCTAATGAATGTACAGTTACGAAAACAGACAGTTAATCTCTGGATCACAGCTGGTTATTCCTTGCAATAGAAAGTGAAACTGACAGTTCTTAGGATTTACTGGGGAAACCTCTGATAAGAGTGAGGCTGTGATGTGACCTGAATGTAAAGTGGTCAGTAAAGACCAACATGTCAGGAAAGATATATAAGCAAAAGTTCCATCAAGTGCAGATGACTAGGTAACACTGTGGGGACAGAAAACACTGATTTTTGTAAGAGAGCGGTATGTTAAAGTTTCTAAATGTGAGATAAAAGACAATACACTATACACATTCTTCCTTGTGATGTAAAGTGTTTGGATTTTACATGAGGTGGTTTTGAAATCCTGGTAGTCAGGAGGGTCATATTAATCTGCCTTTGTGGAAGCTTTTCTGCAGGTAGAGTTGGTTGGACTATAATTGTTTGAGGATGTGGAAAAGATGATAGTCATTAGGATCTGACAAATTTGTGTTGAAACACTAGGGGGGAGTGATGCTTCCAACTCCGCCTACTTACGCAAAACACATTTGAGAGCTATGTTACCATCTGGAAAATTTAAGCGAAATAGCAATGTAACTAAAAATTTGGACAGCATATATCCTATGACTATTTTTTAAAATATTTCATTTAAACATTTTTAGACAATACATTTGATCATATTTTCTCCTCCTACGTCTTCTTCCAGATCCTCCTTAACCACCAATTGCAATTCTTATTTCTGAATTTGGTTCTTTTATACAGGAAAGATATTTTAAATGTGTTACAGATAGTAACTCATTTTATCTATATAATAAACATGGTAAAGATAAAATAAATTAAACATTTTAACATGGTCATACTTTCTCAAATGTAGAAAATGTTTGCCCCTCGTTGATGGAGCTATGCAGTCGCTGAGAAACCACACAAAGTAGAGCACATGCTAGAAGAGTATGAGGCATACAGGTAGTACATGCTCAAGACCCAGTTTCTTCTCACTGACGTAGTTAGCGCATCCATTTTCTCTTTCATAATGACATTTGCATGTAGAAAGTAATAGATGATTTTCCACTTAGGTAAACATTATATCTGCTTAGTAATTTCTCTTACCAATTTTATGTCACAGTTATTAAAAACTTTCTGAATTTGGTTCTTTTATTATATAGGAAAGATATTTTAAATGTGTTACAGATAGTAACTCATTTTATCTATATAATAAACATGGTAAAGATAAAATAAATTAAACATTTTAACATGGTCATGTTTAGCACACAGGAGATATTTTGATTATTTAATTAAAATTATCGAATGACTGTATGAAAGTGAAAGTGACCTTGAGTATTGGAATACCAGGGGTATGAGTAGACAGTCTTCTAAGGGCAATGACGTTTTCTCTACCCTCGTTAAAGGAAGTCAAATGGAAACTGTTGAGGAGTTTGAAATTTGAACTGGTACAAATGAAGTTAAGCAAATTAAGAGAAGAAACTTCCCATCATCTTTTGCACTGACATGAAATCTATCAGTAACTATGAAATCGGTGAGAGCAGAATGCCAAAAGTTCTCTTTTGTTAGACCATTTTTCCTTATTGCCTGTTTCTCAGGGAACCTTTCTATCACGCACATTTTGTGTTTTTGCCTCATTGTTTATCTTAAAATAATTATTGCCACTCCTTGTATTTAAAAAGTCAGTTTTCTTTGTGTAGGCTTATCAAAGACCATATTAGTCTACTGTCTTGAGAAAACATGTTTGACAGTTCATACTATGTACCAATTAGAAGCAAAATAGAAATTAGTTTATTGGAAGAAAGTTGACCTAACTGAAATAAGTAATTGTACGTGTCCAAGCATTTATTGTCATTGCGGATATATTATATTCAGCATAGTTCTTACTTATTCAGTATAGGGTTCTTAGTTCAATGGGAAGTCTTTGAAAAAATTTCCTTATACATCATAGATGTTATTTTTTTTCTGTTTAAATATTTCATTTTATTTCTGGGGCCCCAGTTAACAAGAACTAGTTTTAGAAAGTGTCCCCCCCTCCAATATTATTACCACTGCTGGTTGTTGCTATAGAGAATTATTTATTTCATGACCTTAGTGAGAATAGCTTTATGATTGCAGTTTATTAGTCCATTTTAATTTCCTAAAGACTTCAGTATTTTCTCCTTTCCTTATTCTAATCTCTTTTATACTTTAAGAGATTTCTATGTAATAGTCGGATTTTTATCACTTCTCATTATTCCCAAATTTACCGGTTAATGCATTTATTCTCTTTAATTACTTACCTGAAAATATGATTGAATCTTCCCTCTATTCAAGTAATCAATGTGTAGGAATACCCTATATATTAGGAATAATACCCAGTACCTTTCCATGTTTTTATGCAGTTCTGGTACACAACAAGGACACTTGTTCAATCATGTTTGTAGCAGCTTTATTTGTGATGGCCAGAACCTGGAAACAACCCAGATGTCCATCAACGGAGGAATGGGTACAGAAATTATGGTATTTCTACACAATGGAATACTACTCAGCAATCAAAAACAAGGAAATCATGAAACTTGCAGGCAAATGGTGGGATCTAGAAAAGATCATCCTGACTGAGGTATCCCAGAAGGAGAAAGACACACATGATATATACTCACTTATTTAGACCTATAAGATATGATAAACATAATGAAATCTATACACCTAAAAAAGATAAACAAGAGGACCCGGGGTAAGATGATCAATCCTCACTTAGAAAGACACATGGGATGTGCATTGGACATAGGAGAAAACAAGTAACAGGACAGGAGCCTACCACAGAGGGCCCCTGAAAGACTCTACCTAGCAGTGTATCAAAGCAGATACTGAGACTCACAACTAAACCTTCAGCAGAGTACAGGGAATCATATGAAAGAAGGAGGAGTTAGTGTGACTTGGAGAGAATAGGAGTTCCACAAGGACCAAATATATCTGGGTCCAGGGGTCTTTTCTGAGACTGTTTCTCCAACCAAGGACCATGTATGGATATAATCTAGAACCTCTGCTCAGAAGTAGTTCATGGTAGCTCAGTATCCAAGTGGGTACCCTAGTAAGGAGAACAGAGATTATTTCTGACATGAA
Organism: Rhombomys opimus; assembly: GCA_010120015.1. Taxonomy (NCBI): domain Eukaryota; kingdom Metazoa; phylum Chordata; class Mammalia; order Rodentia; family Muridae; genus Rhombomys; species Rhombomys opimus. The sequence continues at coordinate 2,052,561 of REGO01000303.1, forward strand.
CTCAATGGCGGGCTCCTTGACCTCCCCACCTCCCAAGGGAGGAGCAGCCCTGCTGGGCCACAGGGGAGGACATTGCAGCCAGTCCTGAAGAGACCTGATAAGCTAAGGTCAGATGGAAGGGGAGAAGGACCTACCCTATCAGTGGCCTTGAAAAGGGGCAGGGAGAAAATGAGGGAGGTAGGGTGGGATTGGGAGGGATTGAGTGAGAGGGATACAGCTGGGATACAAAGTTAACAAAATGTAACTCATAATAAAAATAAATAAATAAATAAATGAAAAAAATAATTTAAGATAGAAACATTTAAATTTTTCCACCCTTTCAGACTGTTAATTTTAATTTTTGTTAGTTTCTCATAAGTGTGCCAACACTTTTTTTTTTTAGATAAGCAATCAAGTGTCTCCCTGATTTTTTGTTATATGTTTTACTATTTTCTTTATTTCACTGTGGGATAAAATCTTATGACTAATAAGTTAATACATTAACATTACTTAAATAATTCTGGAGTAGATACAAAGTTGTGAGTGTCTATCACCACCTATATTATATGCATGTATACCTTCATTGAAATGACAGAAAAAAAAAAACTCTAGGCAGTTTTCTTCACATTTTAATGAAGAATCTCATAAGTAATTCAGAAAAAAATCAAAACCCTGGAGATAACTTTAACCTTCCATAAGCTGTTAGCATCCTGTAATCATCTATACTGAACATCAGTGTCAAAAAAGATAATATCCTTTTGACCTTGAACCTCTTGTATTGTTCTATAAGTAAAATGAATTTGTAGGATGAATCCAGGAAGTGAGGATTTTATTTCTAGCATTTATTTTGTTGGTTGTAGTTTTTTCAGTATATGTCTACATTTTTTTATTAAAATGGTCCCCATTTTTCCAACCAAGAATACTTTTTAGATTATACAATATGTAGACAAAATTAGAGACCATACTCTCATCAGTATAAACATTGTCACTGTTTCTTTATTTTTTTAAGATTTATTTATTTATTTATTATGCATACAGTGTCCTGCCTTCATGTGTACCTGCATGCCAGAAGAGGGCACCAGATCTCTCTATAGATGGTTGTGAGTCACCATGTGTTTGCTGGGAACTGAACTCAGGACCCTTGGAAGAGAAGTCAGTGCTCTCAACCTCTGAGCCATCTCTCCAGCCCACATTATCACTGTTTCTAATAATTTTCAGTTCTATTGGCATCACTGCTACATTTTATTCAAAGTTACTTTCCATTCAAGTTTGAATATGAAATAATATAGAAGTATTTTATCTATATACAATTGTGAATCGAGTAATCTTAAATGCTGTTCGAACATGTAACTGTGAGCCAGCTGGGATATGCAAAGAAAGATGAAGAAACATAGAAACATTCGCAAAAGTCAAGTTTCACAAGACTATGACTGGATGACTGGTTATGAAGATGTGATGTGGTCTGTGGTGTTATCAGTAGAAAAGGCACAGGTAGAAAACATCTTACCCATGTTTAGAAAGGAAGATGATGCAGCCCGCCCTGATGAGATCTGATAGGCCAGGGTCAGATAGAAGGGGAGGAAGTACTCCCCTATCACTGGACTATGTGAGGGGCATAGGGGGAGAAGAGGGAGGGAGGGTGTAACTGGAAGGAGATGAGGGAGGGAGCTACAGACTGGATACAAAATGAATAAATTGTAATTAATTAATTAATTAATTGATTAAAAAATGTTCAACCCTGAAAACAAACACACATTTATTATTAGACTGAATAGGTTGACTATATTTGCAAATATATCTATGTACATTTTCATATATGCAGGTAACAATAAACAATGTAAAAAGAGTATGGATTTGAAAAAAATAAGAAGAGGTATATGAGAGATTTTGAAGTGAGGAAAAGGGTGGGGAAAAAGAAAATTTTAAGTATGTAACTGATGAAAATGAGACTAAGAGATTGGCAGATTTTGAGGAACCTGTCTATTCACAGGTTCCTCAAAATCCTTCTCCTTACCCACTAAACTTTATGTTCTTTTTCTCGTAAAAACAAAGAAACAATTGAAATTCATGTGCACAAAAAGATGGTGTACATTTTATGTTGGTTAGTTACTATGCTTCTCAAGTGTTGGGGAGAAGTGGGTGCAAAGTCTAAAAGCTATTTGTAAGTGCTACTGCTGAGAATGGGCATGCAAGCTTTTCTCTAATGGTATTACATGGGGCGTATGAAATTCCTAACCATTTTATTATTAATTTCTATATATAGATGACTTACTTTCATGTATATCTTTCATTCCCTTGAGTTTGGATATCAGATCTTTAAGGCACTGTTTGTTTAAAAGACATTCTTCTTCAAATTTCTGGCATATTTGTTAAAAGTCAGATGACCATGGCTATATAGGTTTCTCTTTGGATCTGCCATTCCATTCATCTGTGTGTGTTTTTGCCTAAGTGCTAAGTTGTTTTTCATTTTTGTATGGCTCTATGAGAAAACTGAGAGTATGGCAGTAGCGTCACCCTGGTTTTCCATACTATGCTTGCATATAAAACACAAAGTAGAATGTTAACTGCAAATAAGAGCAAGCACAACTTTTGGATTTGCCCATTCTGTAAGTCCAGTTTTAACCAATAAGTATATGTCCACTGACTTCATCAAGTTTTGGGATAAATTTATGGCATACCTATGCTGAGTTGAGCAAACTTTTTTTTTGTGTGTACTCTTGATTTAGCTTGACTCAGATTTTTGTGGACTTAGCGGTAAATTGGAGTCCATGACTTGAACAGAAATTTCACTGTTCTCGATGATAGTTTGGCCTTCCACAAACTGCTTTGGCTTCTTTCCTATTAAGGGGACAGTGTGTTAGGGCAGAACTGCCTAGAAGCAGTTTCAACTGCATTTGCCAGCCCCTCATGATTTGGCTGGGCACCAGTCTTAAGCTGATTCACAGGAGGTTCTAATGCATACTTCCTTTGAGAGACCAAGCTTTTCTTATTCTCAGAAGAATGGAATGACATTTTAACCTACTGAGTAGGAAACCCTTAAAACTCATATATAACAATGTTACTAGTTATCAAAATAATTAAATAATTTATAATGGTAAATCATTATTATTTGAACACTTACAGATATTAACAAGTAAATTTATGTTTTTATCTTATGCCACACCCTCGTATGTGTTAGGATTTTTTTCTCCACATTGGTGTTACTAGGAGGCAGTACGAATTCCAAGTTGAAAGACCTGGTAGAAAGCCTATCAGTGACGTAAGAAAGGCCCACCAAGATGACTGGGAGACTCGAGGCTGTGTGTTTGTTCTGTGGCTGTGAGCTAAACAGACTCTTTTCTAGTACGTGCTCCTGTATAAGCAATCTTGTGAGATGCACAGAGCAATTTCTCGTTAACTGGAACCTTCAGAACAACCCACTAAATTAATTCTCTTCTCTTCATAAATCCATTATACTGTACATTTTATGACAGTGATCAAAAGCTGACCAGTATAATTTAGTAAAATTATTTCTGTAATATCCATAGACTTTGAATAATTATAGAAGAACACTTTTTAATGAAGAAATTAGAATGTATTCCTGCTCATTAAACATCTTTTGAACATTTGGATGCATCTAACCATTATTATCCTAAATATGGCTACATAGAATATTAAAAATAATACGTAGAGTAAAACCCTGTTCATAACAAATTTGTAATTTTAGTATAATCAGTCTTAGGATAGGATAAAATAGATTCTGTCTGTAGAGAGTGAATTGGAGTTTACAATGTTGCATTTCCAATTTTGGACCATTGTTAACTTTAACATGCTCAAAAAATATTATAATGTAAACATAAAAAAAGAATACGTAAGTAATGGAAATAAATGGCTACAAAACATTTGACATGGATTATGAATTTTCAAGCCTACCGGTGGGATTCATTCTTCCTTGAGATAAAATATTAATTTTATGATGCCCACAGAGGTGGTTTGAATGCGAAAATGAGTGAAACGACAGAGAAAATTTTGAAGTTGATTTCTAAATATTCTTCCACTTCAGCCTACAGAAACTCTGGCTGCTGTTCAAGCTAGACAAGGCTGTCTTTGTTTTCACCAGATTTGCGTAGTCAACTTTTCCAGAACCATTAACAACTGTTTAACCCCTTTTGCTACATGAAAATACCTTTGCCTCTGTTGTCACCTTCTGCGCTGCAGCTGTAGATAAAGTCTCTTCATCATTCTCCCTAAGCACAAGAGAAAGTTGTAGAAAAAAGAATTTAGCACATGTTCTCAAGTAGCTACTTCCAGTTGTAGCAAGAGAAATTTTAGTTTAAGATGACATTAAATCAGAAAATAAAAAACATTTAGGTGTTGCCCGGTTCTCATGATTTGGGATTGGATCAGATGAGAGAACCTGGGTCTCTCTGTGAATTTATGAATTTCCATCTTCAAAGGAAAAGAATCCAGACATACTTTAACACACAATACAACCTGGGTATTGGAAACCAAATGCTGAAATTTGTTCTTTGGTCCCAGTTAAAGCGCTGAATGAACATTGTATAAACAGAAAGGGCCTGATAAAGCAGAATAGGTCCATAAACTGAGAACCAGTCTCAGATGGCAGAATGACAGCTGGAGAAGTTTAGATAAGGGAAAATGAAATGTCAGAATTCTTGTCTTAGGGGCTTACAGTCTGCTGGCATATGCTTCTGTTGAAATTGTGGAAAACCCTGCCTACTTCAATTATTGAAAAGAGTTGGTTTGTAAAAGAAAATACAGCACTTTCTACTATGATAGAAAAGGTTCTTATTCAGTGCTGGAAGACAACAAAGACCAACTAGATTACATATATTCCTTTTTTTTTTTTCTTGTTTAGAAAATTATAGAAGGGAACTGTCTACACAGCACTCAAAGCCAAAAAAAAAAAAAGAAAGAAAGAAAAAAGAAAAGAAAAAAAGCAATTGTGGAAATTGCTATGCATGGTTATTTTAACGCTGTGAAAGTAACACTTAAAAATTTAAAAAACCCAAACAGCTCAACCTAGGCCATATGCAAATCCTTTTTCAGTGCTCCTTTCCTTGAAACAGCTCAAGGATGAGTGCTGCTATACTGCCACCTGGTGAATAGGCAGGTAGGACAGACAGCAGAAAATAATACTGAGAAAGGTACATGTCAGGGGTTGCTAAGATCCTTTAATATGCTGAGTTATTATATTATACCCGTGTTCACTGACAATGTGAAATAGCTTTATATCATCTTTTGCATTGCTAAGCAGATTTTTATTTTTATTTATTTTATTTTATTTTATTTTTTTTTTTGCCATTGTTTTTAGGCAGAGTGTTCTACCGTGCAGTCTGGGTTCAAGCTCATGATCCCTCTTCTACCCTGAGCACTAAGCTTTACAATGCATGATCCATTAAAGTGGGTTTGTTAAAATATGTACGTCTCTCACTTTATATGGACGTGCAGCTAAAACTTTCATTTTAGTTTGCGTGAAGTAAATGAGCAGGTTCTTTGAGATAGTGACCTATCTCTGGAAATGAGGGTGAAAAAAGAGTGATGTAACCTAAATTTCATCTCTTTCAAATGGTACATTTTATGACCACAATCTTGACTGTCAAACTATTCACTCAATTTTGTTACTCATTGATTTTGTACTACTGCCTTTTCTTTTTAAAAAAGTGGCTTAGCCCAGAAAAGAATAGCTTCAGCAATTTAAAGTTTGCTATCAAAGGCAATAAATGTAAAGAAAAGAAAGCCACATGTGAGAATGCTCAGTGAAGTGGTATAATCAGATACTTTTTACACTGGAAATAATTATGAACTGTTTTGACAAGTAAATGTAGGGGCTGAGATCACAAACATTTTAGGCATTATTTTCTGGTATAGACTTGTTTGGTAATTGATGTGAGGATAAAATTTAATATTTACACAGACTTGCCTGTTTGTCTCTCCTTGTTCCTAGTAAAATAACAGAATCAAGAGTAAATGAGAGATAGAGGAGTGTCGAGGAGAGTTGATATGGCAGAACCATGCGACAGGGACTCAACTCCCAGCAATGTAACTTCTGAAATATAATAACTATAAATAGAAGGATTCTTCTCAGTATTATATGCACAGGGAATATTCTTAGTGAATGTGATAAATTAAGAAAAAGTGGTTAGAATATAGCTGTGGCATTCTAACTGATTTAGATCAATATCATTTCATACCTTTTCAAATGTGGTATCATCTAAGCTTTGTGTTAGGAAGTTTATAAATTAATCAATACTTACAAAAAATCTTCAAGGACATATGATCCTAAATTCTAAAGGTTCATACCCAACAGATATAAACAGTCATCACAAATGCATGTCTTTTTATTATCATTTGTTACTTGGCTATATCAATATTCATAAGCACATGCTGTTGGCTACTACAGAAGAATGAGGATTTGCTATTATGTCCACATATCAAAAAAGCTATAATACACAGGAAAAGAAAGTAGTAAATATAGAACTTTGGGGGGAATCAAGTGGCAGATGGGAAATTAGAATATTTAGAGCCCATACTCATATCCAGTAAAAAATTCTGTTAATCCAGTGTTTTCTCTCTCTAAAGAATATTAGGTCTTTTTTTTGTTGTTGTTGTTCTTCTCAATGCAGTTTATTCAGGAACCTTGAACAATCTTCTGGCCCTGGGGGTCCTCCCCTATTAGGGGACTTGGGGAGAGGCATGCATGCAGAAAGGGGGGGAGGGTGAGACCAGGAGGGGAGGAGGGAGGGGCTTATGGGGGGATACAAAAGGAATAAAGTGTATTTAATAAAAGTTAAATAAAAAATTAAAAAAAAGAATATTAGGTCATTGAGTAGACTTGGCTAGCAGTTACAATTGAAAGCTAATCTATTTAAATAGAGATTTCTTCATTGAACTAGAAGAAGAAAAAAAAAGAACACAATATTATGAAAAAACTGGAAAAAGACAGTGGGACATAATATGTCAAAACAGAGTCATATTTAAAGTACCATTGACAGTTCTGATCATTTCTTATTTTTGAAGGACAATGGGATATGGGGTATTTTTGTTCTCAAATTGGGGCATGCCTGATTTTTGTTTCTCCTTCAGGTCCATATCCACAATCCTCAATCAAAAGTGGGGTTTTGGTTGTACAACTTTAGAAGCATTGACTGATAAAGATTGGTAGGGACAGAAGGGAACGATGTCTTCTGTCTCTTTTCATTATTAACAGACAGTGAGCACCAATAAATCCTGATTTGACAGAAATTTCTAAAAGGATAACACAAAAAATTCAGAATGTTTTAATTTGGAAATATGAAGGCTGAAAAAACATAATTGTGACATGGCGACCTCTATGATGCCCTTGGGTAGAGAATGTAACATAACCCCAAACACTAATGTTCTTGACCTTATTTTCTTTTCATACTGGTATTTTAAGTAGGTAGGTTTTTTTTTTTTCCTCTGTAGATGAGATGATATGACTTGAGCATACTGTTTAGGAGTCATCATAAGACCTAGGTTAATCACCTTCCTTAATAGTGATTTGAATATTCTTGTAATGGTTAAACTACATTTTACTATCATATTCACCCTTGTATCTTTACTGGAAGCATGTGTAGTATGTATAAATTTGTTATCAGTATTTAAATATTAACATTTTAAAATATTTTATCAACATATATTAATTACACATAACAGTGGATAGGTTATGATATTTTCTTAAATATGTACAACATATTTTGAACTTCCACCAATTGCACTTTCTTATGAGCTACAGATTTCCTTTTCCTTTCCAACTAGTTCCTCTTATATTCTTAAGCCTTAAATCTGAATCTTTAACAAATAGAAAGTTCTTAGTATGATTAAAAGAAAAGAATTGATAAGAATTCTTAAAGAAGTCCAGTTAGAATTGAAGAAAATAAAAAGAATAAAATGCAACTTCATTTCTTTTCAATAAGCCTTCAGTTTGGCATTTATTTTTTTCTTTATCTTTGAATGATTTTCCTTGTTTTACCTCAGTGAGCAGTATATAGCACTTAAGAGGCTTTTAAAAACTTCTATGAAACCCCAGGTGTCCGATGTTTCATCCTATCAAATGACAATCATATTGCAGATAGCCCATTGGGAACTGAATTGACACCTATTTAGAGAGTAAATCGACATATTCTAAAGATTAGCACAATAATGAAAATGCTTGCAAAGTTATGTTAATAAGTAAAAGCTACACCTGTGCTACAAGAGATGTCCAAATGAATATTTTTAAAGGCAAGATTCAACATCGTACTTTTGCAATGTACTTATATTTAGGAAACAACTGATCCATATAAAAGTTAGAGTCAACCAGGGGCTTCATTAGCACATGTGAAGCAGAGTACGACTTCCTTTCTTAGTATCCTTTCCTGTCAATAGGTAGTATTTTCTAACAGCTTCTATAGCTAAATCATTAGCAGAAGAGTCACAACTTTCAGAAAAAAATGATAATTTTCTATAATCTATCCTCTTGAGTGTCATGATTTTATCAATACTTAGAAGCTGAGAATATACAATAGACATTTGTATTTAAATTGTTCACTTTATGTTGTAAAAATGAATATAATGAAAGCCCTAAGGATGTACCTCAAAAGTTAGATATAACTTTGCAATTTAAATCCAAAATTGTTCTGTGGATCAGCTTGGTAGAAAGGAATTTTAATTCTTCAGTTTCATGATGTCATGTGGATAAGTGCCACTGGAGAAATACGGAGCCTATGACAGAAGATGACTACATTCTAGGGAGTTTCTGAAATGCAGAATCCTTGTCTCCAAAGAAATATAAGAATCATTTTTTAAGAACTTTGTCTTGAGGAACAAAGTTAAACGAAAAACGAAAAAGAAGGAATGATGTGTTCCTTAAGGAAAAGTTATATGCTAACGTGTTACATCTGTTATGAGCACGACTCATGGTGAAGAGCTCTGGAAAATCTTAGTACAGTCAAAGATAACACACCAGTGGGGCAAGTGGAACAAGAGTAACTTGGCAGACATAGATTTTACTATTGCCAGGTAGTTGGCTTTTTAAAAAATTGATTTTAAGTTAAAAGCTGAAAATATACATTGGAAAAAAAATTAGGTGTTCCCTTTAAAGGAAGTCAAAATTTAAAACCAGAATCAGGCAGTTTGCTGTGAGACTGTGTCTCCTAGCAGTGTCAGAAGCTTCATCCATAAAGTCTCACCAGAATAAGCACCCAAACGTGAGCTGAACAAGGACAACAGCAACAACAACCATGCTAACAACAACAGGAACGATAACAACCATGCTAAATTGGAAGAGACCTCAGCCTTACACAGAGAACCACAAACAACTAAGGAATGATGAAAGAGGAAGAAATAGTCTTTGCCAGGGCAGAGCACTCCAACTGATTATACAGTATCACACCATCAACCATGAAAACATACATATAAGTAACATTACACAGACTAAGCAGGTTGAATTTAGGAATACACACATATACACACACAAACACATATGTATGTAAAAATTGATGGAAAAGAGGCCATGAACTTGGAATAAAGGAATTATGTAATTATATTCTAAAATTTAAAGAAAACAGGGATCTTAATCTAGGAAGGGGGAGCTATAGTAAAGGCAGCTAGAGTGCTCCCAAGGCCAAGGAAACAGAATGACACCTTCATGAAGTATTCAGAAATCTGAGAGAGGGGGAGAGAGAGAGAGAGAGAGAGCCATATTGACAACAGGTGTTGTCTTTAAAGGAAGTCAAAATTTATAACCAGAATCAAGGAGTTTGTCATGAGAGTGTTGGATATTAAGACAGGATAAACATCTTATGAAACTAAAATTGACTGATCTTTATGGGAAAGCATTTCAGAGCAGAGTCCACATCCTCTGTGATTTTCTAGGCATGGTTTTCAATTAGAAAACAGAAATTACTAAATGTGAGAAGCATGAACAGGAGTTGACACCGCACACTGCCATGTGTGGCCAGGAGTTTGGAACTATCCAGTGGAGCCTGGTGAGGTCACCATTTGGTACACTGCTGAGCTGACATCCCCTAAGAGTTCAGCAGTTCAGCAGAGAGGGATAGGGATCTGTGAGCTCTTCCATGACCCATGACTGACTGTTGAAGACCCTGGTTTTGTGCAGGAGCAGTGAGGGCAACCAAAGCTGCTTGTAAGATCATGTTTGCATGGATTTATCATGTCCTGAAGAAGACATTTTCCATACATTCTTAACTTTCAAACATTCTTAACTTGTTCTGTCTCCCACAATGTTCCTTGATCCTAAAAGAGAGAGGTATAAATATTTAGGACCTGTCAGTTTTCATTTATTCTAAGTGTATTGAACAGCCATGAGCCTCTACCCGTCACTTCAGAGAGAATCTCTGATTACAGATTAAGGTAGCATTAGTTTATTGGTATAAACAAAACTATTTGGGCTATCATTTTGTGCCATGTCAATTTAGCTAAACCAGAGTATCAGCTTGCCCATTCGGGCGAATGATTTCCAAAGCCCTGAGCTTACATGGTTTACAGGTAGCATGCATGGATTCCCTCCTGTGGAGCAGGCCTCAAATCCAATGCTAGAGTGGTTAACCCCATACAAATCACACAGATACTTTACTAGTAGGAACTCTGTTTTTAGCAGGTGAGCATTGTAGTTTCTAGGGCTCACAGGAAGGTAAGTCCATTTCCTCTTTATCTGCCACAGAAGTCTGAAAGCACCTTCTAGCATTTTGGAAGTTTGCCAGCAGTGAGAACGATTTTTGACTCAGTTCCAGCTTGCAAGCAAGGTATGAGGTTGTCTTCAGCATTAACGCCGTATCATCTAGTTAGAAACCAAAGAATGGCAACAGCCTGCGTTGTTTTGAGGACTTTTCTGACTAACCACTATAAAGAAATCTGTCATACCTGGCAATGTTATTTGATAAACATGATTTTTTACTGAGATATAATATTTAGACATTTTTATTGGCTACATTATGGTAATTCAATACATGTGTACAATGTATAATAATTGGATCAGAGTAATACAAGTTTCCATCTCCTAAAAAATTAATCACTTCTGGGGACAGGAGCTCCACAAGGAAAGCAACAGAACCAAAAAATCTGGGCAAAGGGGTCTTTTCTGAGACTGCTATTCCAACCAAGGACCATGCATGGAGATAACCTAGTAACCTAGAACCCCTGCACAGATGTAGTTCAAGGCAGTTCAGTCTCCAAGTGGGTTCCCTAGTAAGGGTAACAGGCACTGTCTTTGACATGAACTCAGTGGTTGGCTCTTTGATCACCCCCCCCAGAGGGGGGGAAGACTTACAAGGCCACAGAGGAAGACAATGCTGTCAGTCCTGATAAAACCTTATAGGCTAGGGTCAGATGGAAGGGGAGGAGGACCTCCCCATCAGTAGAATTAGAGAGGGGAATGGGAGGAGACGAGGGAGGGAGGGTGGGATTGGGAGGGGATGAGGGAGGGGCTTAGAGGAAGATACAAAGTGAATAAATTGTAATAAATAAAAAAAAAATTTAAAAAAAATCTTACTTTTCTGTGCTAGAACATTTATGTCTTTTTAGTCATGTAAAAATATATTCTATACTGATTTAACCAGCAATCACCGTTTTGTGAATAGAAAAACCAAAACTAATTCTGGTATTCTGATGTTCTGGTCTCTTATCCTTTCTATCACATCTTCATCCCCCCCCCCACACACACACATACACATTCTTCTCTTTAGTTAGCGCTATCCCACCTCTTTATTCTATAAAACTGACTTATTAGGTTCCAAAAGTGAATGAGAACATATGGTGGCTTTTCTGTTTCTGGCTTATTTTGCTTAGCATAATGACTTAAATTCTACTTATGTTTCCAAAAATGACAGGATTTCAAGGATTTTTATAATAAGTAACATTTCATACCCTGTTTTCTTTATAGATTTTGACAGAAATCTAGTCTGAATGAATATTTTGACTGTTATGAAGAGTGCTGCATTAAACATGGAGTGAAAGCAGATTTTAGTTATGATTTATCTCCTTTGGGTGTATGTCTAGAGTTCAAATTGCTTGATCATATGGTAGCTATTTATGTATTTATTGAAAATCCATCTAGTCTGCAATAATAACTTCAGGAAGGTGCATCCCATTGGAAGTGTGTAAGTGTTCCCCTATCTTGTCATCCTCAAAGGACTTATTCATTATTATTAATTTTTCAAACAGCTATTCTAACAGGAGTTTCTGGGTTAGCTATGGGAACATGTGTCCCCTTCTTCCCTCAGTACTGGGATCCCATCTGGCACAAACATGTTCAGACATGGAATATTCTGCCCTCAGTCTTTGTGAGTGGATATGTGCACTGGTCCTGCTATATTTAGAAGGCCTTGTTTCCTTGGTGGCCTCTATCGACTTTGGCTCTTACAATCTTTTTGCATCCTCTTCCACAAAAAGCTCTGAGAGAAGAGAATTGATGGAGATGTCTCATTCAAGACTGAGTGTTTCAAGACCTCTCACTCTCTGCATATTGTCCAGCGGTGGATCTCTGTAACTATTCCTGCTCTTATAGGTGAAGCTTCTCTGAGGATGATGGCTGAGGAACACCCTGATCTATGAGAATAGCAGAATATTGTTAGAATCTATTTTGTTGCTGTGTTCCTTTAATAGAAAAGTAGTATTTGTTTTTCCCTAGGTCCCAGGCCCATGTAGTCTCGGGTTCTTGGCCACTTAAGTTCTGAGGATGTGTTCCATCCTATCCCCATCCATCTTATGGGGTGGGCCTTAAATCCAATCAGTTATTGGTTGGTTAGTACCACAAGCTTTGTTCCAGTATTACACTAGCTCATCTTGCATGTAGGACATCACTGTAGATCAAAGTGTTTGGGGCTGGACTGGTGTTTACCTTTATCCTCTCGTAGAGTGCTGAGTACCTTCCAGTACTACGAATGCTAGTCAGTAAGGGTGCAACTTCCAAGAAGGCACCATTCCTTCTTCTTCATGTTTACTGAGTTATGTAGGTGTTGTCTTTAACAAATAGGGCCTTGGCATTCAGCTTATGAAGAGCAACCTTTAGCTTTGGAAATAGCCTGGTTGTTTGAGGTTCCTATGGTGGCTCTTTGGCTAACAGCTCAACTAGATGTAATCAATTCCTGGTACTAGAAGCTTCATTTGAACAAGATATGTCCAGTTGTGGCACTGCCTCTCCTATTATTTGGTGATTTCATTTAGATATATGTCTCTATATAGTTATTTATGTAAGTATTTATATATGTATTCAAATATTTATTTACCTATGTGTTTAAATGTATATATAAATGTATACATGTATATATTCAAATGCATATATAAATATATATACATACATAGCTTTTATTCTATTAATAGCTTTTATTCTATTAACTTAAAATACAACCCCTGAAACAACCCTTAGTTTTTGCTGTCCTCCCTGTGTTTCCTCTGGCACCTTCCCCATTCAATCCTTGTTTCAGGCCAACCTCCCCCTTCTGCCCCATCTGTCAGTAATTATCTGTTCTGTTTTTACTTTCCATGGGTGATCCAATATTCTCCCTTCGTTCCTGATTCTATACCTAACCTCTGTGGTTACATGGATTGCAGCCTGTTACCAAAGACTTACCAGCTAACACATACATCTATACTAATACATACCATATATGGTTTTTGGGGAGTCTGGGTTACCTCTATCAAGATGATTTATTCTAGATCCATCCATTTAACTTCAAATTTCGTTATTTAATTTTTTAAACAGTTGAGGAATATTCCCCTTGGTAAGCACACCACATTGTCTCTTTCCATTCTTCCATGGAAGGAGATTACTCTGATTCTAATTTCGATCATTTTTGAGTAGAGTAGCAATGAACATGGTTAAACAAATGTCTCTGTGGTGGGGTGAAGTATCCTTTTGGTGTCTGCCCAGGCACGGTATAGTTGGATCTTGAGGTAAGTTGATTCCTATCTTCCTGAACTGCTGATGTTCCTGAAAAGAGGGTGCTAACATTTCCTTTAGTGCTTCTCAGTCACTTGTGCTCCCTCCTTTGGAAATACCTTGTTTGGCTCTGTGCCCTATTTTTAAATTGAATTATATGATTTCTTGATTTCTAGTTTTCTGAATTATTCATACATTTTAAATATTAGCCCTCAATAAGATGTGTCACTGAAAAAAAAAAAAGCTTCCTCTTCTGCATTCTGCTTTTTTGTCTGAATGATGGTGTAATCTGTCATACAGAAGATTTTCAGTTCAATTCAATTTTCAATACAGTTTATTAACTGTATTTAGTGCTGGTTCTGTGGGTGTTCTGTTCAGAAAGTCTTTTCCTGTGCCAGTGAGTTCAGTTTTCCTGTTTTCTTAGGTAACTAGATTTAGTGTATCTGTTTTATACTGAGGTTTTTAATCTGTTTGGACTTTGGTTTTGTGCAGGGTGATAATAATGGATTTATTTGGATACTTCTACATGAAAATATCCATTTTGACCAGCACCATTTGTTAAAGATGCTACCTTTTATCCAGTGTATATTCATGGTCTCTTTATAAAAATCAAGTGTTCATAGGTGTATGGATTTACAGAAATGTCTACAGTCTGATTCCATTGTTCAATATGTTTGTTTTTATGCCAGTACCATGCTGAATTTGTTAGCATAGCTCTGTAGCACAGTTTAAGGTTGGGAATGATAATACCTCCAGAATCTCCTGTATTATTCAGTATTCTTCCAAGTTGTGTGAGGGAAACTGGTTGCAATTGCACCGAATCTGTAAATTGCTTATGGTAGGATGACCATTTTTACTATATTAAACCCACTGATCTATGAGCATGGCAGATCTTTCCATTTTCTGATATCATCTTAATTTCTTTCTTCAATATCTTAATGTTTTTAGTATACAAGTCATTCACTTTATTGGCTAGAGGAACTCCTAATATTTTATGTTTTTGAGCCTATTGTGAATTGTATTGTTTCTCTAATTTTGTTCTCAGTTTATTAGTACTTTGAGTACATAAGTTACTGATTTTTATGTATTAATTTTTCATCCATTTACTTTTGCTGAAAGTGTTTATCAGCTGTAGGAGTTTTCCAGTGGGATTTTAGGGTTACTTAGGAATAAAATTATATCATCTGCAAATAATGATACTTTGTGTGGGGCTCGTGGGCCATGCCTCCAGGGGTGTTGGCAAGGAATGAGCGAGATGGAGCTTGTTAAAACCCCAGAAATCTCAATTTAAAATACCATCCCGAGAACTGAAGACACGGGAAAAAAATCTTCTCCTTGTTTTCATGCCTGCCTCAGGATTTCGTGACACAAACCTCAGGTGGGTACAGTCACATGGACAGAGGGTCGGTTGCATGAGCTCGTCACCTGTTATCTTTCCCCATGCAAATAGGACATTGCCAGAATCCTATGTACCAGCCAATGAGACACAGTCATCCTCAAAGCCCTTCCTCACTGTCCAAAGTTTTATTATTGTTGTTGTTGTTTATTTCAGTTTACTCACTTTGTATTTGCCCAAGGTTTATAAGTTCCTCTTTCACATGACGTAAAGAGGCAAGCACCATCTACTTTCCTGAAGGACATGTGAGACAGTTTATTCTAAGCTGTAGCACTGGGGCAAGAAGGGCCTCCCTTCTCCTTAAAGAATTCATCGCTGCGTGGGCGGCCCCTACTGCTGGCCAGGCAGTCAAGCAGAACTAGAGCCCCTAGCTTCTGCAGGAGCTTCTGCTGGACTGAGCTGCTGGCTGTTTGTGAAGCAGCTGCCTGGCTGGAGCCCTGAACGCTGCTGCCATCTGGTCTGGAGCCAGCAGCCCTGCTAGAAGAGAAGTAACACTTATCTCAGAGAAAATCTCCTTTTCCAGGACTCCCAGCTAGACCGGAGATCTCGTGACACTGCCCTCTCTCTGCCCCCTCAGCACTGCTTTTCCAGCAGGAGAGTGGAGACAGGTGGCCCTCCCAGGAGGCAGAGAAGGGCACTTTCACTTCTTTACTTCCTCTTTCCTTTCTGTTGATCTTCGTCCTCCTCAGCTGCTGCTCTATGTGAGACTTGCAGTATTACAGCGAATGGGATGGAAAGGGGGACAACCTTGTCTTGTTCCTGATTTTAATGGAATTACTTTGAGATTCTATCCATTTAGCTTGATGTTGTTTGTAAGTTTGTTATAAATCAATTCTATTATGTTGAGTATGTCCCCTTTCTTGCTAGTCTCTTATGCATTATTATCATGAAAATGTATTATATTTTATCACAAAAGCGTGTTTGTCAAAGGCCTTTTCTGCATTTAATGAGATGGTTCTATAGTTCTTTATCTTTCAGTCTGGTTGCATGGTGAGTTACATTTATTGACTTAAATATATGATATTTGTTTAGACATGGTCTTTTTTTCTGAAATATAGCTCAGGCTGGCCTGGAATTCACCATGTAGACCAGACTTGTCTCAGAATTATAGTACATTATGTCAGCTTTCTACTTGTTGGAATTGTAGGTCTGTGCCAGCATGTCAGCATGTCTGTTTGATTATTTCTATATATTTCTAAGTTTAAACAAAATAAAAATATATCCTAAAATATTGAGAAATTAAATAAAAACATATTTGGTAATTTCAAATTTAGTTACCTAAAATATTATTTATGTGACATTGCTTTGTTACAGTATAAAATTTGGTGTTTATTATAAAACATAATTGTATATAATTTTGTTAAGAAAAATAGGTATGTCAGAGACAGTCCCTGTTTCCCTTACTAGGGACCCGTTTGGAGACTGAGCTGCCATGGGCTACATCTGTGCAGGGGTTCTAGGTTATCTCCATGCATGGTTCTTGGTTGGAGTATCAGTGTCAGAAAAGACCCCTGTGCCCAGAGAGGGGAACAGCCTCACTAGGCCACAGAGGAAGACATTACAGCCAGTCCTGATGAGACCTGATAGGCTAGGGTCAGAGGGAAGGGGAGGAGGACCTCCCCTATCAGTGGACTTGGGGAGGGGCATTGGGGGAGATGAGGAAAGGAGGATGGGATTGGGAGGGGATGAGGAAGGGAACTACAGAAGGGAACTGAGATACAAAGTGAATAAACTATAATTAATAAAAAATAAATAAAAAAGAAAAATAGGTATGTATGTCTACATGTTAAACAGTTATGTCACAGCCTATGATTTAGGACATTAAGAAATGTTGTGTTACAGCAATAGAAAGATTATATGGAATGGGTAGAGGAAGGTAGGAAAAAGATAATTAGGAAGTGGGTTAGCCAAAGCTAAGGGTATGTGAAAAAGCCTTATGAAAAGCTCACTACTTCCTAAACTAATTTAAATACAATTTATTTTAGTTTGTATATTAAACTTTTATTTAAAAGTATATAAATTTTATAAATTTGTTACTTTATAAATTGTCTAAGTATATATAAATTATATGCAGGACAAATAAATAAGTAAAATAAATTGATATTAATGAAGTGGTTATTATTATTTCTATATTCCAATATGTGATTGTCACTGTTCTTACTGTCTTTGCTTCAATGGAGTTCGTCTGTTATTTATACTGTTTGCCCAAGCAGCCTTCCAGAAAACTGCAGGCGTTGTCAGCTTCCAAAGCAAAGTCATGCTGAATGACCAGAGGACATGGTGTCAGCCAACATGACTACAATGCTAACTTGTCAGGCACGAAGCACCCATTGGTACAATAGTGGCAAAGCTATTTGTAAGAATAACCAACCAATCTCTTCATTAGATTATAAGGCTGCTTCACAAGAAAGATTCACATCTGACACTGAAACATGGTGAGAATATATGGGTAGGGAAATCACAGGGCATAGGAACCGTATAAATTACTATCAGTTTTGGACCCGGTGGGCTCTTTATTATATACAGAAATGAAGCCCATGGATGCTCCTCTCACGGAAGGTCCATCAGTAGATGGTTCAGCAGAGAGCAAGAGGATCCTGGAAGTTCCTCCTGATCTGTGATTAACCGCTAATGGACCGAAGGTTGTCTAGGCTCATTTCAGGAGACGCTACGCAGTGAGACCTTGATGACATCGACTGTGCCATGCCCAGAAGGCAGCATTTCAGAGTCCCTGTTCCTGTCACTGCCTGCTCCTTCTCAGTGGTTCCTGAGCCTGAGAGGAAGCAGTACAAATGTCCTGTTTACTGCTTAGCACTCAACCAAGAAGTGTTCACAGCGCCTGAAGCAGCTGTGTCTTTGCATTCACACCTTTCATCGCGGGAAAGAAGCTTCTCATCAAAATTAATTAGAGCTGGTAAGGTTTAATTTTCTCTTCTTGTATCTCTCATTTCCTTTGGAGTGTAATGCACTATTTTAGTGCTGAAGAATTCTTCCAAAATCTAGTTGTCATACTTGTGAGCTGATGGTTTATAAATCTACAACTCTACATTTCAGACTGTGACAAGTTGAGTAGAAAATGTGCTCATGTATATGATATAAGCTGGTTTTAACTCAATAAATCTATTCTATAGATTCAATTCATTTTTATATATTTTAAATAGTTTTCACACTTAAAAATATTCTTAACACATGGTAAATTTTAGCTTAATATGCTAATAGATATGTTGATAAAGTTATTAAATACATGAATGAAATATTTTTTAAATATATTGATCAGTTATGGTTTTTTCTTTTATATTTATTCATTCTAATTCAGTGGGATAGCAATTGTGTTTTACAACTCATTTTCTTTTTCTTTTTTTGTCTTATTTATTTCAATTTATTTCCTTTGTATCCCAGCTGTAGTCCCCTCCCTAGTCTCCTCCCAGTCCCACCCTCTCTCCCTCTTCTTCTCCTATGCCCCTCCCCTAGTCCACTGATACAGGAATCCCCTTTCATCTGACCCTAGCCTATCCAGTCTCATCATGGCTGGCTGCAACATCTTCCTCTTGTTCTGGTAAGGCTACCCTCCTCACCTCAGGGGGAAGCAATCAAAGAGCCAGCCCCTTAGTTCATGTCAAATCAGCCCTTGCTCCCCTCGCTAGGGAAGTCACTTGGAGACTGAGCTGCTTTGGGCTACATATGAGCAATGGTTCTAGGTTATCTCCATGCACGGTTGGAGTGTTGGTCTTTGCAAAGACCCCTGAGCCCAGAATTTTGGTTCTGTTGCTCTCCTTTTGGAGCTCCTGTCTCCTCCAGGTCTTCCTATCTCTCCCTTCTTTCATAAGATTCCCTGCGCTCTACCCAAAGTTTGGCTATGAGTCTCAGCCTCTGCTTAGAGACCCTGATGGATTGAATCTTTCAGAGGCCCTTTGTGATAGGCTCTGGTCCTGTTTCCTGTTTTCTCCCACTTTGATGTCTATCCAGTTTGCCTTTCTGAAAGAGGATTGAGCACAACTACTTTCTTAAGACACTTGATCTTAAAAAAATATGTAGCTGTCATAATTTCAATGTGAGATGTTTCTAATAAGCACATGTGTTTGAAGACTTGGCCACGATGGTGATGCTATTTATTTGGGTTGTGGATCCTTTGGGATGTTGAGACTCCCTAAGGGAAGTAGAGTGCTGAGTGCTTGTCTTGGGGAGTTACAGACTTGTCCCAGTTGCAGCCATGTCACTTTTCCTCTAGTTCCTGGAACTCCAGAGATTATAGCAGGCAGACATGTGACCCTGCTACCATATAATGAGCAGTTCCATTGTCCTGCCTTTTCTGTCACAATGGTCTGAACCCTCAAACCATGAAGCAGAACAATTTCTTTCTTCCTGAAGTTGCTAGTTATCGTGTATTAGATTGCAATCCGGAAAGTAAAGAACACAGTAGTAATGGACCTATATCTGTAAAAACAAGCCCAAATAGCCAGTTAGTGGTCCTTTGTGCATTTCTTAGTAATGTCATTGGAAACAATATAGACTTTAAGATTAAATACTCAGGAATTATTTTTAAAGCGTAGGTTTTATTGGGCTGCTTGTAGACTTACCTTGCTGAGGGAAATCACGTTTTAGTTAATCTTGTTTTTTTCTTTTCTTTTTTAAAATTTTATTTATATATTAATCTTGCTCTCTTCTAATGAGAGACTTTTAGAAAGGGAGTGGATCTCGGGCACAGGGAGTGGGAGGAGTAGAGTGTGGGAAACTGCAATCAGGATATATTGTATGAGAAAAGAACCTGTTTTCAATAAAAGGAACAAAAAGAAGCACGGGCTGATGGTGACAAATAACTTTAGTTTTAGTCTATCTGACAGACTTCTCATCATGTGGTCATTGTTAAAATGGGCTTTTGTTAGATGTAGAAATGGTGCCCCACAGGCCTTCACTTTCAAACCCTGAAAATGCCCCATTGCTTTTTCCTTGTCTTATGTACTGGGAGGAAAAGCATTTTTTTTCCTCTGTGCTAATTTTTTCTTTGTCTTTACATAGTTTAAACTATGTTTTAAAATAGTTTATATGTATGGAAAAGTTATGAGAAAAATCCCCATCTATCTCTTACTAGTTACCCTCATTACCGTGTCAGACCACTTTACAATGCCATGGTACTTAATAAAACTGTGTTGCCAAACGATTATTGACTGAAGTCCACATTTCATACAGTTTTTCCTCAATTTTCATAATGCACGAATCCTGTTCCAGGATCTTATGTGACTTGTGACATGACTTCTGAGTCCTCGTCTGCTCAGCCTTCGACTCACTATTCCTTTGTTTTTCATTTATTTTTAAACTTCCTACAGATGGCGTTTTGCCTGAGTATATGCCTGCGGACCGTATGAATGCACTTCCCACACAGACAGAAATGGGTGTTGAATCCTCTAGAACGAGTCACAGACCTTGTTGGCTGCCATGTGTGTGCTGGGGGGCAAACCTCCTTATTCTGAGACAGCATCAGTGATTCCTCCAGCAGCCGGGCCCTCCTTTCTCAACTCCCACCTTTGTTTTTAATTGTTTTGGCAAGAAGTTCACATATTTTATAGTACATCCTCAAACTGAGTCATATATCTTCCTCAAGAAACAACAACAAAAAATAATTGAGTTAGTAGTCTTTCTAAGTTTTTTTTTTTCTATTATAAAATCGGTATTTTCCTTTTTCTATATTCAACTCATTGGAAGAATATAACTATGTTAACTCTCATTGAGTAAAATCTTTTCCCCCTTCTATAAAAATAATTTTCAATAATTCTTCATTAGAGGCTGCTCTCTTTCCTCATTTATTCTTTCACTTCTATCAGTGTGAATTATATTACTTTACATTTTAAACAAATAACTAGTTATATTTGAATTGTTCCAGTTTTAGCCAGTTGGAGACTTTTCACTTGGTTCTTTTATGCCATAACCCGTGGGTGTGGGCGTACTTATGCATTTTATTTGGTCATTCCTTTACTGTTTTGATTTTCAAGGTAAGGCACAGTTTTAGGTTTCTACTTGTAAGATCAACCGTTTGTTTATAGAACCCTGCTTTGTGTGTGGGTGTGTACAAATAGTTTAGCGGCTAAAATCCAGACCCTAGCTTTGCTTATTCGTATTGCACGTGAATCATTTTGGACTTTTTTTTTTTAATAGAGAAAAGAAATTTGGTGAGTAAATAGCAATTTGGGCATGTACATGTAGCCACACAAATTTCTAAAGGAAATTCTGCCTGAGCTAACATGAGTTACCAATATTTTAAAATATTTTTAAAACATTTTTCTAGATAGTTTAAAAACATTTCATAAGTTTTATTCTTTGTGTTCCTGCATTCTGTAGGTACTCACAATATCAACTAAAAACAACAGGGTGTTGTGTAGAATTGCCCTTCTGTCCTAAAACTGGATCTCCTCATTTTCACTGGCTCTATAGTCACACCTTTTCCAAGATATCACATAACCACATGTATGTGTTAGCTATCTTTTGCAATCTAACTTCTTCTACTTGCCAATGGAATATTAAGTCATCTACGTCTTTTCCTGGCTTTCATAGCTCGTTCTTTATTTTATTGAGAAGAATATTATAATTTACTAATGCACTTTTGAAGGAAAACTTGATGGCCTCTGGTCTCTTGGTGTCTATAAATAAACCTTCTATAAATATCTGTGAAAGATTTTTTGTATAAGCAAGTGTTTCATTACTATTTAGACAAATATCTGGAAGTATAGTTTTATTATTACATAGTAAGACACTATCATTGTAGGAAACGCCTACCCATCTTTGAAAATATATGTACCATTTTCATTCCTATCACAGAGTGCAGAGAACTGCTATGGCCTGCACACAGAGAACATCATGGCTTTCTATAAAGCATCATAGATTTAGGAATTTGCAGCTTATTTAAGATGTGCCTTATAATTTCGGGTTATGAGATATTTTGTTTGCATATCTTGGTTTATTGTTTTCTTTTCCTGACAATCTAGAAACCTTCTAGGTAGCATTTCTGCAAATATTTCTTTAGGGATTAAAGATTAGGCTTATTCTCTTTGCCCTGCCCTTCGAGGTTCCTTATAATATTATTGCACTGTAACAGTCAAATGTTCTGTTTATTTATTTTTGTTCCATTTCTCACTACCCAGGCAGAATCTCAAGTTGTCAGAGTCTTAGGCCTGGTAGTTGAGCGCAACCACAACTGTTTGAAATGACTACGACTTTACTTTTTTTTTTTTTCAGTCCTAAAACTTCAATTTGGTACTTTCATAAAATTTTACCTTTTAAAAAAAATGGTATGACTAATTCCCTGCTGATGGCTCTAGCTGCTACTTCAGTATTCCCCTGTGAAGAAAGGAAGTCTTAGGCCTGATAGGATGAAAATACCTTTCTGTACTGCTCATGTATGAGTGGCTTTTAATTCACTTCCTTTGACATTAATATTTGGCTTTCCAGATGTCAAGGGCTTCCCTTTTGGTCCATGGGAATAATTAGGATATTTAGGTTGTCTTGTTTTGGCTAGTTAAGTGTCATGAAATGCTAGGTATGGGGGGACTATCCCCTGTTGGTTTGTGACGTGATGTTTTGCTGTTACGATATTTCTGCCCAGGAATTCCAAAGCAGCTGACATTCCTCTTATAACACTTCAGGATTCTTTTTAGCTTTTGTGTTCACCAATTTTCAGTGATTACAGACATGCTTGGCAGACTGCAGAGGAGATAAAAGGATCTATGTTATCTTTTCTGCAATAGAATTTAAACAAATTTTCACAAAGATTAATTTAGGTAAATAAACAATAATTTTCTGTCTGCAAATGTGTGGTTAGACCTCACTGACTCTACTAACTTAATTTGAAAAACCTATAGACTGGTAATAAGCATCAAAATTCTCAATCCTTATTTATTATGTATTTTTATAATTTTTAAAATTCTAGCAACAGGATTAAATTACAACTTAAGTTGCTCCATTTAATTGAGAGTTTAATTTAGTTTGTTTCTAATTAATAAACATTTTACGAGAAGTGGTTCACATTCATCAACATTATAGCCATAGCCAATCTATCACCCTGCTAAAATTGAGTGAGTCATAATCCACCATTCTGTTCTTCATAAAAATTATGACTATCAAGCAAATTAGTAATGAGTGTAAAAGTCAAATACTAAGTATGTTTTACAAGAAGCTACTGACTTTGTTATTTTTCCCTTAGGTCATCACTATAATTCTGTATACTATCAATTAAACATAGTTACTAACCAGTATGATGATCATTTTCAAGCATTTTTGCAAGTACAGTGGTGTAATGGTTGTGATTCCTGCCTTAACTTATCTAGTTATTAAGAAAAATGCTGAAAATTAAACAATATAAATCTCAGAATTCTCTAAAATTTTTCCAATATGTAGTTTGCTTCTAGAAAGCAGAGTAACTGGAATAGGAGAAACGATATTTGTAGATATTCTAATAAGTATAGACAAGCATAAACATTAATTTTTTTAAATTATATTTTACGATATAATAATTTTCTTTAAGCATTTCACACGTTTTGATTTTATTAATCCATTTCTCCCCTTAATTCTCCAATATCTATCTTCTACCCCTCCCTTCACGTTCTAACATTTATCTTTCTTAAAAACAAGCCCAGCGGAGTGCAGGAAATCTTATGAAAGAAGCAGGAGATAGAACAACTTGAAGGAAACAGGAGCTCCACAAGGAGAGAAAAAAATTCTGGGCACAGGGATCTTTTCTGAGACTGATATTCCAACTGAGGACCATTAATAGAGATAATTTATAACCCCTGCACAGGTGTAGCCCATAGCAGCTCAGTGTCCAAGTGGGTTCCCTAGTAATGGGAACAGGCACTATCTCTGACATGAACTCAGTGGCTAGCTCTTTAATCACCTCCCTTTGATGGAGGAACAGCCTTACCAGGCCACAGAGAAGGACAATGCAGACAATCCTGACGAGACCTGATAGGCTAGGGTCAGATGGAAGGGGAGGAGGACCTCCCCTATCAGTTGTCTGGGGGAGGGGCATGGGTGGAGAAGAAGGAGGGCAGGTGGGATTGGGAGGGAATGAGGGAGGGGATCACAGCTGGGATACAAAGTGATAAACTGAATTAATAATAAATAAATTAATAAAAAAAACAAGCCCAGCATGCACAATTAGTGCTGTCTAAATATAGATCCATTAAATATAGAGCCATCAGAGGATGCAGTAGAACAACCAACAGCTAAACTCTTAAAGACAACTGACTCTAATTTCCTCAGAAGCCATCAATTGTCCATAGCACCTCACGTCAAAGTGGGGTCTCCTGAGCTCTTTTCTTTACATTCTGGAATGTTTACTGGCTTAATACTCTCCAACTCATGAGAGGGCAACCACAGTGGCCATGAGTTCTTGCACTGTCCGGTCCTGTCCAAAAGACATCATTTTAATTAGCTCTATTGCCTACCTCTGTGCCATACAATTTTCCCCCCATCTAATGGTGTAATCCCTGAGTCTTGTGGGCAAAAAGAGTAATATAAGTGTCTCATTTGTGACTGAGTCCCCCACAGACACTCATTCTTTGCACTTTGACAAGTTGTAAGTTTCTGTTATAGCCATCATTCACTTCACAAATAAATTACTCTGATGATGTTTCAGAGTTACATTAATCTGTGGATATGAAGATACAAATTTAGGGGGCAGTATGATGCTGTTCATTTAGGAAAACAACTTTCTCAAATGCAACTGATTAAGATAGATAATAATGATCAGAACAAAATTAATGAAATAGAAATAAATAATATAATTAACAAATCAAAGAGTGAGTCTTTAAAAAGATAAACAAAACTGACAAATCCTTATCCACATTAAGCAAAATTAACAAAGAGAAAACAAAAATTTACAAAATTAGAGATGAAAAGAAAAACATTATAATAGATAAGATACTGAATAAAATCAGATTATCATGAGGACATTCTTCAATACTTTATTCCAATAAGTTGAAAAAGAAGGGGATTAATTTCCAGATACATATGACCCAAGTCAAGCCAAAGTGAAGTCAATACTCTAAACAAATATGTAACAACCAACATGACACAAGTAGCAATCAAATATTTCTTAATTAAAAAGTTTTCAGTGTCAGAATTACTCAGGTCAGAATTCTGCCACAATTTCAAAGAACACCAATACCATTCAAATTATTCCATAAAATGCAGAAAAAAAGCTATGGAAATCTATCTACTACTATAAAAGTGCTCTGTGTGTGTATGCATGCTCATGTGTGTGTATGCGTATATATATATATACAGATACACCAGATACAGTGGGGTTATCCTGCAATAGAATGACAATGCTCCTACTAGACATAGGCTAACAAATAAAAATCCAGTTGCCCAAAACTGGCTACCTCTTTTGGAGTTGTTGACCGATGAGGTACCATAGACTCCCCAAACATTACTAGCTATTTCCAATGGAATTGGCTGCCCTCCAAAACTTAATGGTAAAACCCTCCATTGAAAACATCACATACTTGAGCCATAGAACATGTAATATTACGCTGGTATTGACCTGGAAGCTTCATCATTACTAGATAGCTTTCAGAGTGCTGGAAGGTGATATTACCCAGCTATGAACCCTGCCAGCTATAATAACAACTAGTTTAGCAAGATATACACATTGATGCAACAGGGGTACAAACATCGTGGAATAATCAACCAACCATTTTCTGATTAGATTTAAGTTGTGTTCCACAGAAGGAAACCTATTCTTGACAGAATTATTAAGGCTCAATACTTGCTAACAGATAGGTCACAGGCCTAACAGGAGACTTAACTGTTATTATTCTGCTAAATGGATATTGTATTAAACCCATTCTTATGGTACCTATAGATGAATACATCTCCCTACCCGCATCTCTTTGCAATTGATGGTGGTTAGCACAGAGAGAGAAAAAAAAGAACTAGCTAAGATTCAGGGAACAAGAAATGGCAGGATGCTCAGTTATAAATGGGATATATAATGCCTTTCACTTCAAGTCTTAAGGAGCTTTAGAAAAAAGGGGGGCTGAAATAACATAAGATCCAACATATTAGTGACTACAATGAAATATCTTCTTGATAAAATGAGAGTGCAAAGTATCTGAACTTACAGAGGTTGTGAACACAAGTTCTCTGCAACATCAAGCCAGACTAAATCCTAACATGCAGAGGGAAGATGGTTATGAAGTCCCAATCCCTAGCAAAGGAGGCATTGGTAATTGACAGCTGATGAGTGCAAGAGAGCTGGTTGTTTTTAAGTGTGTAGCTCCTGGCAATTTGAGCAAGCTCTACTGTGAAACTACAAGTTCAAGAAGATAAGGGAAGCACAAATTAGACTTGTTGAGTAGAGGGAAAAGGAAGGACACAAAGTTGTCCAGGTAGAAAAGGGGGTTGATCTGGGAGGAGTTGAGGGAAAGGCTGAATGTGATAAAACAAGCTGCACAAAATTAACAAAGTTCTAAAAACAAAGCAAAACACATGAAAAACAGAAGCAAACCAGCACAGCTGTATGATTTTCTTCTCTGTTGCTGTCGTGAAACACTATGGCAAAGAGGATCTGTGTAAGGAAGATTTTATTGTGGTTCATGACTCCAGAAGGTCAGTCCATATTAGTGGAGACATGGCAGCAGACAGCTGCATCAGAGTGCTGCAGATCATATTCTCTACTGCAGGCAAGAAGCAGAAAGAGCCAACTAGAATTTGTTCCAGGTAGTAAATTCTTGAAGCCCGCTCCACTGACTATGTTCTCCAACAAGCCTGAACCTCCTCAAAGGCTGATAACATCTCCAGTGGCACTGCTTTTATATACCTGATCTTTCTCTCTCATCCTGCACAAAATCAATTCCAAGTGGATCAAACATTTCAATGTTAGAAACTAGTAGAAGAAAGATTAGTAAAAGAACTTTCTGGAGAGGACAGGAACTCCACAAAGAGAGCAACAGAACAAGCAAATTTGAACACAGGGAACTTCCCAGAGACTCATACTCCAACCAAGGACTATTCATGGAGATAACCTAGAACCCCTGCACAGATGTAGCCCATGGTAGTTCAGTGTCCAAGTGGGCTACATAGTAATGGGAAGAGGGACTGCCTCTGACATAATCTGATTGGCCTGCTCTTTGATCACCTCCCCCTGAGGGGGGAGCAGCCTTACCAGGCCACAGAAGATGACAATGCAGCCACTTCCGATGAGAACTGATAACTAAGATCAGAAAGAAAGAGAGGAGGACCTCCCTATCAGTGGATTTGGGGAGGGGCATTTGTGAAGAAGGGGGAGAGAGGTTGGGATAGGGAGGGGAGAAGAGGGGGATTTATGTGGGGATACAAAGTGAATAAAGTGTAACTAATAAAAGTTAAATAAAAAATTTAAAAAAAAAAGAAAATGACAAGACTGGAGAAATGGCTCAGCAGTTAAGAGTACCAGCCACTCTTCCAGAGGACCTGGAAAAATAAAAAGGACTTTCTGAACAGGACTCTGGATTCTCAGAGAATAGTCCCAACAATCAATAAACAGGACTTCATAAAACCATCAGTTCTTTTATTTATAATGAGGTCTTATGTTTGGTGGGAATAACATAATTCTATTGTATTTAATAACTGATAATGGGGCTAATATAACAGTGGAACTATCTGCAGCAATGTCTAACTTTAATCTTCAAAGAAAAATCTGTCATAGATTGCCTATGTTTTTATAGATTTTTTCCTGTGCAAGATACTTGTAAAATTTTGATACTATAAAATTGAGAAGTACTTAAAATATTTTCTATGATCTCTGCGAAATAATTTACCAAATGTACACTAAGTTCCACTACTCAAAAAAAAAAAAAAAAAAAGTGAAGACCAAGTAAGAACTACAGGATTTGTAAGACTCAGATTATTTGGGTGTGACTTGGAATCAGCCAACGATGTGTGGCTGTCATTATTTGTAGTCAAAATTCTCTTTGTGTTTGCTAAATGGTAATTCAATGGGAACCCATGTGTTAGCACATTCATTCACTACTGTTCGGCATGTCTGTGATGTCACGATATTGTATTTATTTTATTTGAAATTTTATCTCAAATTCAGATATTTTACCTTAAATTTTTAAGGTATATATTAATCTACAAAATCATTAAAGCATTTGGACAGGATTAGCATCTTGATTTATTCTTGCATTATTATTTTATCTGTGATATATAAATACTGTAGTCTTTGTTATGACAAATATACAATCAGTCTAAGGTTATGTTTGCTGTTCTAGTTAGACTTTTCTTTCTGACAAACAACCTCATTAAAAACAGCTTCAGGAAGAGAGTATGTAGTTTGATTCATGATTTCAAGGACTTCAGTCTACAGTTGGCCAGCTCCATTATTTCTGTCCCACGGTCAGACAAAGTATCCGTGCAGGAGAGCACAGAGGCTAAACTTAGTCACTTTGTGCTATACAAGACAGACAAAGAGGAGAGGGATGGGAACAAGGGGTATCATTCCAGGGCATGATCTCAACATCTAAATCTTCCTCTGAGGATCCTCCTCCCAAGGTGACAAGTTTGTATCCATCAAGAGATAAATTTATTAGTTGGTTCTGAGTGCTCTGTATAAAGTCAACTTTCAATTAGCACAGATAGCTAGAAAAAAATTCAAAATATGGACTTTTATTGAGGACCCTTCATATCTGAATCACCACACTTATGATAAAGTAATAGACTAGTTTTGGTTTATTTTTATTCCTATAACAGTGATTAAACACTTTATTTTTATCTGTAATCATTTATCTCCAAATTCTAAGCTCATTTTTAGCATAGGCATACCTTATTACCAGCAAGGTTAGTTAAAAGTGGTAATGATGCATAGAAAAAAATTAACATTAATTAAAAATAAAGTAGAGGGGAAAGTAAAAAT
This sequence comes from Rhombomys opimus, assembly GCA_010120015.1. Classification (NCBI taxonomy): domain Eukaryota; kingdom Metazoa; phylum Chordata; class Mammalia; order Rodentia; family Muridae; genus Rhombomys; species Rhombomys opimus. The sequence goes on from REGO01000303.1 coordinate 2,081,721, forward strand.
AAAATTTTAAGATATAGATAACTGAGATGTATTAACTTTGAGACCCCAAATAAATCCTAAATGGTATTAATTCCTAAATGATGATCACATAATTAAGAAAAAAAGTTTAAGCCAAATTGCTTTCAGAGTAAAAGAAATAGTTTTATTTGTATATAGATTTATGAATTTATTCATAGGATAAAGGGTTAAATTTTCAGAGAGGATAAATATTGCATCATGGATTTTATATAAATTTACAGTCTCTTTCCAACCATACAGGGATTGGCTTAAAGAATCATGTGCAAAAAAAATCATAAGCCCAAGGCACTTATTTCTTGGCAGGCTAAAGCTTAATCATAATACGCTAGAATTCTTTCCTTCTTCCCCAACTCCACTGGAGGCTTATCTAGTGTAGTTCATCTTACATGATACACTAGATCCAGCTATTAAGAATAAAAAGTAGAACATACTAAATGGAAAACACTAAACAAACCCGACCTTTGTAAATAGAAAGAAAAAGCTTTATAGGCATACATAAATATAACAAAGATAATGGATTTAGTAAACTAATCATCTTAAGCAACAATTAATAGGCTAAAACTCTACTAGGAAAATAGACAATATACCAGAACAGACAAGAAATACAATTGAAAATTTGGGGAAAAGAAATACCCAATACAAACTACTGTATATTAGCCACACTATAATACAAGTGAAGAATGCCTCGGTTATTTAGCAAACTGCACATAGCTGAAGAACAAATGGGTGTGCTTGGATATATCACACTAGAACTTCCTAACAGCAAGGCACAGGGAACATTTAAAAAGTGTTTCTTAAGTGTGTGTCAACTGCAAGTGGACTGCATTCAACAGGAATATGAGAACATACAGAACACAGAGAATCATTGAAGTGGTGACTGAAAAATTCTCCTAAGTGGAGTCAGAACACAGACCACATGAGCAAGGTTCTTAACACAAGCAAGCTACGTGTTCAAAAGGGTAGCCATCGAAGTATTATGTTCAAGGTTGCAGAAAGAAAAAAAGAAAAAAGAAAAATGCTAAAACATCTTAAAGGAAGCTACAGAAACAGCTCACTTTGCCTAGGAGAGGAGCTGGTATGACTTACGCCTGGCATACAAGGAAAGAGTAAGTGAGAAAGTTAAAAAGTGTTGTGAAATCAGAAGAAGGAGAAAAGAGGGAACAAGTCAGGAGCCTGACTCAGAGGACCTCTGAAAGCCTCTGCCCTGCAGACTATCAATGCAGATGCTGAGACTTACGGGCAACCTTTGGGCAGAGTGCAGGGAATCTTAGGAAAGAAGTGGGAAACTGTAAGATCTGGAGAGGACAGGAACTCCACAAGGAGAGCAACAGAACCAAAAAATCTGAGCACAGGGGTCTTTCCTGAGACTGCTATTCCAACCAAGGACTATGCATGGAGATAACCTAAGACCCCTGCACAGATGTAGCCCATGGCAGTTCAGTATCCATGTGAACTCCATTGTAATAGGAACAGGGATTGTCTCTGACATGAACTGATTGGCCTGCTCTTTAATCACCTCCCCCTGAGGGGGAAGCAGCATTACCAGGCCACAGAAGAAGACACTGCAGCCACTCCTGATGAAACCTAATTGACTAGGATCAGAAGGAAGGAAAAGAAGACCTTCCCTATCACTGGACTTGGGGAGGGGCCTGCATGCAGAGGGTGGAGGAAGGGAGGGATTGGGATGGGAGGAGTGAGGGAACCACAGTGGGGATACAAAGTGAATAAAGTGAAATTAATAAAGAATTAAAAAAATATTCCAAGTTAGTTCTTACTGTCTGTTAACTCAAGGACTGGATATGATTTAAAATTTTGATACCACATTTGCATAATAAAGTACCTGGAATGGAAAAAAAAAGGGTTTTGAAAGAGAATGCCAAACAAGGCTTCAAGCTAGAACTCTGCACCTTCCAAGAACACACTTCAAACACAAATTTTAGAAAAACACATTACTGCTGGACTCAGCATTCATAAGATGTTAAAAAAATGTTTTTCAGAAGAAATATGACACAGGGAAGCCATATGGATCTTTGTAAGGAAAGTATGAAAGCAAGACAATCAAGATAAAGTTCTTCAGAAGTATATGCCTTAACTTTAGGTGAGCTAACAGAACAACACATTTTACAGAGTGACAATGACATCCAGTTATTATATACTGTGTACATATGCATGCTGTGTGTAAGTGAAAATGACATCAATGACAGAAGAGAAAGAGAGGTTTAAGCTTTCTTCTTTCTTCTTTGCTTTTTCTTTCTCTCATTTTTTCCTGTTCTTTCATAAGGTGTGCTACCTTCATCACCAACCATATAGTGTGATATTATGGCTTAGTCAGATTAGTTGTAAATATATATTACAAACCTGAGGGTAAGTTATAAATATTTTAAAAAGAAGTATAACTAATATGCAAAAGCAGAGGAAAATAGAATCATAAAAAATTCAAAACCGAGGCAAGGCATGAAAGTGTTAAATTCCAACAAAGAGCCAGGGCATCAATAAAATAGACTCAAGGCTGAAGGTAGATTGACTTCTATATGAACTTTTAAGACATGATGGAATAGTATTGTAGCTCAGTGGGGAAATACGCACTTATAAATTAGGTCACTTGGCTATGTGTGTTAAAAACACAGGCAAAAAATAATCCCAACAATATTTAGCTGGAAATTAAAAGTTGATCAAAGTCAACACAGCAGATGAATCTATTGGCCTCTGCTGCAATAACAAAGTATCTAGAGTAGCAGAGGAAAAGCCAGCTATTTACTTCCTATAGTTTGGAGGAGTGGAAGCCCTTGACGAATGCATGAGCTGATGTGGTTTTCCAGATAAGATGGCTATCAATAAGACGGCTATCTTGGCTATATAATCACAAGATAGAAGAAAGAAAGGCAGGGGAAAGAGAGTTTCTTTCATCTCTTATGTGTCTTCTTATAAGAAAGTAAATCATACGGACCTTATATTAATAATCAATAGTGTAAATCTAGACTATCTTCCACAAATCGATACCTAAAAACTGGGTTCCAGATTGTTCAGTGGCTTCTTCAAAACAATGTCAGAATTAGGGACCTACACAGTTAGAAAGTCTTTTTATTTATAAAGCCAATAGAGATTCCAGTGTGACCCTGAGGGGCAGTCAATGTTGGGAGTTAAGTTCTGAAAATAGACTCTCTTGAGCCATCTGACTAGTCTATATCACAAAACAATTAAGAATTTCAGAATACATATAAGTTGAAATGCTTCTTAGAAAATATACAAAAATATGTGTAGTGACAATTCTGTAATTTTGGTTTCTTAAAAAAAAAACAAAACAGAATTATTGTAAGAATGTACTTTCATTTTAATCCCAGGTGTAGGGCTACGGGGCCGCTCTGACTATCTGCAGCAGCTGACTGTGATTTGCTCATGCTATAGCAGAATCGTGATCTTGCCAGCTGCAGATAGTTTCTGTGATTGTGAGACAGTCAGAACTTTGCAGTGGCTATCTAAATGCTAGATCCCTCAGAGGCAGGGATGGGATGTGGGTGGTGTTGGACATTGTGTGAGGGTGGTGGGGGTGGTATTGGTTGTGCTTTGTTAGTGCCATGACCAAAGAAGAAACAAAAGAAATTAGTTTTATGGATTTTTATAATTCCTCTCTCTTCTCTATTCTTGTTTCTCTCCTATCTAGTGTTAGGGGGTGAAACTAGGAGGATAAAGGGAGGAAAAAATGACTCCCCAAATAGCAAAGACCACCTACAAATATGTAAGTAAGTCGAGTAAAACAAAGAGCATGACAGCAAAAAACAGAAAAATGACAATGATCACTTTGATTTCTTATGAAGTAAATCACCGACTACTCTGAGAGATACACAAACTTCCAAAGATGCCCACAGATAATCACATGCTAGAAAAGATGGATTGATAAGTGTCATTGTAATCATTAGGTAGAAGAATTTGGCCACAAAGGGGAAGGCCTCCCAAGGGCCTCATCCTAGTACCTTTTGCAGATGCTAATGCTCAGAGAAATTTAGATAGACCTTATGTTTAATAGCAATACAAAATATACAATAATACAAATCAATCACAAATGATTGCAGTTTAATCAGGTGAACTCCAACACATGCATAGAAATGTAAATATTGGAGATGAGGGAGGGAGGGAGGGGAAGATTGGGAGGGAAAGAGGGAGAGGGCTATAGCTGGGATACAAGTGAATGTATAAAATTATTTTAAAATAAAAAATATTTAAAAAAGGAAATGTAAATATTTATCTACATATTTGTTCATGCTAAAGAATGTTGTATATCTTGAAATTTCATGTTATAACATAGGCCCACATGTGACAGCACTACAGGCTGGAGGCCTTGAGAGTTTGTTAATGAGATGAAACCACGAGTGGAGAGGATTCTTGAGTGTAATTACTGCCCTCACAAGCACCTTGAAAGCATTTACATCTCTTCTCATCTGCCATGTGACAAGAGGAAGAAGTGTACAGTCTGTGAAAGGAAGATTGGACCTCATTAGAGCTGGTCCATACTGACACCTGACCTCTATATACTAACCTTCAGAGCTGTGATAATTAGATATTGTCTTCATAAGCCTTAAGGTCTAGGGAAACATCGTCCCAGCACTTTGAACTAAGATGTGCTCTGTGGAGAAGGAAGGCTATGTAAAGGAGACTCTTCACTCTTCTTAGCCAAGCACTTCTCTTTCCTCTTCTAAAAGGTTATTAATTTAAGCTCAATCAGAACTTCAAAAATATTAATTCTAGTAAACATGTCCACCCGAACATTATATAAAATGATGATTATCAAGACACAGATGAATTTGTCACACTTGAGTCTTTAGGATTAGAATCATTGAAAGAAAACAAAATGGAATGCTTTTGCTGTGAAATCTGATAGGATTTACTTTTTTTTCCTGAACAATGGGAAAATAGTTACTGTAGTCAAGACACTAACAGCATGTAACCTATGCATAAGAAAAAATTATGACAGGCTTAAAATGAAGTCATATTTGGCTTCAAATGACAGAAGATTCAACCACAGTGGCTGAAGCCAGGTAGATTTCTATGTTGTCGGATTTGTAGAATTGCAGGGTGCAGTGTCTGGGATTAACCCATCTATGTGCTCAGAATGGCACTAAAGCTCCGGCTCTCACATCTGTGTTGAAACTAGGATTACCAGAACTGTTTGGGGGGGGGGGTCCGTGGTGAATGTGTCCCTTTCTTTTTAGCAGAGCTGTGTAGTGTTGCTGACACTTCTCCAACGGTTCCCTTTGACTGGGTGGTCGGCACACCTTCATATGTCCACACAACTGGAAAGTTTGGTGAAGAAGCTGTTGTGAGTAGCACCAATTCTTACCTGATCTTTGGAAAGGACATCTTTCTGCTTTTCAAACATTAGTTGTAGTAGAAGTGAGGGTAGAATTATTAGGTAGACCTCTAACAATGACTACAGAACTCTAAATGGTGCTTCAAATTCAAAAAAGTAATTTACAAAAACCAAAAGTATAGTTTGGTGATTAAGCATCAGCTTAATCTCAGGGCTCTGGACTTGGTGCCAATCACATGCACACACACACACACACACACACACACACACACAGACATGCAAAGACGAAAAAGTACAGTTTATAAAGTATAGTTACTTTATAAGTATGATTCTGATTTTTCAAAGAATTTAATGTGCAAAGTACATGACAGTTCCACATGAAAATGTTTTTTCTTTGTATTAAAGAAATAATATCTATCAATATTCTTTAAAAATCAACTTTATATTGATTCTAAGAATATGTACAAAATGCATTGCAAGAAATATAAGAAAAATAAATTTGATAAGATGAAAGATAAACTATTGAAAGAGATTTTGCTAGACTTCTGGAAATGCCCCGATGTTCTCACCTTCATTGTCAATTCATCAATAATCTTAGTGTCTCAAACACCCAAGTCTCTGTATAGTCTCTGTATTCACTGTATAGTCAGGTGAACAATCTGAAGAAGAAGGAAACATCACATTATTCTTGCTCAGCAAATGAGCTACTTCGCTTGGGGAAGTCTGAACCATAGCTAGAGATTAAAGATTAGAGTTTCTCCTGTTCTTGGCTCTACAGTACCACCAGAGCTCTGGAGATAGTCTGGGATGTACAGTGCATTACAAGTGTTGTTCTTATCTGTGTCTTCCAATTGTCAGATTTGGGAGCCTTTAGACAAAGTGAAAGCTACAACACTAAACAGTTGTATAAATTATATTGCAGCTGAGATGAACTACCTCCCCAGTAAAATGAGGAATTTCCAGGGCTGCATCCGTGTGTTTTTAGATGAATAGTGTAGCATTGATATTTTGTTCTGCTATGTGAGTGTCTAGCTAACAGCACCTTAGGTTTTAAGTACTTTTTAAAATTATGGACAAAATGAGTCTTTCATTTTACTACTATTATTTTTAAAACACACATACATACATACATACTTATATATGCAAATACTAAATTAATCCTTAAATAAGTCATGATTCAATTCATAATCAATTTTAAATCACTCAAAAATTATAGTAATAACTTTCATGCATACTTGAAAAGAAAAGAAGGTCTTGGCCCTTGGCAGAGCTTACAGCTCATTCTGAATCAGTAAGCATAAATGGACGCTCAGTATGGCATAGGGTAGCTACCTTTTATTTAATGCCACTTGGTTTTCTTATTAAGTTCTAGGGGCACGGACTTCTCAATCTTTTCTGAAACTTAAGACAAGTGGAAGGTCAAACTCTAAGTGATGGGTATCTTGGCAAGATTGCTGACTAGTTTATTTATTACCTACATAAAGCAGGGGTAAAAAGGAATACGCAAAAGTTTACATGCCAATGCTGCTGGAGAGAATAGGGTTGTGTGTACAGGTGCTTTCTATACTTTAGTTGAGGCTGACTATACTCTTAAAATTTCCAAAAAATAAAACTTCATGAACTCAATGACTGGCTCTTTGACCCTCTCACCCCGAAGGGAGGAGCAGCCCTGCTAGGCCACAGAGGAGGACTTTGCAGCCAGGCCTGAAGATACCTGATAAAACAGGGTCAGATGAAAGGGGAGGAAGACCACCCTATCAGTGGACTTGGAAGGGGGTAGAGAGAAGATGAGGGAAGGAGGGTGGGATTGGAAGGGAATGAGGGCGGGGGATACAGCTGGGATACAAGTTAATAAACTGTAACTAATATTAAAAAATAAAAATTAAAAAAATAACCTTCATCCTTAAACACACCTTGGTTATCCCAGGGGAACACTGGGAGGCAGTGGTTGAAACCCTGGTTTCAAAAATTAGTGATTTGAAAGCCGAAGCAGTCAGCATGAGCATGATAAGATCCAATGAATCATTCCTATCTGAGAGTCAACCTCATTCATTTTGGAGCTATTGAAGTGGACACAGGGTTTTTCTTAGAAGAACACCATGAAATATCTTCCAGTTCTGAAGCCAGATAAAGTTAAGAAGCAAATTATCTGAGCATCATTTCAGAAAGCATCAAAAGAAATTCCATGCAGCTGTAGCAGAGACCCTGGGCTTTCTAAACTGTGATTTCTCTTGACAGAATTTCAGCCATTTTATGTTTATAAGATATTCCAAGGACGACACTATTATTTGGATTTTTCTCTATACTGCTATTTAGGTGATACTTATGAACAAATAAAAGTTTCTCTTGCTGAGACAGAATGATCAGCTTCATTGCATTTGTTACAAACATAAGAATTAAGGTATAAATTAAGGCATAAATTAAAGTTCTTAATGAAAAAAAACCCAGAAAAATAAAGTTTCTCCCCAAATAGCCCAAATAATTTGCATCCCAGCTGCCAAGCAGGTGCAGGCTGTGGGAGAGGACTGCTTCCTCTAGTATTCATGCCCTGAGGACCCTCTTTTGAGTGTAAGCTTCACTTAGTTCACCAAGCAAAGCAATAAGGCACAAAAGGGGAGAGGTTGTGGAGAGGTTGCAAACTACCAGGACTCCTGCCCTTTTTGCAGTTCTTTGTTTGTCTGTCTCTCCCTCTCTCTCTTTCTCTCTCCTCTTTCTCTCTCTCCCCTTCTCCCCTTTTTCTTCCCATCCCCCACAGTCTTTTCCATTCGAATAAAGCATGTTAAATAAGTTCACATTGTTACACGGTGAAGAATACTTCTCTCTAACAGATGGTGAGGAAGAAAGGACAACATCTTCCAGAGGATTGAGCCCTTCCAACAAACATTAAGTGAGCCTGGACATGAATCCTGCTGCTCCTCTACAGAGCAGCAAGCCTTCCTAATCACTTTGAGCATAATATTACAAATGATATGATTAAGAAAACCTAGCAAAGTTTTGTAGCATTTCCAACACACAGATGCAGTGATATTATTAACGTGTATTATTTAAGCAGTTAAGTTTATGGAAAATGTACGGTAGAAGTAGGTACTTGAAAAAACTGCCATGAATTCTATTGTTTCCATGTTTCTCACCATTCACTGTCTCACAGCTATCAACTGCTGACAAAGAATTATTGATACGTGACAACTTTCACTCTACCTATATCTGAGGTAAAGTTTTAGTAACTAGATCATCAACTAACTGAGTTAATACTTAAAAGTGATTTATTGAAAATGTCTTCGTAGAGAAAGACCTATGTTAAAAAGTGGCAAAGGAATGCATGGCAAGTGGGAGATCTTGGGTTTGATTCCCTGAAGCACAAGAAATACTAAACAACAACAACAATAGAGTTGTCTTTCATATAAATGATACTGATCAGCTTGAGTAAAGGTGGCAGGGCCCTGACCGCCTAGAATTTCCCTTATGGATCTGGTTGTCAGGAAAGGTAGACAGATTTTTTTAATAACTTCCTCCCTGCAGATACACACTAAATGTATCCGTCAGTGTGAGCTGATGATGTAGTGACTCAGAAAGGAGACAGGACTGTGTTGGGTCTGAGGAGCTTTCTGTTTGTAACAGCTCTCTCTGAGCACACTAGCTGGGAAGTGTAGAGGGCTGGGTCTTAGCAAAGTAGATGCTGAAGATAGTCGATACCTGCTCAGAGGGTAGGTCTGCTATGGGAATCACAGCTATGAACGCCATGCAATACAAGATGAGAGGAATGTGCTTGCATACGCTCACAGCTGTTAGTAATTGGCTGCATGGTTGACAGTTGGCAGAATGTAACCTTTCTGAAACTTTCTGCTGTTTGTGCTTCAAGGGAAAGAAGGCAAGAGTCTAAGAGTTGTTGATGAAGGGAATTTCAGGGATGGACTGTATAAAGATCATGCATACAAACACAGCAAAATCCATATTAGGTGCTTTGAATAGCGCACCTACAGTATGCATGACAATACCCATGAAAAAAAAATCAGTGAACTATAGGCTGAGCCAGCCCCACTCTGATACCCTGACCTGGCCCAATGCACAGAGATGGGTCCCTGAGCACTCAATCATCCCTTCATGGTAGTTCTGGTACAAGATAATACTGTATTCATTAAATCTTGAAAGAAAGTTGGAATGAAATGCCTTGTTTAATTTTCAAATACAGTTTTTTGAAAAAATTTTTAAACGAGAATTTGTAAGAGTGAGCAGCAAACATGAGCCTCCTCATAATCCCTCAGAATACATAACAACCTGTGGTTGGAGAAGAAAGAAGCTTATCTTTCTGAGTATAGCTTATTTTATTTAGCTTAATGATGCACCATTCCATGTATTTTCTTGTGTATGTTGTAATTTTATTTTTCTTCAAAGTCAAATAAAAACCAGTCATATTTATACAACAGGTTTTGTTTATCCAATCTCCTGTAAATGTTTCTATATTTTGGCTATAGTAATTAGTCAGCAATAAACACAAATGTGAAAGAATATGCGTGGTCGGCTGATATAGAATCATATGAGTATATTATCAGAGTTGGTTTAAATCATATGAGAGTTTTAATTTTAGTGCTTTTAGAAACCTCTGTGCTGAATTCCAAAGGATAAGTTTGCTTTTTCTCCAGCAATCAAATAGGGTTCCTTACCCTACCTCCTCAACAGCATTGGTTGCTTTGGACTTCCTGATAGTTGTCATTCTGAATAGAGTTCAGTTCAATTTCAAAAACGTTGAGTTTATACTTCCTTGGTAGCTCAGGATGCTAGCTTCTATCTTAAATATTTATTAGAAATTACAGCTCTTCACTTAAGAATTACCTCTCCTGTTCATTAGCATAATTAGGAATAGAATGATTTGGAAATTTCTTGTTTTGCTCTTTGTAGTTTTCTATTATTGGTAGCAACTCTGTGTCTGGTGTGAATCGGTGAAGGTTCCCCCTTCTCTGTAGAATTTCTCTTCACTTCACTGACTGTTTCCTTTCCTGAGCAGAGCATTTTATTTTCACACAACAGCTTTGCTGTGCCAGTATCTTGAAGTTGTCTCCAATTTTTCTTCTAGAAATCTCAGTTTCAGATCTTATATTAAGGCTTTGGATGCATTTTGAATGGATTCTTTATAGTGTGAAAAATGAACCTCTTTCACACTATAAAAGTTTAATTCTTTCACATGTGAATTTCCCGGATTATTGGAACCTTTTGGAGTAGAGAGTATTGTTTTTTTTTTTTTTTTTTTTTTTTTATATGTTCTACTAGTTGTAAAAAAAAATTAGGTGGACCTAGCTTTGTGGGTTTATTTCTGAGTCATCTTTACTATTCTGTTCATGTAATCTGCTTTTGTATACATACCATGCTGTTTTTGCAACTATATCTCTATAATATAATTTGGATTCAGATACTGAAAAATATCAAAATTTCTCTTTGTCATCAGAATTGTTTGGTGTTGAGGATCTTGGTGTATCCATGTATATTTTATGATTATCATGTTCTAATTTTGTAAAGATGTTACTAGAATTCTGGTGAGATTTGCATTGGATCTGCAAATTACTTTTTTAGTCAGTGTTCTAAAGTCTTTGTTATAGAGTTCTTTTGTATTATTTAGTGGTTTTATTCTTATCTAGTTTATTTTTTACACTATTGAGAATGGGATGTTTTCTCTTATTTCTTTTGTGGCAAGTTGGGGTTTCTTTTTTGTTATATAGAAAAGGTGTTGACATATGTCTATTACATTAATTTAGCATGTTGCTACCTTCCTCAAATTGTTTATCAGATTTAAGGTAAGCACAAAAGTAAAGAATGAAAATAAAAAAACAATCCTGTTTTATCAGGTATCTTCATTGAGTTCCTGTTAGAAATAGTCCTTGTTCCCCTCAGGGGGGAGGTCCCCCCTATCAGTGGACTTAGAAAGGGGCACAGTGGTGATGAGGGAGGGAGGGAGGGACTGGGAGGGATCGAGGGTTCGGGGCACGGCTGGGATACAGAATTAATAAAATGTAACTGATAAAAATAAAAATTAAAAAAAAAAGAAAATAAAAAAACAAAATAAAATGCATAAAAATCTAAATATCTGGAAGGAAATAAAAACAAAACATTATTTTTAAATAAGGTAAGTTTAAAATGCTACTAAAAGTATAATTAAAAATTGAAAAGACATAGGTACTAAGAGGAAAAGAGAAAACAGAAAAGAACGATGAAGCAGGATTTTCGAACAGTTCTTTGTTCCTAGTTCAAGCATGTTATGCTTGTTATCAGTCAAGGACTCTTTAGTTTTATAAATAAATTAAGTAAAGTCACAAGTTCCCCGATAGGCAGAATCAGCATTCAAAGTGAAGTATTCTTGTCTTCTATTTGTTTCTGCGACTCAGTTTTCTTCAGATTCACATGTAAAATTTTATTAAGATTCCAGGGAAGGTAAGATGACTCCATGCATAAAACAACTTGACAGTGTGAATTCCGTGTATAAAACTTACATGTGGAAGGAGAGAACTCTCACAAAGAATCATCTGCTTTGTACACATGCCCTCTTACAGACACAAAATACACGAACACATGTGAAAGGAGGGAGGATTCTAGAACATCAGAGGGGTGTCTCCCCACACTCTGGCTCTGGCATGGAGAACTTAGAATCATGGAAAGCCTGGGAGGAAATTAAAAAAGAAACGTGGAGCAGGCAGTGTGGGAGACGCTCTAAGGAATGATGTTGTCCATGTGTGGCTTAATCTTTTTCCAGTCTCAGGTAGGGTCTGTCCCACAACAGAGCAACAGCTTCTTTCTGACTTGTCTCCCTGCCAGAAGGCATTTCTAAATGCAGAGAAAAGCTGTGGTTGTCTTGATAGTACAGCTAGTGCTCCCGAGGAGAAATCAATCAAAATACTGAAAATCACATGACACTACCATTCTATTTACTCAATAGTAAAGCAGAAAATAAAAACAATCTGTAAAGTTTTTGCTTGATTAGGAAGAGCTTAAGTGGCGAATCTCAGGAATAGAAAATATCAGGAACTTTCATAGTGAAAGCATGTTGATAAAGAAAGCTTTGGAACTGATAACTCCTACTTTGACTTTGGAAGCATAAAGAATGGCCTAAATGATCTTTTGTACCTATGAGATTTTACTGTGTTTGGCAACGTGCAAGTAAGCATTACCTCTTTGTAATGCTTTACTTTAAATATGCTGAATTTCAATTACTCAATTGATGTCAGAAGAGAAATAAAATACCTAGGAGGGCCTTGAGGAGCCTTATGTGCTGGATTGAGACTCAGGGATGATGACTGTAAAAGAGAACAATGGGACTCTGGCCAGGGAAGAAGGAAAGCTAACTGCAAAACTTCACTTAGCTGCTCCAAAATCAATCACAGAGATTTACCCACTACCCTATATCGGACAATCTTCTGGTGCCTCTCCCCACCCCCAGCTCCATTTCCCATGGGTCACACAAACTTATTTTCCCCAAGTCATCGCTTTATCTCAGCCCCAATTCCAGCAGGCATTCCCCTAGGAAACCACAGGCCATTCCTGCCAGTGAAGAAGGTATGCTAACTGAATATCTTCACCTCTCCCTCCATTCCTCCAATTCTAATCATTCATGCCAATTTCTACAGCAGAACACCTGCTTGGCCTCCCCAGTCTCTCTTCCCTGACCTCCACCTCCAACCAATTAAGTCGCTCTTCCTCTCCAACATTTTTCCCTAACTATTCCAGTATCTTAGCTCCTAGCCTCCAATTCCAGTGTGTTTCTCTGGGAACTAAAGAAGCCTGCCAAGAGAAATATGCCAGCAAAGCAGGTAGGCAAGCTTCAGATCTTTACTCTTTCTCCTCTTATCCTTATCCAGTATCCTCACTAATTGTTGTAGCCTCACCTCACTTTCCTACCCTATTTCCAAGACACTAAGCAGCAGATCCAGATGGAAATCTGAACAATCCTGCCTCCTCTGGACTGTCTCAGCTCCCCTCCTCTAGCCCATCTCTTAAGTGTTAGCCTAAAAACACATTACCCAGAATGCACAATGGCCACAACTATCCTACCAGGGAAAACACAGCCACCACACTTTCCTAAGAAACAGAGAGGACAACAAAAATATGCAAAAAAAAACACAAACAAACAAACAAAAAACAAAACAAAACAAACAAACACAAAACCAAAACCATCCACCCAAGAAGGATTGGATATCATTGTCTCAAATTACAGTCTTCTGAACCTCAGATGCCTAAACACCAGCATAAAAACACAAGCAATTATACTAAGCCAGGGCAATATATCTGTACTAGAACCTAGCAACACTGCCTCAGTAGTCACTGGGTATTGCAATGTACCTGAAACACACACACACACACACACACACACACACACACACAAAGACCTTAAAATAGCAGAGGCTGGGACTCACAGCCAAACTTTGGGCAGAGTGCAGGGAATCTTATGAAAGAATGGGGAGATAGAAAGACCTGGAGGGGATAGGAGCTCCACAAGGAGAGCAACAGAACCAAATCAAACCAAACCAACCAAACAAACAAAAACCCCCAAACAAACAAACAAGAAAACCTGAGCCCTGGAGGCCCTGAAGCGAATGATACCCCAACCAAGGAAAATGCATGGAGAGGACCTAAAACCCGGGCTCAGATGTAGCCCATAGACTCAGTCTCCAAGGTGTGTGTGTGTGTGGGGGCAGTCCCTAAGTAAGGGGAGTAAGGGATTTCTCTGGCATGAACTAACTGGCAGGATCTCTGATCACCTCCTTCAGGAGGGGGGGTGGGGGAACAGTCTTGTCAGGCCACAGAGGAAGACAATGGAACTAGTCCTGATGAGACCTGATAATCTAGGGTCAGATAGAAGGGGAGGAGGACCTCATCTATCAGTGGACTAGCAGAGGGGCATGGGAGGAGAAGAGGGAGGGAGGGTGAGATTGGGAGAACAAGAGGGAGGGGACCACAGCTGGGATACAAATTGAATAAATTGTAGTAAGTGATAATAAAAAAAATACATTATACAAAAAAATATAAAAGAGGTAACCTATTTGGGGTTTCCAGACAAACCTAAACAGAGAAATCCAGGAACTGACTTGATAAACCAAACGAACCTAACATATCTTACAGAACATTTCATCCAAACACAAAAGGTTATACTTTTTTCTTAGCATCCACAGAATTTTCTTAAAAATTTACCACGTGCTTGAAAACAAAGCACATCTCAACAAACACAATTGAAATAACGACCTGCCCCCTCTCTGACCACCACAGACTAAAGCTATATACCAGCGGCAACAGAAACAACAGAAAGCCTACAAACTCATGAAAGCTGGAAAAAAAAAAAAAAACAACTATTGAATGAAAAATGGTCTTTCTAGAAAAAATGAAAATGAATATACAACATGCCCAAACTTATAAGACAAAATAAATGTAGTTCTAAGAGGCAAGTTTATAACCTTTAATGCTTACATAAAAATTTTGGAGCGATATCATACTAGTAGCTGAACAGCATACTGAAACCTCAAGAACAAAAAAGACAAAAACATACTCAAAAGGAGTAGAAAAAAAGAAGAAAATCAAACTCAGGACTGAAATCATTAAAACATCAGTAACTGCAACAACAATACGAAGAAGTAAGGAAACAACAAGTTGCTTTTTTGAGAAAAGCAATAAGATGGAGAAAATTTTATCTATCTTAGTGAAAAGGAAGAGAGAATATCCAAATTAACAAAACTACAAATAAAAAGATGGACATAAAAACAGACACTGAGGAAATCCAAAGAATCATAGGGACATACTTTAAAAGCTTGTATTCCAAAATAACAACAACAACAACAAAAGGATAGTTTTCTCAATACATACCCGTTACCAAAGTTAAATGAAGATCATATAATCAATTTAAACAAACATATAACTCCTACTGAAAAAGAAGTGGTAATTAAAATCTGCCAAGTCAAAAAGAAAAAAAAAAAGAAGAAAAAAAAAAGCCCAACAAGGTGATTTTAGCATATAATTTTATCAGACTCTCAATAAGAAAATAATACAAATACTCCTCAAACTATTCCACAAAATACAGAAAGAATGTTGCTCAATTTGCTTTAAGAAACCAAAGTCATCCTAAACTCAAACCACAGTCTCCACACACACTCAGCCACAAAAAGAATCAGAGATCAGTTTCCTACATGAAGATAAATGCCAAAATTCTCAATAAAATGCTAACAAGCCAAATCCAAGAAAATATAAAAATAAGTCATCCACTATGTTCAAGTAGAATTCACCCTAGAGATGCAAGGATGGTTCAACATACTTAAATCTATAAAGGTAATCTACCAAATAAACAAACTGAAAAACAAAACCTACATCATCATTTCTTTTTTTATTATTTTTAAAAATTTATTCATTTATTTATTTTTACATTTTTTTCTATTTTTTTATTTAGATGAAGAAAAGGCCTTTGACAAAATCCAACACCTCTTCATGATAAAGGGGCCGATGAGGTCAAGTATGCAAGGTACATATCTCAACATAGTAAAAAGCGGTTTATAGCAATCCCATAGCCAACATCAGCTTAACTAGAAAGCAAATCAAAGCAAAATCAGAAATCATAGCCACAAAATAAAAACAAGAAAAAGTTGTCCACTTTTCTCCACACATATTCCACATGGTGCTTGAAGTCTTAGCTAAACCTTATAAATTAAAAACAACAAAGAAACAAATAAACAAACAAAAAGAATCTGGAGCATGTCCAGGTTATGCAAATTACAAAAAGTCAAAATATTTATTTATTTATTTATTTAATTGCTCATTTATTTATTTATGTTTTGATAGTATAGATAAGTAACCCTAAAAATTCTACTGGCAACTCTTACAGCTGATAAACAATTTCATCAAAGCAGCTGAATACGAATTTAACTCAAAAATTACTAGCTTTTCTATATAAAAATGACAGACACAGTAAATGGTGTAGGTTATCTGCTGATCTTTTCTCCATCTGTTTCCCAAGATCTAAGTCCCCAGTCTGAACCCCAGCTCTGCAGCAGAACACCTCTGCTAGCCTTACCTAGCTCCACTTCCTATTTCCTGTGTGTCCCACTCATCTTTCCCCTCTAACTCTTTCCTACTTATTCCTTTATCCCACTCTCAACCCCATCAGGACCCCCTGCTAACCCAAAGGCCTTCTCCTGACAAGGAATAAAGCAGGTTGAAGGCAAAGGCACACCTCTCTCCTTGTTTGTTCATGTCCAATCCCCTAGTCCCATCCCTAGCTCTGAGCAGAATCCTGGCTACAGTGTCCCTTTCCTAACAGATCACAAAGATCTTCTGTTCCAACCTTCCTTCCCCTAACTCATGACATCCCCGGCATCCAACACCAGCAGGCATTCCCTGGCAACACAGCAATGAGCAGTCCAGGGAAGAAGGAGACTAATTGAAGACCTTCAGTATTTTCTTCTCTCCTCCATACCCAATCTCCCAGTCTCATCCCTATGTCTTCAGTATAACACCTGCTTCAGCCCTCCTTCACCCTCTGCCTGTGTCTCCTGTGGAACCCCCAGACCTCTTCCTAATTTCCTTCTCCTCACTTGTCACTTTTCCTGACTCCCGACTCCAACAGGCAATGCCTGCTAACACATAAATATACCTTGCCATGGAAGCGGATATCTCTCTGTAGACCTTTCCTTCTCCTTCTCTTTATATCCAACTCCCCAGTCTCATCACCAGCACTATAGCAGAACCTCTAACGTGACCTCTCTTCATTGGCTTCCCTCATTCTAAGGAGACAAAATAAGCAGATCCCGGTTGAACACTTTCTACTTTCTATGAATCCTTTCAACCCTTAGTCTATCCCCATTCCTGTCATCTCCCAATACCCAAAACCACATTTTGCTATTTTACCCAGAGCCCACAGTGACCACAACTATCAGGTCTAAAGAAAATCTTTTTACAGGCAACATACTCTCCAAAAATTAGAAATGAAGGCAGAAAGCAAGGAAAAACAAAAAACAAAAAAAACACCCAACAAAGCCAAATCCATAAATCAGTACCTAGACCTATAATCATCTCAATCCCAGATACCTAGACACAAACGAGAAATAATTATTGACAGCCACAACAACATGTCTCCACCAGATCCCAGCTTTCCAACCACAGCAGGCCTTGCATATTCCATCATAGCTGACGCGCAAGAGAAAGACCCTAAAGCCACCTCTATGAAAATAATAGAAGTCCTTAAAAAGGAAGTGAATAAATCTCTTAAAGAAATCCAGGATAAAAACAAATAAATAGTGGAAGAAAACAAATAAAACTGTTCAAAACCTAAAAATGGAAATAGAAATAAATAAGAAAATAAAAACTGAGGGAATTCTAGAAATGAAAATGTTAAGAATTTGAACAGGAACTACAGATTTAAACTTCACCAACAGAACAGACGAGATAGAAGAGAAAAACTCAACTATGGAGATATGATAAAAAAGTGAATACACCGGTCAAAGAAAATGTTAAATCTAAAAAATTCCTGACACAAAATATCCAGAAAGTTTGGGGTAATATGAAAAAGCCAAACTTAACTCAAGTGACAACACATGCTGGAGAGTATGTGGAGAAAGCAGAATCCTCTTCCATTGTTGTTGGAAATGTAAACTTGTACAACCACTTTGGAAATCAATTTGGTGCTTTCTCAGACAATTAGGAATAGTGCTACTCAAGATCCAGCTATACTACTTCTAGGCATATATCCAAATGATGCTCAAGTATACAACAAGGACATTTGCTCAACTATGTCCGTAGCAGCTTTATTCATAATAGCCAGAACCTGGAAACAACCCAGATGTCCCTCAACTGAAGAATGGATACAGAAATTGTGGTACATTTACACAATGGAATACTACTCAGCAATTAAAAACAAGGAAATCATGGTATTTGCAGGCAAATACTAGGATCTAGAAAAGATCATCCTGAGTGAGGTATCCCAGAAGCAGATAAACACACAGGGTATATATTCACTTATAATTGGTATTAGACATATAACATAGGATAAACATGCTAAAATCTGTATACCTAAAGAAGCTAATCAAGAAGGAGGACCCTTTGTAAGATGATCAATCTTCATTCAGATGGGATAGACATCAGAAGAAAGTGAAAATTAGGAACAAGAAAGGAATCTACCACAGAATGCCTCTGAAAGACTCTCCCCAGTAGGGTATTAAAGCAGATGCTGAGACTCCTAGCCAAATTTTGGGCAGAGTGCAGGAAATCTTATGAAAGAAGGGGGAGATAGAAAGACCTGGAAGGATCTGGAGCTCCCAAGGGGAACAACAGGACCAAACATTCTGGGCACAGGGGTCGTTTCTGAGACTGATACTCCAACCAAAGACCATTCATGGAGGTAAGCTGCACCCATTGCACAGAGGTAGCCTGTGGCAACTCAGTCTCCAAATGGGCTCCCTAATAAAGGGAGCAGGGGCTGTCTCTGGCATGAACTCACTGGCTGGCTCTTTGATCACTGTCCCCTGAAGGAGGAACAGCCTGACCAGGCCACAGAAGAAGGCTATGAAAGACAGTCATGATAGACCTGATAGGCTAGGGTCAGATGGAAGGAGAGGAGGTCCTCCATTAACACTGGGCTGGGGAGGAGGCATGGGAAGAGATGAGGTAGGTAGGGAGGGCAGAATTGAGAGAGGATAAGGGGGGGCTATGGCTGGGATACAAAGTGAATAAACTGTAATAAATAAAAAAATTATATTAAAAAATAAAGAAAAAGGATAGGCTGTTAAAAAAAAAGAATAATAGGAATAGAGGAAGGAGAAGATTCACAGCTTTAAAGTTCAGAAAATGTTTTCATCAAAATTACAAAACAAAATTTTCTTACCCTGAAGAACAAGATGCCTATAAAGGTACAAGATGCTTACTGAATACAAATAGATTGGAATAGAAAAGAAATTCTCTACAACACATAATCATCTGAACACTAAATATACCAAGCAGAATATTAAAATTTGCAAGGAAAAATCAAATTAGATATAAAAATAGACATGAGAAGTGTATCTGATTTCTTAATGGACACTCTAAAATGCAGAAGAGCTTGCACAAATGTGCTGCAGACTGTAGGAGACCACAGATACCAGCCCAGATTACTGTATCCAGAAAAGCCTTCCTTTACCATAGATGAGAAAATAAGATACTACATGAATACATATTTAAACAATATCTACCGTCAAATCCAGCCATACAGGTGGTGCTAGAAGGAAAATGTCACCCTAACAAAGTTAAGGTTACTCATAAAAATACAAGAGATACATAGTCTCAGACCAGCAAAATCAAAAAAGAAAAACATGCGCGCGCGCGCGCGCGCGCACACACACACACACACACACACACACTACAGACAATATCTTACCACTACCACCATCACCACCAAATAACAGCAAACAATACTCATTGGTCATTGATATCTCTGAATATAAATGGTTTCAATTCCCCACCAAAAAGACACAAACTAACAGATTAGATGCAAAACCAGATCCATCCTTCTGCCCCCAAGAAACACACCTTAACATCAAAGATAGTGCTTCAGGGAAAAGGGCTGGAAAAAGATATTCCATCAAATAGAATTATGAAGCAAGCTCTTAGCTATTTTCATATCTAAGAAAAATAGACTTCAAACCAAAACTAATCAGAAGAGATAGGGAAGAACACTATAAACTCACTGAGAAAAAAAAATCCATCAAGATGATGTTTTAAAAATTCTTAAAATGCATGACCCAAACACAAGGGCACCCAGTTTGTAAAAGAAACACGACCATTGCTTAAATCACATATTGACCCTCACATGATGATAGTGGGAAACTTCAGTATCCAACTCTCCCCAATGGACAGGAGATCCTAGAACTAACAGAAATTATAATCCAAATGGACAGAACAGTTATTTTCAAAACATTTCACGCCAACATAAAATAATAAGCTTTCTTCTCTGCACTTCATGAAACTTTATCCAAAATTGATCATATACTTGAACACCAAGTAAAACTCAAAAATGTAAGAAAGTTGATATAACATCCTATCACCCCACCATGGGTTAAACAAGAGAAGCAACAGAAAGCTTACAAATGCATGGAAATGGAACTACTCTCCACTGAATGAAAAGTGGGTCAAGACAGAAATTAAAGACTTTCTAGGATTCAAGGAAAATGAATACACAGCATAACCAAACTTATTCGGCCCAATGAAAAAGGTTGTAGGAGGCAAGTTCATTGCACTAAGTACCTACATTAATAAATAAAACAAAACAAAAACCTGGAGACATATAATACTAGCAACGACAACACACCTGAAAACTCTGGAACAAAATCAAGTAGTACTGAGGATTTTATAGACAAAAATTTATTGCCTTATGCATAGTTGAAGTCCTGGTTGGAGACATTTTCATGTCTCAGCCAGTTTCAGAGCAATTTCCATGTGAAGAGATCAGCAAATTATGTTACCTGTCTTGTTTGGTCTTCTTGATTTCTTTCACTCTATCGGCAGCAAAGATCTTCAGTAGGTCTTCCTCTGTTAAATCGGATTTTCATGAGTTTGGATGGAATACACAGCTTTTGTGTTTTCTGTTGAGACAAAGGCATATTTTCCTCCCTAACACAAGACAGAACCTGACACTACTTGACCGACCAAGAACCAGAGGCTAGATAATACAGAGACTTAAGGTAAACCAAACACTACTTGTCTAAAAACACTATCAATAAAATGACTCCTAATCATATTCTGCTATATTCATATATTAGTACCTTATTCAATCATCACCACTAAAGCTTCCTTCTGCAGCATATGGGAACAGAGGCAGAGAACTAAACCCAGACATTATCCTGAAAGAGGTTCCATAGAATTCCCATGGCACTAAATGGGATGTCTCCATCAAATTTTTCCCCTTAGAGCTCAGGGAACCATGAAGACAGAGTCAGAAAGAGTGTAAGAGCCAGAGGCAATGTAGGTCACCAGGATAACAGGTCCTCTGAATCAACTAAGCAAAGCTCAGATGAACTCACAGACAAGGAAGCAACAAGCAAGCTTATACAGGTTTGCACCAGGTCTTCTGTGTATATATTATAGTTTTCAACTTAGTATTTTTATAGGACTTCTCACAAACATACTGAGAAAGAAATCAGGGAAACAATCCATTTCCCAATAGCCCCAAAATAACATGAAATAACTTGTGGTAACTCCAGTTAAGCAGATGAAGATTTGTATGGTAAAGTATTTAAGACATTGAAGAAGGTATAAGAAGATGGAAAGATTTCTCACGCTCTTGTATTAGTAGCTTTAATATAGTAAAAATGGACACCCTATCATATGAAATCCACAGGTTCAATGCAATCCCCATTAAAATTCCAACATTATTCTTCACGGATCTTGAAAGGACAATTTTCAGCTTCACATGGAAATGCATAAAACCCAGGGTAACCAAAACAATCCTGACCAGTAAAAGAACTGCTAGAGGTCTCACCATTCCCAATTTCAAGTTGCACTACAGACCTATAGTAATAAAAACAGCATGGTATTGACACAAAAACATACACAATAATCAGCGGATCAAATTTAACACACAAATCTATACACCTGTGGACATCTCATTATGTTAGATAGGCCAGAAATACACACTGAACAAATGGTGTGAGTCAAACTGTGTATTTGTGTATAGGAAAATCAAAATAGATCTAAACTTATTACCCTGCACAAAATTCAAGTGCTAGTCGACCAAAGACCTCAACATAAAACATAAATCTAATAGAAGAGAAAATGGGGAATAGGCTATGACTTAATGGCACAAGAAGACTCTCTGAACAGAACACCGTTAGCACCGGCACAAAAATCAGTAATTAATAATTAGGACTTCATGAAATTGAGAAGCTTCTGTGTGGCAAAGGGCACCCTCATTGGAACAAAGCAGCGGGCTCCAAAAAAAGCTTTTTTTTTAACTTGACATCATTAATTTAAAACTGGATATTAAGAAAACAATTAACCCAATTAAAAAATGTGGTACATACCTAATCAGAGAATTCTCAAAAATGAAAACTCAAATAGCTGAGAAACACTTAAAGAAATGTTCATCAGAGAAATGCAGATCAAAACTACTTTGATGTTTCATCTTACAGATGTAAGATATCAGAATAGCTAAGATGAATAAAACAGGGGACTGGTCATGGTGGCAAGGACACAGAGTAAGAGAACACCCATCCATTACTGGCAGGTGTAAAAACTGCCTTAGCCACTGTGGAACTCAGTGAATATTGACTTACCACAAGATCCAGCTATATGACTTCTGAGCATATAGCCATAGGATCTCCATCCAATCACAGAGGCACTGTGGTTCATTGCTGCTCTATTCAGGACAGCCAGAAATGGGAAGCAACCTGGATGTCCCTTAACAGATGAATGGATGAATAAAATGTGATACATTTACATGATGGAGTATTACTCAGTCATTAAAAATAATGAAATTTGAAGACAAATGGGTGGAATAAAAACATGAGTGACTTATCCCAGACCAGGAAGGACAAATATTGTATGTATTTGCTTATATGTGGATATTAGCTGTTAAGTCAATGGTAACTAATCTACACTCTACCACAACAGGCAGAAAGTAAGGGACTTGGAGGGTGGTATAGAAAAACTCCCTAGGAAAGGGAAAATAGATAATTTTAGACAGATTGGGAGAGACTGTGAAGGGAAGATCAAGTGGAAAGGGGTAGTAAGAGGGGAATAGGAATGGAATATGGAGAAAGAGAGAGAAACTTAAGGGCCATTTGAAGAGCACTATGAAATACAACACAGTAGAAGCTTTCAAAATATATATTTGAAGGCTATCTAAGTGATATTGCCCCATAGTGGAGGCACAGTATTCCAACTTGCCTTCTCTTGTCACCAAATAAAATCTCTAGTATCGAGATTGTGTTACAACAAATTGTATTTTTGTCCAACATGGTCTCACTGGAAACCTAAAACAAACAAACAAACAAACAAAACCCCAGGCCATTGCCAAGACTATTGGTGGATTTACATAAACTTTTGATAAGGTCCTATTGCTGAAAACAACACCTACACACTTTATTGAACATGAAGAAGTCAAGCTGGTGGTTCCTACATTGAATCTGAACTACTACATGCCAGCGTTTTTTGTTTTTTGTTTTTTGTTTTTTTTGTTTTGTTTTGTTTTGGATAGGAAGGTACTCTGCATGTTACCAAAGGAGAGACATAAACAACAACCCAGCCATAGAACCTTTCATCTACAATGGTGTATTGCCTCAAAGATGCGCTAATGGTACAAAATTTGTGGGAGTAACAGTCATCATCCTATTTAACTGAAGGCCTACTCCGTGAAATGGAACCCATACCCAACACTGCTTGTGGGACCAAGAACCTGAGACTAGATAGCTTAGAGACCTACAATAAAACCAAAAACTACTGTTCTAAAACAAAGAAACAAACATAGCAATAAAGTGACTCCTAAGGACATTGTACTATGCTCATTGTACATTGCTCAGACATCAGCAGAGAAGATTCCTCCCCCAGCAAATTGAAACAAACCAGAGGCCCACAGCCAGACATGATGCAGAGAGTGAGACACCATGTAACATTCAGCCCTAAATAGAATGACTATAGCAAGCCCCTTCCCTGGGACTCAAGTCCACATGAGAGGAGGCAGAAAGAGTGTAAGAGCCAAGAGGATGAAGTACCACCAATGAAACAACCTTGTTTACTTTAGAGTAAAACCTAAATCAACATGATAAAGCATATTTGAACTCACAGAGACTGAGGTACTTTGCAAGGGTCTGAATGGATCTGCACCACATGACATCCTAGAGCTGAAAGGAGAGGTGAACATATGCCCTCATCATGCCTAAACCAGAATCAATCTCAAATGATAACCACTTACAAATGAATATTTAGTTTCTTTCAAAGAAGTCCCTCTGAGGAAACAGTAGAGGAAGGAAAAACTGTAATCAGGATATATTCTGTGAGGGGGGAAAACTATTTTTAATAAAAGCAAAGTGTGTGTGTGTGTGTGTGTGTGTGTGTGTGTGTGTGTGTGTGTGTGTAGTACAATGGTAACCATGCAAATGTAGCCCTACAAGAATAGTAGCCATTCTTGTTTTCATACACGCTCAGATTTCTAAGATGATTAACTAAGGTGTAAATCTTCCATACACATATATATGAGAACTTGTTCTTTTAAAATAATTCATTTTTACATTTGCTCTTCTCATAATCTCACATTGAGACACCCACAGTTATTCTCAGAAGAGAAGATTTGTAGGGAAAAGGCCAATATTCATTGATTGCTAACAGGACTTTTCACAGGAGTTTTTGTGCCTAGATAATGAATCTGATAAGGACTGACTTTTTTGCTTTCTCATTATCAGCTTTTCATGCCTGACCTCTGTTTTCCTCCAGGCTTTCTGGGAAATGCACCCAATCAATTGTTATCATATTGCAATCATCTTTCTGCCATCAGATTGTCACAAATGTTTAAAATGTGCAACTGGTATTTTGAGTGTTAGTACTGTCTCACTCATCTACAGCCAAGTATAAAACTTTGACATTTTACTAGGAACTGAGGATAGCGTGCATTTCGGTTGTAACATCTTTATGACTGTACTCTGCAGATAGTCTATGAGCATATACCAAATTGAAAGAGCACCTGAGTAAATGTAGTGAAAGCTTTATCTCATCGACATTGGGGAATATTTATTTAAAGAGGGCCAGAGGGAATAAATGTTGGAGTATTTTTGTCCAGCAAGAAGCCTCTGTGTACTTCTGACAGACACGATGGCTCAGGAACTAAGTGCATAAATTAGGAAAGCTTTACTAGAGATGTTTTGCCTAATTTTCTTCTTAGAAAATAGTTTCAGAATGAAGTCTTCCAAATTAACTTACATAAACTATATATTTAAATTCTGTTTTATATAAAAAAGATAGCTGAATTTACATTTCTTCCTGCAAAGAATATAACCTGATTTGTAAGTGGTTATCATTTGAGATACTCTATTTGTTATTTATCTTTTCATATGTGTAATCTTAAATTCTTCAGTATAGTTTCAAAGGGAAAACCAAGCATTAGTTGTCATCTTGTCTCTTGTCTTTTTCTTCCCAATGAAAGGTGTTGCCAGATTGAGACCATGGTGCTGTCGGGTGAGTGCTTGTCTAGTCTGTAGGAGGCACTGGATTCCACCAAAAATGACATGTTAGCACACTCTGCTAATCAGTCTGAACCCCACGAAACGCTATTTCCATAAGCCAATTGTTTTTTATAAAGAAAATTGATAACAAGTCTATTTTTTTTCACATACACTCTTAAAATTTATCTTTTCTACAGTAATCTGGTTCTTTTTATTCATACAGTTCAGGTTTCTTTCTTTCTTTCTTTCTTTTTTCAAGCTTTGAAATATCTTTTATATCTTTTATCATCAGAGTTCAGAATGACTCATTATTCCTCACAGCACACTCATTAATGACCATGATGTATGAAAAATCAGTGGTGGATCTATCATTTTGTATAAATATAGGACACCAGTATCTTCACCTGTGCAGGGATGGTGGCCTATTATCCTCTTCATAGCCTCAACCTTTGTATCTTTTTTTTTCTTTAATAATTACACTTTACTCACTTTGTATCCCCCACCCCCGGGGTTCCCTCCTTCCTCCCATCCCAATCCTTCTCTTCCTCTACCCTCTACATGCATGCCCCTCCAAGTCCACTGATAGGGGAGGACTTCTTTTCCTTCCTTCTGATCCTAGTCAATTAGGTCTCATCAGGAGTGGCTGCCTTATCCCCTTCTGTGGCCTGGTAATGCTGCTTCCCCCTCAGGGGGAGGTAAGTAAAGAGCAGGCCAGGCCAAACAGTTCATGTCAGAGACAGTCCCTGTTCCTATCACAATGGAACCCACTTGGATACTGAATTGCCATGGTCTACATCTGTGCAGGGGTCTTAGGTTATCTCCATGCATAGTCCCTGGTTGGAATAGCAGTCTCAGGAAAGACCCCTGTGCTAAGATTTTTTGGTTCTGTTGCTCTCCTTATGGAGTTCCTGTCCTCTCCAGATCTTACTGTTTCCCACTTCTTTCCTAAGATTCCCTGCACTCTGCCCAAAGGTTGAAGGTACAACATACCCAAACTTATGGGACACAATGAAAGCAGTGCTAAGAGGAAAGTTCATAGCACTAAGTGCCTTCAAAAAGAAATTCAAAACATCTCATGCAAGCAACTTAGGTTTTTTTTTTCTTTCTTATTCTGAGAAATTATATTCTTTTCAATCTTTATCATTTATATCAATAAAATTATCTTTATCATGTATCCATATCATTTTAGATTGTTAAAAATCCACTTAAAGTAAATTCATATTTATAATAAATAATAATGAAACCCACTGAACAGTTTCTATCCTGCAGGAGTTTGGAGCACCTTCCTGCTCATAGGTTCAGGGCAGCAAGGATGTGTGGTGATATCAGAGCAGCAGGATGTGGGAGCCTGAATGGCTGCAGTCTGCTATGCCTGGGTTTGAGGAACTGCCTCTCACACTGACTACTTTTGTATAGCTAAATGGAAGACAGAGGGTGTGGGTCAGAAACTCTCCGGACAGAGGTGGGCATGAGGCAGAGTAGCTGACTTCTCAGGAGAGTACGGCAGACAACATGAAACACTGAGTTCTCCCTGTAAAGTAGGCACCAACCCTGTGACCTGTTAACCACGGACTGTGACTAAATCCAAGACAACCAAGTTCTGTCCAGTGTACTGTACAAAGAATCACATCATGTAACTGTGTTCTTTCTCTAAAGGTCCTGATAGACAATATGTTCATGCAGCAGACACTAAAAAAAGAAAGAAAAGACACTAATGATTCTTAACATGCTACAACATCATTGAGAAGCTCTGAGCAATAGATTCTTGCATACATTACCAGAAATTTTGCATATCCTCTGTATTAACCCTTTGTTTATGAACACTGGTAGCTTTTAAGTATGTCATCTTAATCAACGATTAAATTTTGGAAAAAAAATATAATCCTAAAGAAAATAAATGAAAAACAGGAACTTTAATCTTGTTTATGCCCAAACTAGCCCATCATTATCTTCTCTAATGTTTTCTCTAAAACTTTGCTGGACTCTTCACTCACACATCTCAAGCCCTTGACAACTTCTGATATTACCTGACTGTTAGACTTTCCTTTTACTTTCGTATCTGTCCCTACTGCAGAGTTCCCTAACCCAGGCTTGTCTTTGTAAACTGGTTCTGTACATGGATGAACAGCAAGTAGTCTATGTACAATAAAGATATGTTGAATTGATTGTCAAAAGGTTTACACAACAATCTGAAATGCTGATATAAAGAGAAAATTTTGTATAAGAGAAAACAGAGTCCTATAAAGGAGGAGAGAAGTACATCAAAGGACAGAGATGAAAGACCTTTCTATTCATTTTGCTGAAGAAAAAAATGTTTTAAACTTTAGAATACCTTTATCATGCTCCTTTATTTGTAATAATGTTATCAATTTAGCACAATCAGAAAGAGTTCTGATTTAAATTTTAGATGTCATTAGCAAAATAAATGCAAATTCCAGGACACCCACCAACTTTACAGAAGGACCTCCTTGGATTTCCATCACTACAATTATGTGCATAATGAATAAGCAAGTATCCACTGTTAGATAAAGTACTCATTGGATTTACAAAGTGGGTAATTTCCTCAAAATATGTGGGGGAAGGTTCATTGTCATAGAACAATTCTTTAAGTTCAATAAGATAGTGAGCCACACAAAGAAGCAGTGTAAGTCTAAAGTGCAAGATGATTTCCTAAAGAAGATAATTACCTGCTAAGCAAAATTTTCCATGAATAGTTCACATATCACTTTGCTTAATGATAGTTCAAGCCTACAGAACAGGGTCAGCTGACCTTAAAACTAACAAAAAGGTTTTATGTGGTTTTACTAGAGTGGGATGAATTCAGGGATAAAGAGGCCTCAGAAGCAAAGCAGAAAACAACAAAACCAAATTAGATCCCTAATTATGGAATGTTGAAGAATGTTTTTAATGTTGGTAATAAGAAAGAGAGATATTTAAATGAAATTATTTTGTGTATTATTGAAATGATCTTAACTCTGTTAAATGTAAAACCCCATCTCCACACATTAGGAGATAATTTAAAACTGAACTCAAATGTCCTTTTAAGTTTTTTCTCTATTATTATTATTATTATTATTATTATTATTATTTATTACAATTTATTCACTTTGTATCCCTGCTGTAGCCCCCTCCCTCATCTCCTCCTGGTTCCACTCTCCCTCCATTTTCTGCCTCCCATGCTCCTCCCCTAGCCTACTGATAGGGGAGGTCCTCCTCCCCTAATATCTGACCCTAGCCATTCAGGTCTCATCAGGATTGCCTAGATCCTCTTCCTCTGTGGCCTAGTTAGGCCACCTAGCCAGGGGAGGTGATCAAAAGCCAGCCACTGAGTTCATGCCAGATACAGCCCCTGCTCTCCTTATTAGGAAACCCACAGAGACTGAGCTGCCCATGGGCTACATCTGAGCAGGGGGTCTAGGTCCTCTCCATGCATGGTCCTTGCTTGATTCATCAGTCTCTGCAGGCCTCCCTGGCCCAGAATTTTTGGCTCTGTTGCTCTCCTTGTGGAGATCCTGTCTCCTCCAGGTATTTCTGTCTCTCCCTTCTTCTATAAGATTCACTGCACTCTGTCCAAAGTTGGGCTATGAGTCTCAGCATCTACTTTTAAGTAAGACAATGCTTTTCTCTAGGAATCTTTTCTCATCTTTTCCTTTGTCTCCCCTTCCCTCTCTACTCTTCCCCCTCCCTTCTTCTTCCCTTTTCCCTTTTCTTCACTCTGTTTCTCTTTCTTCTTCCTCCTCTTTCTCTGAGTGTCAAACATCCATTCACAAATAGGACATTTCACAAGTAGACTGAATATGTAGAGAGAAAAAAATAAGAATTCCGATTTTCAACATTTTTGTAACAGGACAATGTTTAAGTTAAATAGAGATGCTCTACAACACAGTCACAAACATGGCATGCAACATGCAAGACACTAAGAATGTGTCAATTACTTGTGCGCAAAATTAATATAGAAGGGGAGTCCAAGGAACAAATAGCTGATCTTGAGAGATGAAGTCATTTCATACATTTTATAATGTGGTGACATATAGAAGGCTCAAGAACTTCACACTGTAGGAAATATTAAATAGCTTAAAACAAAGTCTTCACTTAGTTTTATCTCCTTATAGGTTCATTAGTTTTAAAAACAAACTTTTGTAAAGTACAAATGGTACTATAATTCTTTTATTTACAAATATTTAAAACCATTAATTTGGATATAAAGAACACTTTCAAAGGTTCTTGTCCTGTTTCTAATAATGGTGTTATTTAGATTGTTTATTAATATAAATGCATATAGAAGGAATTCTTATAAGTCAATACTAAAGACAGCACAGTCTCCTGTATATATTTGAGTACATTGTATATATACTTATCCACACATACCAAAATCTTAGTTATTTTTGCCCAGTATTTTTCTCCTTTGTCAACAGAATTCTTTTAAAATATCAGCGTTTCTTACATATTTAAAATACTCCATCAACAGAACTATTTTTTCCTTATTGCTACCATGTATTCCTTTTGTAAGCTGGGGTAATTCCCTACACATCCCTCTGGTTCAGGACTCGTGTCTATTGTGCCGTTACTGGGCTGTGGGTTATTAAGGAGCGTGTCTCAGATACAGCTGAGGTTTTCTTAGATGCCCTGTTCATACTGAATTATAGCACAACTCATTTGCTGTCAGAGAAGATACTCCGAAAGACTGTGTTCTTTGAAGTCTGATAAAATAAAATTTGGGGCTCAGCCCGAGACGTTTATTGGTGAGCATGCGGTCCACACGGGAAAGTGGGTGTACATAGCTGTTGGACAGAGTTCTCCAAGGCCATTAGGAGATGAATAAGTTTGTTCCTCTCTTTGTCCTTATTGTTTTTGTCAGTTTGTTTATGCTACCTCCCTCCCTCTTCTCCCCCTTCTCCTATTATCCTAAAAGAACTGTGTTAAAATCCCCCGTCATGACTCTGAATTCTTCTCCCTTGCTTTTGAATTTTAATACTTTTGTTATCAGATGGTAGTGCATTTGTAATTACTATATCTTTTCACCTGCTGTTACTTTTCATTACAAATTTTTTTGACTCAAATCACATTTTTTGTTAATGGTCATATTTGAATTTATTTTATTCAGTACAATTTTTTTTCACTTGGATGTTTTTATACTTGTCAATAGTATAATAGGTTTGTTTCATCCTATTTAGTTTCAGTATAGCTGAAACTTTGTATATAAAGTGTGTCCTTAGGATGAAGTATAAATGTCCTTGCCTTTTCATGAATATTCAGGCTCTGTCTTCACAAGTCTTTTACAACTCTGCTGGAGTTAATGCTACTTAGGTTCACTTTAAGTGTAGACAGCTTGAAACCTTACAAACATCTTTCAAGTTGCAGTTTCCCCTCTGTTTCAGCTGTCATAAATATTAGATGCATATGCAATGAAAGTTCTGATTTTATAATATTCATGTCACAAATCTGTAAATATTTGATACAACTAGAGAGTGATTTTAGTGTCTTAGACAATTATCACTTCTAATTTACTCATTAATTAAAGGTACAGTTATAACATGGCATCATTTCCTCTTACCGAAAGCCTTTGTGTCACATTTTACACACAGCAGGCAGGCTGTAAAAAAATTCCTTTTATTTCCCACCTAATGACATAAAATAAAATAAAAAACAAAGATATTTCCAATAGATATAGAATTTTGAAGTAATATTTCTTTAAAAATAATATTTTTATGCTATTCTACTGATTCTGACCTATGTATTTTCTGATGAGACAATCACAATTTGTGTTGTTTTTCTCTAGGTAATAATGTGTCATTTTTCCTCTTCAGAAATTTCA
Source organism: Rhombomys opimus (assembly GCA_010120015.1). Classification (NCBI taxonomy): domain Eukaryota; kingdom Metazoa; phylum Chordata; class Mammalia; order Rodentia; family Muridae; genus Rhombomys; species Rhombomys opimus. The sequence continues at coordinate 2,113,000 of REGO01000303.1, forward strand.
AGATTGTTTCTTATCTTTGGCTTCAAGCAGCTTAATTTTGCTACATCTAACTACACTTCAAATTTTCTGTGCTATCATGAAAATTATGCTGCAATTTGGAATTTGAAGACATGAATTTAACTACTAGTCTGACCACTTATCTGAGATATGACTCCAAGGAGGCTGATCCTTACAGAATATATTCTAGGTTGCAAAATGAAAATAATAATGTCCGTATCAGGAACTGTTAAGAAAAAACATATCTAAATGTACTCTGCAATATGCTTCATAATAAATTCAATATATACTGAAATAATGCTCTACTTATTAGATTAGATTGGTCAGTTCAGGTCAATATGACATAAATCTGTCCATTCCCTCCTTTCCTATATCACCTATAGGTTTTTTTTTTTTTTTTTTTTTTTTTTTTTTTTTTTTTTTTTCTGATAACCATTCTCTTCCACAGACTCTTCTAGGCCCACCCTTCGGTGATCTTTCTGGCTCAGTGGTTAAACTGGACACTGTCCTGTGATCACATAGCAACAATTCCCTTTGTGGGCTTCAAATTACCTTACTCTTCAATGTATTGATTTTCTACATTTCATTCCTGTGAGAGATTGCTTCCAGTTACCTGTTGTTAAGACATTGTTAGAAATTTAGTGTTAATTGCATGATGATTGGCTTAGTGAAAACCACTATATTATTCCAGAAACCCTTTCCATTACTTTTGAATATCATCTAATTGTTGTATCAGCTTTAACATAACATCCGCCTGGATTAATAAATATTCAACCACTGATGCCTCAAACCACAGTCCTCTTTTTTGCTTACACTATTTTTATAATTAAGACTTGCCTCATGTTACTCTCTGTTAAGCACCATCCTCATCATTAAGAAGTGTGGACCTAGCTGAGTAACTTCTGCAGGTCACTCGGTAATTTCCTGCTTTCCTCCATTCCACTGTACTTCATGTATTCTAGATATTTCCTAATCTAGTACTCCGTAGTTCTGACTTTGATGTTACAATTCACATCTATAGTTGCCAAATTTATAGCCAATTATAAATACATTATTGTGGTTGAACCATTTTAAATATCAAAAAAGCATTTCGATGAAAGCCTATTCTCATGGATGATAAATTGATACCTGCTTTATAAAGCCAGTCTCTCAATATCTTCCTCACTTGCTTGTAGCTTGGAGGATCTTTCAAGTTGGTTTTGATTCATTGTTAGAGATGGGGAACTAATATTATTCATAAACTGCATTTTCACTGACTTGACCACATACTCAAACATATTTCCAAAAAGAGCAATTTTGTATCTATTTTTTTTCTTATTTTTTAAAAGTTCTTTGTTCTTTCTTTTTCTGCAATGTCACATTAATGAGCTGCTGAAAGTATATAGTAAAACAATGCTGGAAATATTGATGCTCAGCATTCTATAAAGTTTCAATGCAACAATCGTACATCATTTAGGTGCTTGTTGGAAACAAGACATTTTATGTTGAAGATTGTTAAAGTAACTTTTATTCTCCTGATGTAATTGTCTCAAAGGCTCATTGCCTCAATTTGCTAAACTAGGCCTAGTCCTGAAAGCTGCTAGCCTCTTTACAATCTAATCTAGGCCTAGAAGGTTTTCAGCCTCTGAGACTTACTGCTGAGTAAACTCGCTCTTTCTGGCTCTTTACGATCTTTTTGCTGCTTCTCATTTTCTGGTTCATTCTGTCTTTACCTGTGCCTAGTTTGTTCTCTCCTCAACCTGTCTCTGTGAAACTCTCCTAGTAAACGGCTCCCACTTCTCTTTCCCCTGCTGTTCTTGTAAGAGTTGGGTATATCTTATTCTGTCAAATCTTTCTCTCATTCTTCACTTTGTCTGACTCTAAATTAGACATCGCTTTCAAACATTTGTGCTTTTTTCTGCACACTAACTTTACCTTCATTGTTTGGATTAAAGTATGCTGAGGGCATTTCTGTTTTCCAGCCAGAGTAGCCATATTGCTGAATTAAGATCTCTCACCAGCAGATAATTTGAACAGCTGCAAACAGAGCACATAGTTGGGTGGAAATGCTTGCCTACAAATTATTCGATTTAGTTGCATAGTTTCAAATGTAATAAAATTTTAGTGAATTTATGAGATCGATTCCACATGACAACCTTATAGACGAATCCAGAACTTTTGAGTTTGTTATCCTGCCCACATGTAACATTCATTCATTTTTATAAAAGCTCAGGAGGCCATGTTTATAAATGCTTTTATTTCCTTCAGTGAAGGGGTGAGATGAGAACTGTAACCAAGCTATAAGAATAGATGGCTTGGGCTGAGACCAGAGACTTTCTAACCACCCCTAGGCCTACGGAAGCTTCTAATCTCTGCACAGTCTAATCTTCTGCTCATTAGTCTTCCATTTATTCATTTTTTTTGGTGGTTATCTAGGCTGATTCCATATTTTAGATATTGTCAATAGTACCATGATAAACAGATTTAAAATATTTTTTGGCATTTCTGATTATATTTCCTTTAAATATAAACAACCAAGACTAGAGTACCTGTATCATATCGTGGTCATATTTGTTTTGTTGTGAAAAACTGGAATATTATTCTCCAAAGGGATTGATTGTGTTTATTCCCATCAGCAGTGTGTATGCCTATGTTTCCCTGTATCCTTGCTGGTAATTGTTTTTTAAATAATATGTCATTGTACTTTTGTTGCAATTCACCTGATTGCTAATAACACTGAAATATGTGTGTGTCGCTTTTATCTTTTCTTTTGATGAGTGACTATTCAGATCACTGACCCTTTTTAATCATATTACCTGTTGTTTTGCTGTTACTACTTTTAGTTACTTAGATATTCTATATAGTAATACTCTGTCATTTGAATACCTAGTAAACTTTTCTCCATTCTTTAGAATTTTTCATCACTTTGTTGGTGGTTTCCTTTGCAATGAAGACCATTTTTTTTTAAATTTTAGGCATTTCCATTTGTTAGTTTTTCCTTTGTGTTCCATGTTACAGTGGTCCTAACCAGAAAATGGTGGCTTGTAACAAGGTGGGGGCGGGTTTCCCCTGTTCCTTATAGTGTAATGCAACGGTTAAATCAGAGATTCTATAGAGTCATGCCCTATTCATTGCTGAGGAGTTTGGCCTTCATTCTGAAATACATGATAGCATAGCATCTTTGTGGTAGGGAAGATGATTTATAACTGGTCTAATTAATGACTGATTGATGACTTGTGTGATTGCATTCAGGAAGTAAACAAAGAAGATATTACTGGAATTAAGATTTAAAAAAGATGATAGACAAGGACTGGCAGAAATGTGTAATCATGAAATATAAGAAGTAGGAAGGTGGGGTGCAAATCGTATTGACGTTCTGGAGATTCTACAATGATAGGACTACACAGGCCAATTTAGACTAAACTAAATGTTGTATTAACTACTTTTCTATAACTGCGATAAAACAATATGACAAGGCAACTTACAAAGCTGAAAGTTTTATTTTAAGCTTATGGTTCCAGAGGGCTGGGGTCAGTAACGGTAGGCACAGCAGGTGGCCCACAAGGTGGCTGAGGTGGAATCTGAGAACCCATAGCACATAGCATAACCATAAACAGAAAACAGATACAGTGAACTCAATATAGCTTGAGGCCCTGTTACCAGAAAGTCCGCATCCATTGACACCAATTGTAGTCCAAGTATGCATACACCCTGATGAATAAAATCTCATCCTGAATAAAATCTCATCCTGGTGAGATTTTATTCAAACCACCACATTGCACTTCCTGCTCCTTCATAGTCTCACACCCATACCATACGACCAGCCTTTTACAACACTGACTAAAGTCAATCTCTTATTAGTAAACCCCTATAAAAAGATACAAAACAAATTAAATGCTACCTATACACAATGTCACAGAATATACACTACTATTATGAATGGGAAGAATGTGGGCACAGGGAGGAAATCCTGGACCAAACCAAGTCTGAAATCCAGCAGGGTAAATGCCAAATCTTGTGCCTGCATGGCCCGAGTCAAAGCCCTTAGTTAATTCTGCCCACCACTGGAATCAATCTGCCTGCCAGATTGATTCCACTAAATGTGTGTTGAGCTCCTTTGACAAATGTGCCATGGGTCTGACATCTTCAACATCTGGAGGTCACCAACTCAATTCAGGCTTCCTGTCCATGGCTTTATGCGTTGACTTTGAAGGGCTGTCTTGAAGGGGCTCCTCTGCCCCACATCTAGCCTCAGGGGCTCATTGAAAGCAGAAAGGAAGATCCTGGCACCTGTTTATTATTGTATCCTTTGTGCCTCTAAAACTAGCACCACCTGGATGACAGTGCCAGGTGTGGCTACCAAATTTGGGTGTGCATGGTACCCGTGACCACATTTGCAGAAGCTTGTTGTTCCTTTCTAGCTGGGTGGGGTTGGCCGTGGGGGTTCGCTTCCCTTTACAATTCAGTTTTTCCTTGAATCTCTTTCTCTGTTGCAGCTCAGGCCTTTGCTGCAGCATCAATATCTTCTGCTTCTCCTCCAATTGTCCATTTTGCATTTCTTTCTGCCCCAATTTCTCCTTTTCATCTTTGACACGCATAAGAGTTATCACTAATAACTACACAACAGAGTCAATATTAAACAGTCGTGAGGTCTCCTCTCATGAAGAAGTTAATGTATTATTTTAAAATTTAGCTTCAATCAGATTCTTATGAAAAAGGCAGATTATAGCCACATTCTATGTCAAAATATCACAGAAGTAAACTCTTGTTCAGTTGCTAATATTGTTCCCCCACCAAACCCCTTGAGTGGGGCCACCATAGTCCACAATACTCTCAATGCTACTACTAGGATAGAGAATTCCCTACAGTTAAAACAACTTTACTATCCAAAAGTTCTAAAGTCTTCTTAATTTTTCCATTAATTCACACAGTTGAGTTTTTCACAATGATCATTCACTCCCTGGTACCAACTTCTGTATTTTCTATTGTTGTGATAAAGCATCACGATCAGGGCAATTTATAGAATAAAAGGTTCATTTGTAGCTTACAGTTTCAGTGAGCTAAGTAAGGTCTACATTGTGGAAACAGCAAGTAACAGACATGGCAACTGGAGCTGGAAATTGAGAGCCAAGAAATCACATCTCAAGAAACAATATGACGCAGAGAGAGGGAACTCTGAACTTGAAACCACACGAGTCTCTTGAAACCCCAATACATATCTTAAGTAAAATATTTTCTCTAATAAAGCCACACCTCCTAAGCTTCCCCAAACAACCATCAACTAAGAAACAAGTATTCAAATGTCTGAATTATTGAGACATCTTATTTAAACTACTACAAATTTAGAAGTTATTATATCAGACAGATATTACAGCCAAGGTTACAAAATGATAAAAAGAATGATGGTGTTTAACAGTAGATGGAATGGGAGAAAAGACACAAACAGCATCTATACTTCATGTATCTACCAATTTCTTGCAGGTGCACATTAATTTAACATTTACAAATAGCTGATGATTAACACAAACTAATCTTTGGATTTTGTTATGTTTGTCAATGAATATAACAAGTAAATATTTTCTCTTCATTTTTTGATAAAATTAGAGAGGTGGATTTTGTGAGTTTCTATTATAAATCCGAAGTAAGTACTTGTTAATATATTTACTGAAATAGTTTCATGTATAGGAATATCCTTTTCAAAGGACACACTTGAATTATTCTATTAAAGGCATTCATTTCAGCTAAGTAATTATTTTCAAGAGGCTCTAGTGTAAATGAAAATGTCTAACTCCTTTAGCCTGTTATTTGTGACAAATGATTTTGTTAGTTAAGAGAATATTAAAAACAATAATCCCAAGGAACTAAAATATATGACAAATATTTTGAAATGAATGGGAAAATATGTCTTATTCTTTTATCATCATGGACAGAGCCCTCGAGAGCCATAACATTTTTTTTTCTGAGAACCCACATAATTGCAGTGCTAGATATTTTGAAAGGGTAAAAATCATGATGGTGAAGAGACAACAGACTGGGTTCAAAGCTGTGGTCTAGAAAAAAGTAATTATAATCTTAGTGCCTAAAATTCATGAAACAGACTACAAAAGCATTTACTCCCCTCGATTATTAGGAAATTAAATGTACTTTTACCTATAGAGAGTTTAAAATGTCTATCTCAGTAAATTATGTTTAGTATTAGATGTTTTATCAACTGATGAAAGGGAGAAAGAAAGAGAAGCAAAATCAAAATACAAAATAACTAAATTACTTTTATATTATCTAATGAATTCAAATATTTAGAGAATAAAAACATTATCAAAATAGCAAATAAATTCCCAAGACCACTTTATGTATAATAAGAGATCAATACTGACAAATTAGTTTTTAAAACATAACATTTAATGCCTAAAAAGAGATTTGTTGTATAGTTGTAGTCAGGATCCAGGTCCAGATCACTTCTCTCTGACAGGGCTGCTCAACTAGGCCACCAAGGAAAAGGATGCTCTCAGTCCTGATGACACTTGATGGGTGGGTGGTAGAGAGTTTCACTTTTCTGAAGGATAAGGAAGTAGGCATTGGAGGAATAGGGAGGGAGGGTAGGGCCAGGAGGAGAGGGGGAATCTTAATTTACAGCTCGGGCTACATCCGAGCAGGGGTTCAAGGACTTGACTTGGAAAGGGGCAGGGAGAAGATGAGGGAGGGAGGGTGGGATTGGGAGGAAATGAGGAAGGGGGCTAGAGCTAGAATACAAAGTTAATAGACTGTAACTAATATTAGAAAATAAATTAATTAATTAAAAATTTTTTAAAAGAAAAGATATATCTTAAACATCAATAGAAACAACTGAAGAAATATGTCTGTTTTTGTGATAATATCGTGCTATTTTTATTACTATTGCTTTGTACTATAATTTAAATCAAGGATGATGATACCACTATTGGTTTTATTATTGTTGTTGTTATTGTTATTCATTATTGTTTTAGCTAGCTTCGCTTTTTGTGTTTTTCCACATGTAGCTGAAAGTTTTCCAGTCAAGGTCTGTAAAGAATTGTGTTGGAATTTTGATGGTGATTACATTGAATCTGTAGATTTCCATTGTTAGGAGGGCTACTTTTACTATCTTAATAGTACTGATCCATAAACTGGGAGATCTTTCCACATTTTGATATATTTCTTCAATGCCTTAAACTTTTTGACATACAACTCTTTCACATACAACTCTTTCACTTGCATGGGTAGAATTACTCCAAGATATTTTATATTATTTGAGGCTGCTGTGAAAAGTATTTTTCCCTGATTTTTTTCACTCCTTTTGTCATTTGTCTAGGAGGCCTACTCATTTTTGTGAGTTAATTATGGATCCAGCTACTTTGTTGAAAGTGTTTATCAGTTTCAGTGGGATTTTTTTTGGTCACCTTTATACACTATTGTATCATCTGCAAATAAAGATAGTGTGTGCTGCTCCTTTCTAATTTATATCCCCTGGTTTGCCATGAGTTGTCTTCTTGTTCTAAGACTTACTGTACTGCATTGAATAGGTATGAAAAGAATGAATGACCTTTTCTTTTTTTCTCTTGAATTTTTATTGATTTATTATTTGTTAAGGTTTATTCACTTTGTATCTCTTCTCTTCCTATGCCCCTCCCTTAGGCCACTGATAGGGGAGGTCCTCTTCTCCTACTATCTGACTCTAGCCTATCAGGTTTCATCAGGACTAACTGCATCCTCTTTCTCTGTGGCCTGACAAGGCTGGTCCCCACCCCTAGGGGGTGGGGGGGGCGGTGATCAAAGAGCCAGTCACTGAGTCTATGTCAGAGACAGCCCCTGCTCCCCTTACTAGGGATCCCACTTGGAGACTGAGCTGCTGTGGGCTACATTTGAGCAGTGGTTCTAGGTCCTCTTCATGCATGGTCCTTGGTTGGCACATAGACATTGGAAGCAGAACTGGACTTAGGCCCTCTACACATATGTACCCGATGAAGAGCTTAGTCTTCTTACAGGTTCTCTAGTAAGAGGAACAGAGACTTTCTCTGACAAGGACTCTGTTGCCTGCTTCTAGATTATTTCTCTCTGAAAGGGCTGCCCTACCAGGCCACCAAGGAAAAGGATGCTCTCAGTCCTGATGATACTTGATGGGTTGGTGGTAGGGAGCTTCACTTTTCTGAAGGATAGGGAAGAGGGCATAGTAGGACTAGGGAGGGAGGGTGAGACCAGGAGGAGAAGGGCCTACTATTAGAATGTACAGTGAATAAATAAACAAATTAATTAATAGGGTGGAGAGGGAAGCTGTAGGTAAAGATCTGCATGACTGTTGGAGATGTGAACTGAGGGGAAGGGGAGGCTTCAGCAGGTGGTTTGCTACAAAGCTGGGGATAAGATTGGAGTACTGGATTTGAAAGAAAGAAAGAAAGGTTGGTTTAAAGATCTCCTATCTGCTTCCCTGGCCAGAATGACTGGCAAGTTCCCAGAGTTAGAGCATAATTTTAGTTTTCAAGATAAATCAACTTTAGTTAAGCATAACTATCCAGGAAAGCCTAAAATTTAGGCTATAGCAAAATGCCATACACTGGGTTGTTTATAACCAAGTGAAATGTGTCCATGAGAGTCCACACAAGTCTGACCTCAATGAACAAAATTCTCATTGTCTAATGAGAACTCATCTTACGTGGTATGGTAGAGAATGGAGAGGGACTCCTTGGGTGTCTCTTTTGGAATGATACTTGTAGTGGCTTAAATAAAAAAATATCCCTCAATGGTTCATAAACTTGAATATTTGGTCTCCAGTTTGTGCTTCTGTTGAGAGGTTATGAACATTTAGAATAGGATCATTGCAGGAACCAACAGGATATCGGTGGGCTTTGGGAGCTTACAGTCTTGTACTCCAGTTTGCTGTCTCTGGTTTTTCTCTGTTATTGTGAGGCAACAGCCCAGCTTCCTGTTCTTCTATCATGCCACAATTCCCCTGCCGTTATGGACTCTCTCTCTCTCTGAAACTGTAAGCTTGAATTAAATTTCTTAATTAAATTAAGTTACTTCCGGTCATAGTATTTTGTCCCAGTAATATGAAAGTAACTAGTATAATACTAACCTTGTAAAAGTTCTCATACTATGGAAGAATATACACACTTTTAGTGTATTATAACTTAAATTTCATGAATTTGCATGTATACATGAAAGTTTAATGTTTACCTACTCCATTGAGTTAAACACCTGGAACTAGAGGCTACATTCAGTCTTTGTGAGGTGAGTTACTTCTACAGTCTTCCAAGCAATAATCTGTTAATTGCAATGAATCTGTGCCTCTTCCCTACTTCTACAACTATGAAGTGAGATAGAACAGATATGATTTTTATAATTTATTATAATTATGATTTGATTCTATAATGCTCAAATAACATCTAATTAGCAGTCAAATAACTTCTGTTGGACTCTCTTCAGGAAACTTTAAAAATTATTGAGGGAAGAAAAATGTTTTAGCTGATATTGAATTTTGCTTTTATCTGTTCCCTTTGCTCTGTCAAATATCAAAATGATACATTGGGAATTTAAACATCTTATCAGGAAAAGACAAACACATGTTGTGCAGGCTTACAGTGACATCTAATCAGGATTCATATCAGCATCATGATACATTTGCTGAGCTGTTGAGATGCAGCCTTTGGTCTGTGCTTCCCATCACTTGCAGGCACTAAAGTTCAGTAGGACTAATCAAATAGAAAGATCAAAGGACAAACTATACCTCTAATCAAGAGTTGCTATAGCACAGGCACTTCTTATATCCAGCACATGTCATTTTGACAGGGATTGTCAGGCAGGAATAAAGATTGACATTAATAGACATTTCAATAAATTATTTTGAAAGGTTATTCACCACATACATTCGCAGGAGAATGCCAAGAACAAGCCAAGGCAATTTATTTAAGCTGATAAACGGGGAATGATTTGACTCGAAAACAAAACATACTTTCTTAAAACTATGTACTAAAATAATGTCTTCTTTCTCACTAGTTCCCTTGAAAACCCTCATGCTAAAACAAATGAAACACTGTGGACTTACCGTGAAGGCAGGCCCTTCCCTGAACGAAGCCACACTGGATAGTTTGCCTTGTTGTTTTGTGAGTAACCTACTAGCAGTAGGCTGTTTTGTTTCCTTTTCTTCTGAGTATCAGCGAATGTAAAACAATCATGAAAACAATAGTAAACACTGGATTCCAACCCTTCTTTAAGATGACAATGCAGCCATTCCTGGTGAGATCTGATAGACTAAGATCAAAAGGAAGGAGAGGAGGACCTCCCCTATCAGTGGACTTGGGGAGGGGCATGCGTGAAGAAGGGGGAGGGAGGGTGGAATCGGGAGGAGAGGAGGGAGGAGCTTATGGGGGGATACAAAGTGAATAAAGTATTATTAATAAAAGTTAAAAAATATTAATTCATTAATAAAAAAAGACAGGAAAGAAGATTGTCTCTTTGCTGTTTTCCCTTCCTCTACTCCTCCAAGTTCCTCCTCTCCCTTCCAGACTTCCTTTCTGTCTTTCATTAGCAGGTTTTAAAGAGACAACAATAAAACATGATAAAATAACGTATAAGATAAAGCAAAATCCAACATGTCAAATTTGGAAAGGGCAAAACGGCAGAAGGAAAAGAGCCCAAGAAAAGCACAAAGATCAGAAACCCAATCATTCCCACACTCAGGAGTTCTATAACAGAACTGAGCTGAACCTTAACAATGTGCATGCCGAGGACCGGGTGCAGATCTATGTCGGCCCTGTGCTTGCTGCTTCAATCTCTGAGGATTTCTATGAGCTTTGCTCATTTGATTTAGAGGGCCGTATTCAACTGGAGTCCTTTATCCCACTCTGGCTCTTACACTCTTCCCTAAGCTCTGAGTGGAAGGATGTGATGGAGATATCCCATTTACAGTTGTTTGTCCCAAGGTCTTTTACTCCTGCATAATGTTTGGTTTTGGGCTTCTGTTTTCATTCTCATCTGATGAAGGGGGAAGTTTCTGTAAACCAGTAGTATTTGCATTTATATCCCAGGTGTCTGGGATATCCAAGCTCTGGTTCTTTGCCACTCAAACGGTTTTGAGTATGGGTTCTATCTCAAGCTGTGGGTCTTAAATCTAATTGGACATTTTTTAGTTACTGACAAGCTTTGTGCCACCTTTACCCTAGCATATTTTGCTTTCAGGACAGCTTTGTAGCTCAAAGCGTTTGCGGTTGTGTTGGTGTGTATGTATTATTTTTGTAGCAGAGTACTTTCCTATACCAAAGACACTACAAAATGTAAATATTAACTGCTAAGCAAATAAAAATAAGTTACAATCCATAGACTCAGAGAGGCTAGGTATAGAGAAAGGGATTAGACATAGGGCAGGGCTGAATTTCCAAGGAAGGGGGAAATAAAATAGATTTTATGGGTGGACTGGGGGGCAGGAGGGGTAGAAAGGAGGATCAGGTGGGTATGGGATGGAAGATGGAGTGAAGTGAGGGAATGTGGGGGAGACAGCCAGAACTAAGGGCACTTGAAAGGCACAGTGGAACTTCCTAGAACTTATGAAGGTGATTTTAATGCAGTCTCCAAATAATTGGGGGGACAGAGTCCATCCATGTCTTCTCTCTAAACGGAGCTTCTAGTTCCCAACCTGGAATTTTCCAGTACTCAAACATCCAATATAGCTGCGAGCCAAAGGTCTTCCCCGGAGGCCCTCAAACATTCTAGGCTGTTGGCAAGACAAAAAATTGCTCTTCACAAACCTTTAGCAAGGTCCCAATGTAGATGACCACTCCCACACAGCTTAGCGAACATGGAGAGGCCAAGCTGGTGCTTCTGTGCTGCCTTCACCCCTACACTCTGGTAAGACTTGTCTTATGACATGAAATGTTCTTTAAATGCTGTGAATAGAAGTACAAAACACTTGCCCATTTGTCTCACCACCATTTCACCGTGGCTACTGTCAATAGGTATAAAAAGGCTGCAGACACTTCACAGGTGCTAGTCAGCTAGAAATTTCTGCGACGTTCCTCAAGTGCTTTACTATATGTAAGAACAGCTTTGTGGGTTAAAAATAAGAAAACAACCACTTAAAAATTTAGATATTTGATTAAAAATTCAAGAAATTACATAATTTTATATTTCCCCAAATCATATACTACAAAGTACATATAAATGTGAGTATGTGTGTGTGTTTAAGTTAAATGACGTCATGCCACCTGGGCTGGCAATACTACTCACAAGAGCCTAACAGAAGTCTCAGTACCATGACATGAGAAATTCCGTTCTTATGGTTGGTCAGGGTAGTACAGAGGACTCGCCAAACCACACATAATGTTGATGTTAACCCTTAGCTGCTTGTCAGAGGCCGAAGTTAAGCCCGCACCAAAGGCTTAAGAGCAAATATTCAAGTTAGGTTTATCCTGAAAGCCTCATTTTTGCAGTCTAGCTTCCATGTTACCAGACAATAATTTACTAATTACAAAGAGAGGGAGGGAACTCATAATCTGATCTATCTGCAGCAAGCATGAAATACAACAATGGCCCCTATGGCAAGATATCTGTATATATGCAGGAAGGTGCCACTACACGCTGGTGGTAACCACTGCTGTCTGGTTAGACTTAGGTTCTAATTAGACTTAAGGGCAACTGTGCCCATGCTGGCCAACTTGGTTTCTAGTGAGGTCGAGCCCTTATTAGAGAATCTAGTACCGCCACTTTGATAGATGAACATAATACCTAACTATATTCTATACCCATAGATATAGCTACCACCTCTCATAGAAGAAAATGTTCTTTACAGCCGGTGGAGACAAGTATATAAAACTTTAACTGGACACACACTCATACCCAAAGCATATATATAGATCACAGATTCTGCATCTAATACTCAGGGAACATCTTGGAAAGGGTGGGTGGCAGAAAGTTTGGAAAAGTCAGAGTACTAGGAAGTCTGCTATGAAATAGTATTCCCTAGAAATGGATGGATAGAAAAGATGGACACGATGGCATTGTTAATAGGCATAACATAAAAGGGAGAACAAAAACAGAATCTCACTTTTAGACAAAGAACTACAGACAACTAATGGTTAGTGAAAAATGAAAATTAATCTCTCCCATAAATGAGTTGCTTAATTCCTTGTCCAATGCCAAATAGTCAATCCTGAGACTGTATGAACAACAAAAATGGATTGAGCAAATTGTAGTTAAATGTTTGAGCATACTTATCCATGTGTATTTTAGTGAAATAATACCAATCAAAGGAAATGAGACAATCTACTTGGGAATGGAAAGCAGAACATGGAAGGAGTTGGAGGAAGGACAGGTTATGCATTAAAAGGCTTAGATGGTTCATGCCCGAATCCCAGAATTAGGAAATCAGAGACAGGTGGATGGTCATGAGTTTCAGGTGAGTTGTGACTACACAGATAGTTCTGTTTCAACACTGGATACAAATAAAATAATGCCCATCTCAAAACAAGACCAAAAATCTAAAATAAATATAATAAAAACAAAACATTTTTTCAAAAAGCATTCTTTCCCAAAACAAATACATTCATTTTAGCATAACACAAATTTCTACAGCAAAATGACTGAAAAGTTGAATCAAAGTACTGTAAAGTGGTGTAAATAACTACATAAGAAGAAAAGCTCAAAATGTGTGACATTGAATTAAACTGCATGAATTTCTGATCTCTGTGACTACCGAGGGCAGTTAACCAGAATGAGGGAGAGTTAAAATACTGCTTTAAGGGCAAAGGGTGAGGAGAGCAATAGAATACCTGCGCTGCGAATGTGTGGTGTATATAATATTGAGGCGGGAAATGTCACACATAGAAGAGGAGGAGGGGAAGATGGCAAGAGGAATGGAATAAGGAAGGTCCGCTCAAACTACATATGTTTGCAAATTCCATCATTAAACAACTCCTCTTCATAGTTTTAAGGTTATCTTAAAAGATCTTGTAGGTAACATTTATGTTGTACATGGCTGTTCTTTACATGACGAAAGATGCAAGCAAATCATTATTTTCCTAGATTCTTCCATGTAGGAACTTACACAAAATTATGTGTAAATTTTTCACTGTTTTCTTTAATTATTCTGATCTTTTTTTGAACTGTGGGTCTGTAGGAAAGTTTTGATCATATTTAGATATCATATATAATTCATCTAAACAGCACACTTGTATAAAAGAAAAGTCCATTTTTTTTTTTACCATGAATTTAGTGGGCAGGAAATACTCCTCAGTTTGGTTGGGAATTCAAACCTTGTTAGCTGGGCTTTATTTGCCAGAGAACAAGTAAACCTTCCTCAGAAGTCAATGTTTGAGTCAATTATGTGGACAGAAACAACTCTCTAGCCAGAGAAGTTACATCTGGGAAATAATTAGTACTCTGCCTTTGGCATTCAGCTACATGGCTAGAAATAGGGATTTTAAAAAATGTGTTTCCAGTACCTAACCCTTTTATTGCGTCATAAATAACATTGGTACTTCGACCAGAAAAGCAATGGAGGATATCTTCTGCTTAATTGCATACATCATAGAAATAAAATGTCTCTTTGTGTTAAGCCACACTAGTTCAGTTAGCAACACTATATGAAAATGAAATGTGTTTGATGAAAGTGTGGGAGGCTTAAATAGCCCAACAACCTGTAGGTTCTCTAAATCCTATCATATGCATACTTTCATATCTTTGTAGGGTTGAAGTGAGTCAGCTGGGACTTTTAATATCTTCAAAAACGTGACATTGCATCTTGATAACTTAGTGAATTTTGTTTTGTTTCCTTTCAACATGGACCCATTAAGCATCATTCTAAATACTTAGTGTTCAAAATTAGATCACTGAAATTTCATTTTCATATTTGTTATGTGAGAAAACTTATGTTTTTACAATGTGCAGCCAATTTTGCTGTATGAGTGTTTACATTATTTTCTTTCTACATTTTTACTAAGTCCCACTTTTACCTCAAATTTCATATTTGTACCCTAATCACTTTAAACACTAATTTGTTTAGGGAAATAAATCTCTACGTGAAATTCTGCCAGACTATAGTAACTGAGTGTATTACACTTGGTAGAATACAAACGGAAGATTTAACTGTTTATCAAATGCCTTATTCCTTGTGAGTCAAGGCCCTCTATAAATTACAACAAATTTTATGGATGTTTTGTAGCTGCTTTTAAACACTTGAAGTCAATTCATCTTAATATAAGGTATGCTAGAATTTGGAACAGCACCCTATCTTGGCACACTCTTCACCTTCATTTTATTATTTGGAAACACCATTGAGGGTTTGGAGAAGACAGTTACCTTCATCACTGGACTTCACACCTCTGCGTGTGACAAATTTCTGTGGGGTGAATTTTGCTTCCTCAGAAATGCCTCTGCTGAGGATTACACAGCATAATTGTTCTCTGACATAAGATAGAGCTTATTCAGTTGGCAACATTCCCTCCAGTCTCTGATTTCTATGTTCAGTGGAACTGAGTTTCTTATCAGGTTAGTAGAAAGGCATTATCATTCTTTGCATTCTAATTAGGAGATGGATACCTTTATGTGACAGCTCAAAATTATCATGCACCATCTTTTATGGTGCAACTCTGAGCCAGATTCTGGTACTTGGATTTCTCTGAGTAAAAATTAAAGGGACTGAAGTGTTGTATTTTACTGAAGAAGATTATTTTAAGAAATATGTATGAGGTCTTTGCATCTGATATGCCCTTTAAAACAGAAAGAAGTCTTCCCAGAGGAAGAAGAAATTACAATTATGAATACAAGCTTTGTCTTGTGTTTCAGCCTTCCAACCTACAGTTCTTGATCTCTTATAGATTTGATGATCTTTGAGAGCACCTACAAATAAATCCTTGTAAACAGTCTTTAAATTTATTGTTACTTCTGATTATAGATTGTTGGAAGTCATCTCCAACATGACAGGTAAGCTGAGGTGGGGTCTGGAGTCAGTGATTAATCATTCAGCAAACTTCTCTGAAGGAACAAAACTTGATTTTCTGTGGTTGTGAAAAATTCCCTGTGGAAAAACTCTCAGAGGCAGGCTGTAAAGAGGGAAAAAAAATCACACACACACACACACACACATTCACACACATGCTTCAAAAACTTTACATATATACATACACACATAGACATTTGGTAGATGAGGTGGAGCTCCAACAACTGTATTTCCTCTGCAAATTCTCTATTCCAGTAAAATCTTTCACACAATATAAAAATTACAATGTGATTACACTCTATTTTCTACAAATGAATGATTATAATGAGACATGATTAAACATTTTACATATTACAGGTAAAAAACAAATTATTCCCAAGAACCCACAAATATTCATGTCTAAGCAATTTGTTATATATTCATAAAGTATAAACAGGCAAGCAAGATATTTTTCTCAACTAGTTTCTCATACTGGCATGCTGCAATTTCTGGTTAGTAGAAAAGGATCAATCATGTCATTAGTTATCTTAAAAAGGGGGTGGGGTTGGGAGGGAATGAGGGAACAGGCTACAAAGTTAATAAACTGTAACTAATATTAAACATAAAAATTTAATTTAAAACAACAACAAAAGGAATTTTATGAAACTCTTACAGAATTGAGAGGTGATCAGTGGGTTGTTCCCTGGGCCCTTTGGGGGCATAGGCAGCAGAGGTGAGCTGCACTCTGTACTCAAAGCACACCATTCACCTTCCCAAGGAGCTCTGAAGTGACCCAGAAACATCTAGCTTAGACCATTCCCCACTAATTGCCTGCCTGTCCAGTCCTCCTGGAGTAGAGCCAGAAGAAATGAGCTGAGCTCTCTCCCCTGAGCTCCATCGTCAGACTCATGGCTCTTCCTCCATTCCTGTGGAGGCTTAAGGACCCCAGGAACATTCATGTCAACCTAAGGCCCAGCCATCAGAGGTGAGCAGCAGTCTTTTCTCTGAGATTCATTTTCAGGCCCAAGGCCATGTCTGCCTCCCAGTGGAGTCATGAATGCAAGAGAAACAACCAGCCAACACCAAGTACAAACATATGGCTAAAGGACATATAAAAACATAATCACAAGAGCCAGGCCAATATGGCATCACCAGAGCTCAGCCAGGCACTGGATATCCTAACACAGAGAAAGCACTAGAAAATTACCTTAAATACAACCACATAAAGATGACATGGGCCTTTAAAGAGGAAATGAGTAAGTCCTTTAAAGAAATACAGGAAAATACATTCAAGCAGGTGAAGAAAATGAATAAAACAAAACAAGACATGAAAATGGAAAAAAAAAAAAAAAAAAAAAAAAAAACATAAACTGAGATAACCCTGGCTATGGAAAACCTAAGGAAGAGAACACGAACTACAGATACAATCATCACCAACAGAATATAAGAGAGGGAAGAAAGAATCTCAGGTGTAGAAGATAGGATTGAAGAAATCTATACATTGGTCAAAGAAAATGTTAAATCTAAAATGTTCCTGACAGAAAACATCTACAAAATCTCAGAAACTATGAAAAGACCAAACCTAAGAATAATAGGAATAGAAGGAGAAGAAGAAGATGAAAGAGAAGAAGGAAAAGGAAAAGAAGGAGAAGAAGGAGAAGGAGGAGAAGAAGAAGACAAAGGAGAAGAAGAAGGCTCTCAGCTCTAAGGCTCAGAACACAGGTTCAACAAAATTATAGAATGCCGGAGACCAAGAATCCCAGGCACGTAGTTACAACGGATGCTGGCGCCGGAGGCTGCAATTAGCTTTGACCACCTGGATAGATTGCTTCCTGAGACCAGGAACCACCCCCCACCTGACTCCCCCACCTGACTCCCCCACCTGATTCCACCACCTGATTCCCCCACCTGACCGGAATCACGAGATAGCCTCCCGCCCCCTCCCTCCTATTTTACTTCCTTATTCTTTGAGCTTAAAAGTATAGCTTTGCCCCACAATAAACGGGACTTTGACAAGGAAAACTGCTTGGTCCCGTTCTTCTCTCTCGCCCGTTTTTCTTTCAGGCCTGGTCCTCTTCAAAGACTCCACGAATTACCAGTCCCGCAGGCAGGTACAATAGAAGAAAATAAATAAAACATTAAATAGATTAGACAAGAAAATAAAACTCTCCAACCACATACTAATCAAAACACTAAATGTAGACAAAACAAAGAAAGAACATTAAAAGTTGCAATAGAAAAAGGCCAAGTAACATATAAGAATTCAAACATATCAGAATTACACCTGACTTCTCAACAGAGACTCTAAAAGCCAGAAGAACCTGAACAGATGTCTTTCAGCGTCTAACAGACCACAGATGCCAATCCAGCATTCTATACCCAGCAAAATCCTCAATCAATGTAGATGGAGAAAACAAGATATTCCATGACAAATCAAATTTAAACACTATTTATGCACAAATAAATGCTATAGAAGATACTAGAAGAAAAACTCCAACCTAAGGTTGCTAACTACACTCAAGGAAGCTCAGGAAAAAGAAATAGCCCCATATCAGCAAAATCAAAAGAAGGGAAATACACACACACACACACACACACACACATACACACATGCAACCATCACCACCATCAAACTAATAGGAATTAACAATCACCAGTCATTAATACCTCTCAGTATCAATGGACTCAATTTTTCAATAAAAAGACACAGGCTAACAAAATGGATTGGAAAACAGGATCCATAATTCTGCTGCATAAAAGAAACACACCTCAGCAACAAAATAGACATTACCTCAGAGTAAAGAGCTGGAAAAAGATTTTCTAAGCAAAGAGACCGATGAAGGAAGCTGGAGTTACATTTCTACTATCAAATAAACTTTCTACAAAAATTAATCAAAAGAGATGGGGAAAGACATTTCATATTCATCAATGGAAAAAATCCAAAAAATGACTTCTCAATTTTGAACATCTATGTTTCAAATGCAAGGGCATCCACATATGTAAAAGAATCATTATTACCACTGACGTGACCACCCTGAAATCTCCAGCGGCAGCAGACCTCAGAACCTGGCAGTGACAGCAGCACAGAACTGGTGGGGCACATCTAAGAAGCAGGGCCAAACCAGAGAGCAGAGGCCAGACTCCACTATCTCTGCCAAGTGACCTGCATGTAAGTGAGTGCACCCTTGAGAATCTGCAGATCCCCAGACCCTGGGTTTTCTAAAACAGATGCCAGGCATCGAACCCCCTTCCACCCACATACCCACTTTGGGAAACAGAGGGGCACTAGGGACATTGAAGTTCCTGCTCTGTGGGTCTAATTGAGGAGTTAAGGCAGTTAATGCCAGAAATTGCACTGCGATCATCACTAGCGCCTGC